>JBAPLJ010000022.1:0-590646 GCA_037832345.1 Rhizophora mangle | reverse complement strand
AATTAATAATAATATAAAAAAATTTAAATTTATTTTTTTAATGAAATTCAAATGAATTTAAATTTTATAATATGATATCTATAATTTTATAAAAATTCTAAAAAAACATCAAAAATCCGGCCAAAACAATAGTGACATTGTTCAAAGATGAGTTGATGGACGTTAATCAAGTAAATAATCAGAACAGGCGCATCAAACTTGTAAAATCAACCGGAAGAAACTTTGTTACGAGCTACACAATGTTGATGACAATGAATAAACCTGGAACATTGAATGGCTCTGGTGCTCTATACAAGCTACGATTATCCTAGTGTTTCCCTTTCCAAAAAACTTGTATTTAATATATTCTAGTATCTGTGAATATTTGAGTTACTGCAAAACCTTTATTAATGGAGAGTATGGAGCATCAGCTCTTCAATGGAATAAGAAGCATTAACACTGTAAAACTTGTTTTAAGTGTGATACAAATTATAACACCACAAAAAAAAAAATTGTAAGAACAGTTAATGCCACATTTATTGCAAAAGTTAAATAGTATTAATGATTTAATAAAGAAATTGATGATAAACAAATTTTAATATATAGAAATATGGAAGGATATTTTCACATAAAACAAAGATAAGTGAGGTTAACAAAAAATTATACTAACACCCTAATAATTAATAATATTATAAAATATCAGTAAAAAAGAATTATCAACCTAGCTTTTTAAAGTAAAATTACACACATCACCGCAATTGCGGCCACAGCACTTGCTACATGCTGGGAAATACTGTAGTGACCATACAGTTGCATTAGCCAATTGCCGAATTTTACCATTAGCCTTTGACTGGCTTTAATCCCTTCAGACTTTGAACTTTAATCCTGCAATGCACTAAGCATCACTTGAACTCCATGTTGCGGGCGAAGTGTTATATGCGAAGTTGGAGAGTGAACATAGGCGGGGGAGAGAGTGAAGGAGTAGTGCTGTAGAATCATGGAGAGTGTTATCTTAGCTTCAATTAGGGCAAAGTTGAAGCCTACACACATTCTGTGTCCCAAGCCAAAGGGGAAATATGCTGCTGGATTGCCATCCACAGCTTTAGCAACACCTTCTGCAAATCTCTCTGGTTTGAAAAGATGCGCATCTTCGCCCCAGGTGACAGGGTCCTGGTGAGCTGTTAGAATTGACATGGCAACATTCATATTGGATGGAAGGGTGAGCTTCCCCAGTCGCACTTCTCTGTCGACCTTTCTCCGAAGCATAATTATTGGAGGATATAGTCTTAGACTTTCATTGATGATCATGCTCATCTGCATTGGGAGAAGTAGAATTAGAAAACGTAAAATTGTAAAAAATGGAACATGGGTATGTCACTCATTCATTCAAATTTATAAGCTCCTTACAATCTTTAGTTTTGATATGCCATCTGGGCTTGGAGTTTGTTGGCCAAAAGTCCTGAGAACCTCATTCCTTGCTTCCTCTTGCCAATCTGTGTGGACTGCTAGAAGCAACATGGTCCAGGAAAGCAGGACGTTAGTGGTTTCTTGACCAGCAATATAGAATGTCTTGCATTCATCAACAATATCTTCTATAGAAATCCTCTTGGATACATCATCATCATGATAAGCCTTTATGAGCAATCCGAAAAAATCACTTCCATAGTCATCCATTCCTTCGCCTAAGGCCTTCTCTTCTCTCTTTTTCAGCAATCTTAAAATCGACTCATGTATTCCTTTCTCAAGCTTATCTGCTTCAATGTCATCTCCATTTCTTAAAATCCAACTGAAAGAAATATGAAAACCAGAATAAGATATGGGTTCCAACTAAGAAGATCTACATTCTTTCATGATATACTTCGGTATTGTAATCCAAGATGTTTGACCCAAAACACCAAAAAAGTTAAAAAAGCTACTAAGCAGGGAACTGAAGGTTATAAGAGGAGTACCTAATACCGGGTAGCCTAATTTTGAAAAAATTTCTCACTGCCAACATTGCCAATTTGCCCAACATGTCAAAAATATCCTTCCCTTCCAGGTAACTACTTCCAAATGCTGTCCTGGAAATCACATCTGATGTTAGGATCCTGAATTCATCACAAACATCTATCTCATTTCCACAATGCTTTTTCCACCTTGCTAGCATCATCTCCGCGCTAGCAACCATTGCTGGGATCATATTCTGCAAAGCAATCGTGTCTTGAAATTAGCAACTCTTGGCGATGATACCCAGTAACAAGGATGATGACAGTATCTTAATTACCTTCAAGTTCTCACCATTGAAAGCAAAATTGGCCAATTTCCTCATCTTAGACCATTTTTCACCCTCAGATCTCACCAGCCCTCCTCCTAGGAGCTTCTTCACATAATCTTGGACATCGGTTTTTGGGTAATTTTTATCTTTATCATTTAAAATCTCTTTGATCATTTCTGGCTCCGACACAATCAACTGAGCTTGAGGACCCAACCAAAACAGAAAACTCGTCCCTGCTCAACGAGAAGTTCATCACTAATTGACATATACGAGCAAACATAGGTTTAAATGAATCTGAATTTGTTACCATATTTCTTGGTCCATGAGTCTACATGAGGCTGGATTCTGGAAAGTATCTTGTGGGATATATCAGTCATGGGTCGGCTCATGGCTTCTTTTCTCATCTTCCTAATTTCTTTGGCGTTCCCAGTTATCAGTCTGAAGGAAGTTCCCTCAATCCCCTGCGAACGCATCAGGCGCTGCACACGGACTGGCGTCCACCATACATTGTGAAGGAACCTGAAGAGAGCAAAGAGAAGGCCAAGACATAGAGAACCTGAAAGAATGACTGCTAGGCTTCCAAGAGCACTCATCTTTTCCTGGTAATATCTTGTGAGAATGAGCAGGACCGCCCTGAAATTTAAAATGGTCCCAACGGTGGAATGCTTGGAACTTAGTTCACCAATGAAAATATAATTGATGCTGAAAGGCACTTCGGCTCAATATCTGAATGGACTAGGCACTACCTTCCAGAAAACCTTTGCTAAGCAATTACGTAATTCTGCCGGCACCGCTACCATAGCCATTATAATAATGAAATCAAAAACAAAATTATTACCCAAAAACAAAATCGCAGTCCAAAAAGTAACATAAAACGGAGAATGAATCAAAATTTACTTGAAACATTATAGCTCTGCACACTCCGATTTTGTTGCAAAATTAGAAGACATAATTTCCATATAAACAGTCACGGTTAAAAATAAAATACCTTAATTGGAGCATTCTCCATAGTCCAGGATCTTGGATTGAATTATTAACTTTCTCATCATCATGATCATCGCATGGTTAAGATGAAATTACATTGAAAGTCACTTGTTCTCCACAACTCAAATACCTTTGGATGAGAGAATAAAATCAGGTTTTTCCTTATCTATTTTCAAGGACCTATGTCTCTTGATTTTTTGTTGGTATGTTAATACAAAGAGTCCGAGGAGGAATATATAGGAACCATTGATCCTTTTGCCTTTGTTATCCACTCATCTATATTTATTTGTTGGGTCAGGTTGAATTAACTAACCCATATGGGCATAAAACTCAACCCATAAATCAACATCTTTTACTCGCATATGATGAGTTCTCTTTACCAATCATGTAATCATATGATTTTCTCAAGTATCTTTTTATATTAGAGAAATAAGTTATGCAACTTATAAGCACATCTACACTTAAGAGTTCAAACTATGCACCCATTGGGAACAACAAAGTAGCTACAACCTTTAAGGAAAATAACAATTATAATTATGTTTTGTACTATTTTAACTTATTTTTGTCACAGAAATCACAATTTTACCTTATTCTTCTAAGGCTAAACTTTAAATATTTCCTTATCATGCATCCATTGTATTACTCAATCCTCATTATGATGATATAATTGATCAGTCAATGAATGCATATGGTAGATATTTTACAATAATAGTCTTTCTTCTATACTTAGAGTTATCAGTATTAATCCATATGCTTTCCTAAACATGTTTGGAAGGTAGAATCTTTTGTGACCATAAGTAAGACAACTCTAAATATTGTTTGAAGTAACATAAAACACAAATAGAGGCTTTATTATTACCTTTAAGGACTCATATTTTGAAAAATAGAGGTCAATTCTTTTACTTTCATTATTGGTCATTCAATTAGCACACATAATATGAATCTTTTGCTATGATAAGTTTTCTTCTCCTTAAAGCATATATCATTTTATTTAGGATTAATATATAAATTTATTTGTAACTTTAAATGTTCTAATAAATCTAACAATAATTTTCAAAAATATAAATTTTATTATTCTTAAAATTTTTTTTAACAAAATCTAACTTATTATTAAGAGATACTAATTAATTTTGTTATTTTGCATATGTAACATACTAATATGTAAAAAAATATCTATGTAAATTCCATATGGAATTTAATTTAAAATTTAAAATTAAAGAATATTATTAAATAAAACATACAAAAAATTATTAACAAAATCTCTTTTCTCCTTTACCCTCATCACCCTTCTTTATCCTTCTTGGTACATTTTACTGATGGTGGCAACATCACTAAAAATTACAAAGATTTGAATATGGAAGCAAGACAAAAGAATCACTAAATTAGATTCAAATCTATAGCCACAAAAAATGTTGAGCTTTGCCCAGTGAAACCATAGTTATGTAGAGCCCATGCAAGCTCCTTTGTCCAAATCCCCACCTTTAATTCTAGGGTTTACTACTTCCCTCAAGGCTATTTGGAGCAATCCTTTCCTTTTATGTCTCCTTCATTACTCTTCTCTAATTTAGCTCTTTCTAAACTATTTATTCCTTATTACATCTTTGCTATTCAATTTCTTTTTTGATTCCATCACTAATAAGGTCTACACCAAGCTCCTCTTAGTTTCACTTGACTTTTCGTCTTTGAATTCAACTATTTTTTCCTATCTCATGCTGAGGAGTGGGAATTAAAGATAATAAAGTTGTATTGTTTGCCAAGAATTTGACTTTGTCTAATGCAAATAGCAATAGTAGCTTCTCTATCCTAACATTTTATGTCAACTCCATTTTCCCTTTGTTGAACTACCATGCAATTGAAAAGAGGAAGGAAGATGAGAGAAATGGAAAAAAAAAAAAAAAAAAGAGATATTTTTTTATGATTTTTTTTTATTTTTATTTAATAATATTTTTAATTTTTAAATTTAAATTAAATGACATGTGATATATTATATTGTCACTTTTTTACACGTTGACATGTCATATTTGTAAACTAACATAATCCATTAGTATCTCTTAACGACATTCTATATTTGTGAAAAAATTCTAAAAATACTACTAAATTATTACTTTTAAAGTGAGGTTAGATTTGTTAAAAAGTGTAAAGTTACAAATAAATTTATATATTAACCATTTTATTTAATTTCATGATAACTCATTAAACAAATCTTGGTTTAGTTGCTCTTAAGTATTTAAAATGAGTTCTTAAAGTTTACTCTTTAAAGTGTTAAATTGAAATCTCTCATTTGCTCTTTCTTAGGTTATAAGGTTAGTGAGCAATCCATATTGACCTTACTTTTAGTTTTAATTTCTAAACCTATTATTGACTCTTTTAAGGAGACTAAAAATTTTGAGCATGATTTCCCTAAATTTTTCTATTTTTCCAAATAGTTTCTATCTCTACTTACTCTCCAAGCAATAAAGGTGATGCCCATTTAACTAGGTCAATCTTATCCTATGTGACATACATTTTCAACAATATAATTAAATAGTGTTCATATGTCACTTACATATTTCCTAGTAATATAAAGAATATCTTACAATACCTAACAAGAATTCCAATATCACTTGGATTACATTTCCTATGCATGCATGAAATCAAAATTTTTATTAACTTAAAGGTCCATCATACAACTTAAATATGCAATACCTTTTTCCATTTATAGTAGTAACTATAGTACTATTATTATTTTAATATTTGACTTGAGAAGTTAACAAATATATTATAAGAGTCAGACTCTTCACCTTTCTTGTGGAGTGTCAATGAGGCTAATTAAGCAAAAAATTTTCTTAAGCAATTCATTGGTTTCATCATCAAACCTAAGATAAATATGTCTATGTAGTTTACCCTTATCATCTCATCTCAAAATAAAAGATAATCATTCTTCAATGATTTTAACAAACTCTTCATAATTTTTAATTACTTCCTATCTTCCATTCATAATAAGTAGGGTATATAAGAAAGCATTTATATTACTTTAAGCTCTCAATCATCTTGAGAAATAGCTAACTTAAAATCTTTTTAAATTCATAAAATTTTTAAGTAGGATTATTTTATTCCTATTTCTATGTAGTTGAATTTCTTAAGTACTAAATTTATTTCATATAATGTTCTTTTTGAATTAAATGGGATGAGACACATTATCACATATCTTAATTTTATTATTTAATTCATCATTTAGTTCATTAATCTTTGAATTCACCGTAAATTATAAAACTTATTCAAGTACATCCTTATTAATTTTATTTTTTTTTTTGTCTTCAGAACATGATATTTCATAAATCTAATTTACTTACACTCCCACATACTTGTCCATTAATGAACACTATGCTCTATGACTATATTCATTAGATTCTCGAAGATACATATTGTAAATTTTAAGACATGAGGATAAATTTTTAGTGAAAGCTTATTGAACATTAATAACCTTTAAAACTATAGACTACTTAGGTTTGACTTCTTTTCAGCCTTTAGCTCACAAGGTAAGGAATAATTGAACTCAAGGTATAAGGATAAAAACATATAAGATGTATTATCTTATGCAAAATAACAATCTTGCTTTGTTTGCATATAAGGTTAACCATGCTCTATGACTTTTAACTTTGTTTGCACATTCTCCTTCTTTATAACAATCTTCAGCATCATGCTTCTCAAACATGGTTTGCTCCCCCCTTTTAATTGCTTCTTCTTAGACTTCATCATAATAATTCTTATTGTCATTATTATTTTTTTAATTGTAATTCTTTGCTTTACTAGGCCTTAAATGCAAATCATTTTCTAGTTCTTGCTTCATAACCTCCTCTATGATATAGACACCATTGTCATCTTTATCAACATTATTTGCATCAACAGTCATGCCTAAACCATTATTAATATGCATATCACCAACATATTTATGATTTTCAATATGCATAATTTTTCTATCAAAGTAAGGTCTTATTCTACATCATGTTCTAAATATATGTCTACTATACCATTCTTAGCAATTACCTTAGACATATATACCACATTTTGATTATATTTCATCAAAAATAAAGACTCTTTCAATGACTTTTCTCTTTCATAAATCCTACAGTAAATATTTAATACATTTTAGTAGCCTATCTCTAACTTAACTATTAATCTCATGGTAATATCAAATATCTTATCCACATCAATATGGTCCAAACTGTTTGATTTTCCACCCTCATATCTAAATGTAATCTTGTTAACAAAATACCCACTATGAAATATTTTAAGACTAATCTAGTCTTCTATATTTCTTGTTAATACACAAAAAAAAATATATAAGGATAAGATTGTCAGATATAATGTTTTATATGATTTGTGTAACCTTGTTTGCCTTAAATTTCATAACCCTAATTTGAAATTCTCAAATTTAGGAATTTATTAGACATTTATATATCTTTAACAACCTAAATATAATAGTAGCTGACAATTACCCTAATTTGAAAACACTTAAATTTCAAAAATGGAAATCCTTAATTTCACAGAATCTACTTTGAAATTCCTAATTTGAAAAAATCTAATTTAAAATCCTTAATTTTAGAAATCTAATTTCAAATTCCTAATTTTAGAAACTCTAATTTGAATGGTTATATGAAAACACAAATTATAAAACCTTAATTATAAACTCCTAATTCCAACTTTTAGAGCCCAAAAATCAACTGGAAGCTAAATTTTAAAAATTCTCAAATCTCATAAAAGTTAAATTTTAATAACCCTAAATTTATGCATATAAACCCTAAATTAATAGACTATCTTTAATATATCTTCACTAATTTTTTAATTCAACCCTAATCTTTAATATAATATATCTTCACTAATTTTTGGAAATTTTACAGTTTGATTTCTAACAAATTTCTTTTGTTCTTCAATAATATTCAAAAGGAACAAAGGTGCTTGTAGATATGATCTTGAATCCAAGATTAAGTTCATGAAGTATAGTGGAAGAGTGATTATTCAAAGTGTGTTTGAATCAAACTTATAGCTTTTCAAATCATAAAAAGAATTAAGTTGTGAGAATATGGTGAAAAAGATTTATGTTTGTTAACATATGATTCTAGCTAGCATTAATGTGCTTATGAGGCATGTGAAAGATTTAGTAGTGAAGATACACATTTATACTAAAGATTTCATTGTGAAATCTTATAGGAGATCTTGGCTCGACTTTAGGGGTAGCAAAGCAAAATAGAGTGAGAATGATTAATGGGGTTTTAGATGATTTAATGGTTACATTGCTTTAAAAAGGATGCTTTGCACATTAGAGGAATATTTACTTCAATTAATTGTGATTAAAAATGAAAATGGAGCAAACTAAGAAAAAACTAGATGCAAACTAGTGTTAGGGATCCAATGTTACCAAGTTCAACCCAAAACTTTAAGTATTACTCTTCCTCTCTCTTTTCTAAGGTTAGACAACTCCACCAAGTTTGAGTTATGGGTCCTTCTCACCTATGTGTTAATTATTCCTTTATTTCACTTTCATTTATATGTTACTTACTCTCTCTTTCCCTTCCAATATGAAATTTCTAACGCATACTTAGACACTCACACACTCACTCACATTTTCATTTGTATTTTATTTACTCTTTATTTTCACTTTCAATATGGGATTTCCAATACATATTCACATACTCACATTTGAAATTCCAACAATTTCTCCCTTAAGTGTCAGTCTCTTTCACTTTTCTCTCTTTTTTAGCATTAATGCAAATCCTAATAAAAAAGGAACAAAATCTTATATCATAATTAATAGGATATGAAAGTTAATGCATAATTACTCCCTTCATTCAATATTAAAGATTTCCTTTTATTCCACTTTTTGAATAGGTTGAAACAAACAAATTTTCCTTTAAATATTTGAGTAGATGGAGGAAGTGAGTAGTACTCCCACACACAATCCCTTCTCTGTGAAAGTAAATGGGGAAGCTTACCTCTTTTGCGATAAAAATGTTTTTCTTAGTTGCACTCTTGGTTATTGCATATTGTTAGTTCTCTCTCTCTTTCTCCCTCTTTCACACACACTCGCACACACACTCACACATTTGTAGCTTCACACGCTTTATTTCTTATAGGTAAAATGTAAAATTTGAAACTTGTAGCTCTTAATCTCAATTTGGCACCCACTTAAAACATATGATCTTTGATGTTAGAACTTTTGGCCTGTAAAAGGGTTAGCCAACTAGTAATCATTTTGCTTACATTCAATTTTGATAACAAACACAATATTCTTTAAAAGAGGAACATAAAGAACTAGAAATTAACTTGTGTTGGCCATTGGCATGCAGGTGCAACAATGTCAATGGCTCAAACCACTCCAAAGTTTGTTGCTGAAAAAGCATCTACCAATGTGGATATAATGCTTCCAGGTTCACCATGCAAGAGGAACGCTGATTGTATTAGAAGCAATTGTTTCTTAGATGAAGGTTGTATGGCAACGCATAAGTGCTATTTAGGTTATTGCCAATGCATATGCGAACATTTTCTTCCTTAAAAATGTAATAATGATATCATCATCATGATCTAATGACTAAATAAATGTGCTAGCCAATGACAAAGAAGAGATGTGATAGCTAGCCATCATAACAATACATTATACATTTATAAATTTATATTTTCATTACTATTCCAATCTATATTTGTCAAATTCTTAATTATGCTAGGTCTTTCTAAATGGGAGTGTAGTGAATGCAAAGAAAGTGCAACATTGAATGTCTTTGTGTATCAAGAATTAAGGGTAACTAAGGTGTGTTATGACACATGTATATTGAATTTGGAGTTGTCCCCAATTAGTTTTGATATGATTAGAACACTATGAGTGACTTGGTGTGCTTTACTAAATTCTTTAGGATTTAGATGTATAGTTACATTTGAAAAAAATGTAGCTACCCAAATGTCCATCACATACAACTGTATTGTTATTTTCATGTTTTTATTTCTATATTTTTCCTATAGATACTTTGTTTATTTCTTTACCTCTTTTTTTTATGATTTGTCACAAAGGCACATACATTGAAATTTTAGAAGTTTGGATAGGTTGTAAAAATGACTACTTTTTTATGAGTTTTTAAGTTATTTTAGATATTCTTTATGGTAATCTTGCATACCAAAAAAGGGGTTTGAATATTTTTTATGCTAACTCGTGCATTAAAGATAAAAACATAAATTTTTGAAAAAAATCAACTACTTTTTATAATGATCTTATACACTAAAATATAAAAACTTAGATTTTTTGGAAATATTTAAATAGAATGAAAAGGTTTGGAAACTTCTATAGTTATTCCATGCACTAAGAAGATAACATGAAATTTTGTTAGAAAATTTTGAAAAAAAGTATTGATGACATTTTATATTTATGAGCTCATCAAGGGTGCTTAAAATGACACTATTTTTAGGAACTTTATGCCCTTTTCTTTTTCTTTTTTTCATTTTTTCTTTTCTTTTCTTTTCCTAATAGACTCCTTATCTCTCTTTTCCTCATTTTTGTCCAAAACTACTCTTTCTCTAACTAAGAGAGCATTCACAATATCAACTCTTGGAAGCTTAAATTTGATTTAGATTTGTCCATTTATTACTTTAATTGAATATATTAAATGAAAAACTAACAAATATGGACAAAAACATTAAAAAGAGCTTATAATCTCAACATTAATGACATATGAGAGTATCTCCTTTTCTTAGGTATGCATCTAAAAATTTGGAGGGAGATAATGTAAAAAAAAAACAACAAAAATGCACTTGGTGGAAAAAGAAAAAACAAGTTATTTTCTCATGCCATCTCTCTTGTTTGTGCTTATTGGTGGTGTTGTGTGTTGGAGTTATTACCTCCTTATCTTTTTTTTTTTTTCTCTTTTTTATTCTCTTAAATGCTTTTTTTATGTTTATCCTTTAATTATTACTCTCTATCTTTTCTTTTTCCTCTTTTGACATAAATACACTTCTTTTCTCTTTCTTGAGTGGTTACCAATGGGTTTTATAGTTAATGCTCCTTCAACCCCTTTAATGGCAAAAGGGCCCTCTTATTATAAAAAAAAGTGCTTGATCTTAGCTTCTTATTTCAATTTTTCTTGAATGGTTGAGATTGATTCCCTTTTTTCTAAACATGTCTAATTGCTTTGTAGGCTATTGGCTTGCAAAGTTTGCACTTAGATCTAGTCTTTAGGCTTTGAAGTGAGGCTTAAGAAGCCTCTTGGTGGAATGATATTAATCATCACTTGTATGTTATATACTAGACTTTGAGTTGTATATTATAATTTGTAAATTAATGTGCAACAATTAAAGTATTTTATCCTTTTTCTTTTTGTTAATTTTTGTTTGCTTTTGTTCTTTTTTGCTCTTTTATTTTCTTTTTCATTTTTAGGTCCAAATAAACAAATAATGATCCAATTGCAATCATACTTCACCTGTAAATTAACTTTACACATGCCTAAACACGAAAGTGAGCAAGAGTGTGATGTTCCTTAATTAGGGTAGATAAAATATGGGTATAATAAATTTTAATTTCCTTCTTTCCTTTATCATCAATGATTCACAAATACATATTACAATAAATGGTATAAAACTAAAAGATAAATTCAAAACATTTCTTTGCCTCAACAATCATTGATTATGTTTATACCATTAGTTAGTTATGTTGTAGTATAAATATCAATTTAGAGCACCCTTATATTGTTGAAGTGAATCTATATTCATCACAAATGAAAATTTAGTGTTCAAGTAGAAGTTATATAATTGAGTTTGTATATTTCTAAATTATTAGTGAGTTAGTATTTAAGTAGAAGATAAACTAATTAAATTCAATTTAATATGGTTTTAGTATTTGGATAAAACTAAATGTTTTTTATTATATAAGAAACTAAGTATTTTAGTTTATTGCATGGTCGGTGAGCAAGACTTCATAATTATGTTATTTATGTATTTGCTTCTCCTATTATTATACTATTTTTGCATGTGTGTTTCTCCTATTATTATATGGGGTTTTATCAAATTAATAAAATTAGTAGTATTCATATAATTGTCTAACAAATGTATTAGAGTTATTGTTCTCTAATAGTGGTATTAGAGCTGATTTGATCTAAAGTCACCATCCAAATTAGGAATTGTAGTTGCCACTAATTGCCATTATGTGTCATCAGCAACCATTGGAAAACATTTTAGAGTTAGCAAGTTTATATAATTGATTTGGTAATTAAATCAAAGTAAGTATTTTGATCTGGATAGAAAAGAAGCATATAAGTTTCATTAATGTATCCAAAGTCATTAGAGTCACCACAAGATTCATTAGAGTTGCCATAAAAGATGTTAGAGCTCTGAAAGTCACTATCACCACCTCACATAGTTGCTATAGCCACTTATTGTTGTCACCAAATTGCCATATGTTGTTGACCACCACATGCTGCCAAAAGTTGTCATCTATCTTGCTAGAAGTTATCTCTTATATTGTCGAACATCAATAAGCCTATTTATGGGCTCCTTATGCCCAAAAACTACCTCAAATGTAATAAATCTAAAGAAATTTAAGGTTTCCTTCATTATTATTTAATGTCTAATGTGTCTTTTCTAGTCACTACCATAACACTAGACCACTAGTTTTGTCATCGTTATCTGATGATCTACCATATATGTCAACCAATTTTTCATTATATTGTTAGATAAACTCATTTCTCTCTTTCTTGTTGTTTTGCCAACATCAAAACCATCAATCACCTTGTTTTATTTGTTGTTTGACTCTTCACCAACTGTGACAACATTAGCTGACCTTCTCTCAAGCTTCTTTCATCATTAATATCCACACAATGGTCTTGTTTTAAATTTTTTTTTATGGAAAAAAAAGTCAAGGAGTAGGATAAAAAAAATAGAAAAAAAAAAAAAAAAAAAAAAAAGAAGCCAAATGGAAAAAAAAAAAAAAAAAAAAGTAAAAGTTAGGTTAAAATTATGCCCTTAGATCAAAATCAATTGTGCCTTTAGATCAAAACTTACAATTGAAATCTATAAGGCATACAAATTGGGCATAATTGGCAAAATTTTCTTATGAGATTGGGGTTATTGAAGAACATATCCTTCCTATGCATGTAAGTCATGAAAAGATTGACGGTCAGGTGTGAGAAAAGGCATATAAGTTTTAAAATGTAGGTGTGACCTTTAAAAGGACCTATTTTTATCTATTATGCCTTACCAAAATTGTTATTTCTTACTAAAGACAAGAATCAAAATGTGAAAAGGTACATATTAGCAATATTCTCTAAGTCTTCTTAAAATTATAATAGAGGTTGATCTACTAGTTAAAGCTAATTCAATCAAGAGTTAAAGAAAAGTAGAAGTAGTTATTAATTGCCATCATGAGGCACTAGCCACCATTGGAGAATTTTTCAAAGTTAGCAAGTTTATATAATTAATATGATAATTATATAAGAATCAATAGTTCATCTACATGAGAAGAAACATGTAAATCTTGTCAAATAAAATAATCAAATTTATAAGAGATAATAGTGAAGTAGCCAAGAAAAGAATCAAGATTTGAACTTGAAGAGGAATTTAGAAGTTTACCAGTGTTGAGCTAATAAAATTTATAATGTTCAAATATAAAGACTTATGGAATTGAGAGGTAAGGAAGTTCAAAGCTAGAAATTTATTGAGTTAAGAGTTAAAGGTAGTTTAATTCAGTTTAGCTTTTATGTATAAGATGGAAAATAAGAAGGTGGGGTAATCATATAATAGTACTATACATATACCACAAATTATAAAGCTAAGAATGAAGTCCTATATCCTATTGTTCAAGCTTAAGCTAAAATTAGTTAAGGCTAGTCAAAAAAAAAAAAAATTGTCAAGGAAACTCCTAATAATTCTATTAATGTTGTTGATAATAATTTGAAAAAAAAATCATTGAAATTTGAAGATTATGTTAAGTTGAAATAGATATTGTAAATGACTATAATACCAAATTAGGATTAGGAGGAGATGTTAAAGTTAATCCACATTTATTACAAATTACAAATTAGTAATCTAATAGAATTTAGTTAATTAAACCTTATTTGTTATGATTTTCTTATTATTAAATTAAGAATAAATATTATAACTATATAATATATAAAAACTTAAATGTTATAGTTTATTGTATAGTTAATAAGTATGACTTTATATTTATATTATTTATTTATATACTTTTAAATTCTTATATGATATTTTTATTTTATTAATAAAATTATAGTATTCATATAATTATTTAATAGTATTATTAGAACTATTATCCCATAATAATATCAATCAAATATTGTTTTGTAACTAATTTAAAGATAGTAGTGGCAAACAATATTTACCTTTTAGCGACCAAGCCATATACTAGTTACAAAAAGTTAGTTTATCACAAATTATCTATGCCTTTTTTGCGACTATTTATTTTAGCCACTTCTTGTAGTCACTTCTTTTTCAATTAAGTGTGACGGACGCTCGATACATAGAATGAACAAGTATGGTGAGAGAAGACCCCATGGTGGATGCCCTGAGCCAGTGGAAATCATCTCTAACAAAAGTACAATTTTACCCAAAATCTGTCCCCCAAGAACAAAACTTGACTGAGTAGGAGTCACCCAATGTTGCCTATTGACTATCGCTTTTGTTACTATTTTGTAGCTCACATCACATTGATTGTTTAATTCTCACTCTTTCTGTTGTTCATGTTGGTAATGAAAATTGCAAACTGATTGCTACATGGACTTTGCATTGAATTTGGAAAATTGGCTTTGGGCACGATCATCATTTTGTGGTCTAAATTTAAAATGAACAAACAAAGAATAGCCAATACCATGGCTAAGGGCTTGGGGCCAAACTTTTAATTATAAAAATTTTAGGTACACTTTAAGCCTGCCCTGGATACCAATCTAATCATTCAAAGCCACCAATAGTAACAATTAAAGGTACATAAAAACTGCAAAAAGGCTCAATACCACATGTCCATCACTAAAGCAATAACAAAAGCCTGTTCAGGTGGTGTCTCCCTTTTGGTCTAATGTCTTAACCAAACCAATATATTGATAGATAAGGGTGAAAATGAATTGATATATTCACTAAAAACTTAGTGACTTGACTTAATATCAAAACTCATTTAATAAATAAATTCAAATTAAGTAAAAATATATTTGATTAATTAAATTTTATAAATAATTTATTTAAAAATTATTTTTAATTCGATTTAAATTCATTCAAAAAATAACTTAGTATATTATTAGAATATATTTAAGAGACTTTTTGAATCATAAAATAATTTTTTTATTAAAAAAATAATAATATTATATACATTTAATTAATTATAAATTTTAGAATAATTTATTTTTTAATAAATTAATTTTATTAAAATAAAATATAAAATTAAACAATTTATTTATGAAAACTCAAAATTTAGCTTGATAAAAGTAAGTTCAACTCGATTTTGCTCGTTAGCTAAAAGAACCAAACTTGAACAAGCAGAAGCTTGATTCAACTCTACTCATTTACAGCCCTATCAATAGGCTCCTCCAGCAGGCTTCATAACTTTTGCAGCAGTCCAATAAACCCATGAGGCAAACTTCAACTCCAATTTTGGCAGATCAACAGGCCTCTAATCTTCATTGAGCCTTTAGTTCATCCCAAAAGTTAGCAGAAATGTCATGACCAAGACCTAGCATAAGCCGACCTTTGTAACAGTCTTCCGGGATCCCCAATAGGTCGAGGTGGCCCATACACATCATTGGGTCTTAAGCGGAGGCGCATCGGCCGTTGTCCAAAGACATAGGTCCAAAAACCCGATCTTTCATATGCCTTAATTAAGGGTTTCTCTAATCACTAATTATTAAAGAATTATTTTAAGATAATGTATTATTTGTTAATCACTTAATTATTTTTATATAATTTAATTATTCTTAATTAGGTTAACCTATGACTAATATCAGGAATAACAATTTTTATATTAAACACTATGATAATTTTATCTATAATGAGAATTTAAAAAACCATGATATGAACAATTCAACTAACAAACGACTACTGCTCCATTAATAATATTTATAGTAAGTCAATGCATAAACTTATTTATTTAACAAGTATCTATACATTTGTTGAAGTATATTATATTTTAATTTATAAAAATAATTATTTTTTATTTGAAAGATAAGAATGATATATATTGATTAAAATATTATATAAATATTTTATTTTGATAATAATTAATTATAACTAATTTAAGAATAATATAATTAATTTTATAAAATATATTTATTATATATGCTTTATTTTATAATTAAATATGAATAAACTAAAGATAAATAATGTATTTCATTTAATAATAAATATAAAATATAAAAGACAACATAATTTACTTGTAAAAGTTAAATGAGTTAATGTTTGCTTGCCTAAGGGATTGTCGAGACTTAAAGGTTTCAAAAATCAACCTGACCAACAACTTGTCCCAAATTTGTTCCATAAAAAACTGAACACGAACCTAATTTGAACCCAACAAATGAACCAAAATTGAAATTGCTCGAATCCAACCCAAGAAAGAAATACATTACAATTTTCTAAATTTAAACAAGTTTTTCAAAAATAACAAAACAATTATATTATTTAACATGTCCTTGTATTTGTATTTATTATTTTATTTATATAAATATAGGAATATACACATCACACAAAGCTTAACACTTTATTTTTATATATTATTCAAACATACATTACATTTAATTTAAATTATTTTTTATTTATCATATATATTTAATTATTTTATTTTAACATCACATTATCATTTTATATAATTATCTATTTTTTTTTACTATATATGTATATGTATGTATGTATTTTTATATGTAAATATATATATTACACATATATATATATATATATATATATATATATATATATAAAAATATATAATTCGTATAATATATTTTGTATATTTTAATACAATTAATATATCCAAAATTAAAAATAATAAGATAATTTACTTATTTTAATATGTGATAAAATAAAATTTTATTTTTTTATTTGAAAAAAAAAATATGTATTGACCTACAAATATTTTAAAACCCAACACAAATGCATGTAACACGATTTAAAAGAATTCGAATTTAAAATGACCCAACTCAAATTTGTTTGAGGAAATTAACTTGAGATTTTAAAGCAAATAAGCCAAGCAAGTTAGCAATTAGAAAATAGTAGGAAAAAATTCTTCTTTATTTTTTGGAATTAGCAATGTAATTTTGTTGTCAAAAAATATGGAATTATAGGTTGCAGGAATCTTACAATAAAATTTGTTACAAATGAACCAATTGGGTTTCAAGGACGCAAAGTACAAAATCATAGTCTCCTATTGTTAACCTCCTAAGTCCTTTAATAGAAAATGTAAGTATTAGTAATACCTTGTGTCAATACTTTGCATGGCTTTGGCATGCAAAAGTGGCATCAAAGGAAACAAGGTAGAGGTACATGACAATGTGTATGGCAGCAACGCTACAGGAAAGCTACGTGTAGGTTATAACATTGGTTGGAACGTAAACCCAATGGTGTGGGTGACGTTGTTGGGGTATTGTGGAAGCCTCAAGATAGGATATGGAGACATTGAGAAGGCATTTAGTGCATTGGTTTTGTGCGGCAACATGCAACAATAATGTTGGCACAAGCTATTGGAGGGGTGTGACGGCTTGAGCACTCCAATGTTTCCCCCTGCCAGAGGGTCAGATTCCCTAATGCTCTTTAGGAGGTATGACTTACTTGAGAGTTAGCCAAAGTTGGGGCTTGGGCAAGGGTCCAGACCAACAACAATAGGGAAAATAGCAAGTTGGCTAACAAATGGGTGAGGAAGCAACAATGGCCTCACATGAAATTGGCAGATGATCAGGGGTCTAAGCCAACAACGTTGAGTCCCTTCAACATACACATGTTAGGCAAGCATTAATGGCTTACATGCTGCCAATAGAGGGCTAGCAAATGTGAACAGCAGAGGCAATGGTTGTCAGTGCATGAGTATGGGTTTGGGTTGATGTGCAGCACTGCTGGTTACGACTTGGCATAAGCTTGGAGTGCAACCAAGCAAAGGAGCCTCATGCACCATAAAGATAAGAGAACATGAGGGGAAAAAGCTCCTAATTCGTAGGGGCATGATCTGGTGGCAAAAGTGGCAAGTTGGAGATGGTTATCCAAGCCGATGAGGTGTCACAAATGTGGACTGCCAACAAGATAATCTGACCAAGTAAGAGTAAAGGTGACATTCTTTCCTTGAATGGGGCAACAAAGAGTTGCTAAGAAGTGGGAAGTGGCCCCAGAGGAAAAGGAACCTACTAAACATAATTGGCTTTATAGCCAAGTTATGCATGACCTTAGGTAGTTGGGGATGTCAACTACCACCACTATAAATAGATGGAGTATGTCAGCCAAGGGTCATACAATCATTCATACACACATTCACACAACACTTGAGTGATTCATTTAGGAGAGAAATTTGGCATTGTATTCCTTCGTATACTTTTTGGTAAAGAGTAATAAAGGTTAAGACAATTCCAATAAATATTGTGTGCCTTCTTACATTTTGTGTGTGAATTATATGCAATGCTTCTTGCATTTTGATTTTTGGGTTAGGCTGAGACCAAGAGGGCTTCTTAGTGCCATCACTTGGCCAAATTTATGGTTGAAAAATTTGGCCTTATGACAACTAGTATTAAAGCGTGGTTAGACCATGGTTAGTGGTTTGGGTCTTGATATGGTGCAGGAAAAAGTGTTAAAGATTGAGAAGACTCTTAGAGAGGTCCAAGAGGAGCAGGCCTTTTCGATTTTGGCAAGGCTCAATGAGTTGGAAAAATCAGTACGTGTCTTACAATCCATTTATGATAATCTTGATTCATTTTGGATTTCTCATTTTGGTGAGGTGAAATAAGACATTGTTGTCCTTAAGAAGGCAATAGGCAATCTACCTAGCAGAAGGGTAGAGGGTTTAAGAAAGATAAGAGTTTCCGAATCCAAGGCCTTTGATGGTGATTGTGATACGAAGGTGATTGAAAACTTTTGTGAGATATGGAGCAATATTTCAAAGCTTGCCATGTGTTGGATGTAAAGAAGTTGATGCTGACTAGCATGTATCTTGCTAAGGACGCCAAGTTATGGTGGTGAACAAGGCTAGATGATGATGCTAATGCAGCTAAGCCTTGGATTGAGATGTGAGACATGCTAAAAAAGGAGATGAAGGATTAATTCTTGCCTTGCAATACATCATAGGTTGCAAGGGAGTCGCTGAAGAGATTGAAGAATAGTGGCATAGTGCACAACTATGTTAAGGAGTTCAACTCTTTGATGCTGGACATACGTAACATGTCTGATGAGGATAAGCTCTTTAATTTCATGTCAGGGCTCCAACCTTAGGCACAAATCAAGCTAAGGAGGTAAGGTGTGAAGGATTTGCCTTCTACATTTGTTGTAGTTGATGGTTTGGTTGATTTTTGCATCAACACCTCTGATTCTTTCAGTAGCAAGTAGCCTAAGGACAAGGGCAAGAAGAAGAAGAATAAAGACTCCAGAAAATGCAACCAAGGGGAGGACAATAGAGGGAAAGGCAAAGCTATTACTTCGATTTAAGGTAAAAGGAAAACACAAATTGGTTGTTTTATTTATAATGGTCCACACAGGGCAAGGAAGTACCCAAAGTGGGAGAAATTGTGTGCCTTGGTGGCAGAAGAGGATGGAAGTGATGCTAGTTCGGATGACGACATCCTCTCACGAGCCAATCCCATACAATTGATTAATGTTGTACGTGTTGAACGGACCTTAAAACCTAACTTGATTTATGTAAAAATTGGGTTAAGAGGGTAGGAGTTGCTGGCGATGTTGGCCTCGAGTGCAACGCACAGCTTCATTGCCGAACGGGTGGCTAGATCGCTAGGTCTTCAAGTGGGCAAAAGAGACAGTTAGGTGAAGGTTGTCAACTCTAAGGCACATGACATAGTAGGAATGACAAAAGAAGTTGAGGTAACTCTTGGTTGATGGGTAGGAAAACTTGATTTTTCAATAATTCCATTCGATGATTTTAATGTGATTTTAGGGATGTAATCCTTTGTGTAAGCAAGAATTGCACTTATCCCTCATTTGGGCGGCTTGGTTATCTTAAATGAGCAACATCCATGTTATGTGGCTGATGATAAGTGGTCTCCCACTATGAAGGTTGGGAAAACTTGTGCTATGTTATCTACCTTGCAAGTGTAGCAAGGGCAGTTGGGAAAAGGAGAGGTGTAATACTTAGTAGTTTTGAAAGTGAAGCAGTTGAAGTTAGCAAAGGTGGTTGCTAACGAGCATGCTGTAATAGGGAGTGCAAGTTTAAAGGTGTTGCCCAAACCTTCTTCCAAGAAACACACCACAAACCTCAAACCAATTTTACACAATCGAGAATCGCGGGGAAGGAAGCATTGGGTGCTAAGAGGCCATGCAAGTTTGATAAAAGCACTATTTGATCAAGCCCAAAACGATGACAACCAAGCATGGAAGAAATTGGTTAAGGGCAAGATGCTTCACGGGTTTTCCTTAAGGTATGATTACAACCTTAGGAATGCTAACATCATGGGTTATGTTGCTTGTAAGTGGCCGTAAGTAGCTTCGAAAGATTCTGCCCCAAAAAGTGAGGTGAGCGAGGATTAGGAGATATGGAAGCAGGAAGGCTGGGCAATCCCACTAACTAGGACATTGGCTTCAATGGGTGGGGGTAGTTTGTTAGCGTCCTAAGTCCCTTGTTGGGAAAATGCAAGCATTGGTAGCACCTTGTGCCAATGCTTTGCATGGCTTTGGCGTGTAAGAGTGACATCAAAGGAAACAAGGTGGAGTATGAGACAATGTGCATGGTAGTAACACTAGAGAAAAGCTACATGCAGGTTAAGGAATTGGCTAGAACATGAACCCAAAGGTATGGGTGACACTGTTGGGGCATTATGGAAACCTCAGGACAACATGTGGAGGCATTGGCAATAAGTTAAGAAGGCATTTGGGGCATTGATTTGGTGCAGTAGCACACAGCAATGATGCTGGTGCAAGCTGTTGGAAGGGTGTGAAAACTCAAGCACTCCAATGTCTCCCCCTACCAAAGGGCCAGATTCCCTAGTGCTCTTTAAGGGGTATGACTCACTTGAGAGTTAGCCAATGTTGAAGCATGGGCAAGGGTCCAGACCAACAGCACAAAGGAAAACAGCAAGTTGGTTAACAAGTGGGTGCAAAAGTGACTATGGCCTCACATGAAATTGGCAAACGATTGGGTGTCCAAGCCAACAACATGTAGTCCCTTCAACATACATGTGTTGGGCATGTATCAATGGCTTACATGCTGCCAATAAAGAGCCAGCAAAAGCGAACAGCAGAGGCAAAGGTTGTCGACGCACGAGCACGGGCTCGGGTTAATGTGCAGCATGGTTGGTTGTAGCTTGGCACAAGCTTGGAGTGTGGACCAAGAAAGGGAGCCTCATACACCACAAAAGATAGGAGAACACGAAAGGAAAAGGCTCCTAATTTGTGGGGGGCATGATCTAGTTGGTAGAAGTGGCAAGTTGGAGATGGTTATTCAAGCTAATGAGGTGTCACAAACATGGACTGGACTGCCAACAAGATGATCTGACCAAGTAAGAGTTGAGGTGACATTCTCTCTTTGAATAGGACAACAAGGAGTTGCTAAGAAGTGGGAAATGACCCTAAATGAAGGGAAACTCACTAAGCATGATTAGCTTGGCAACCAAGTAATGCATAACCTTAGGTAGTTAGGAATGTTAACTACCACTACTATAAATAAATGGAGTGTGACAGCAAAAGACCATACAATCATTCATATACACATTCACACAACACTTGAGTGATTCATTTGAGAGAGACACTTAAGTGATTCATTTGAGAGAAACACTTGAGTGAGGGGCAGGTATAAGGGACTTGATATTGTATTCCTTTGTATGCTTTTTGGCGAAAAGTAATAAAAATTGAGATATTTCTTATAAGTGTGGTGTGCCTTCTTGTGTTTTGTGTGCGAAATTATGTGCCACACTTCTTATATTTTTATTTGTGAGTTAAACTAAGATTAAAAGGATTTCTTGGTGTCATCACTTAGCCAAATTTGTGATTGAAAAATTTGGCTTCGTGACACCTACCAATAGGAAAACAACCAGTCATTCTCTTGCATCATGTGTGAATTTCCTATTGTTATATGACCCATCATTTGTCTAGCTCTTTGTTAAACTCTAACTTTACTTTCATGAAAATAATATATTAAAGATTGATTTCTAAACGCTTTTATGGGTTATATAGCTACAAAATAAAGGAGTCAACTTGTTGTTGCCGAAAAAGTAAACTAGATCTTTTAATTAGTAATTATAATATTTTTTTTTTAATTGTTAATATTTTGAAAATTAAATAGAAAATAAATACTTCTATTAAAAATTTAAAAATATAAAATATTTTAAATTAATAATTTTATTTATAAATTTATAATTTTTAATTTTTTTTTTATAATAATAATAATAAAAAAAAAAAAATTTATTTTTTTTTTAATGAAATTCAAATGAATTTAAATTTTATAATATGATATCTAAATTTATAAATTCTAAAAATCAAAACAATAGTGACATTGTTCAAAGATGAGTTGATGGACGTTAATCAAGTAAATAATCAGAACAGGCGCATCAAACTTGTAAAATCAACCGGAAGAAACTTTGTTACGAGCTACACAATGTTGATGACAATGAATAAAAACCTGGAACATTGAATGGCTCTGGTGCTCTATACAAGCTACGATTATCTGGTGTTTCCCTTTCCAAAAACTTGTATTTAATATATTCTAGTATCTGTGAATATTTGAGTTACTGCAAAACCTTTATTAATGGAGAGTATGGAGCATCAGCTCTTCAATGGAATAAGAAGCATTAACACTGTAAAACTTGTTTTAAGTGTGATACAAATTATAACACCACAAAGAAAAAAAATGTAAGAACAGTTAATGCCACATTTATTGCAAAAGTTAAATAGTATTAATGATTTAATAAAGAAATTGATAATAAACAAATTTTAATATATAGAAATATGGAAGGATATTTTCACATAAAACAAAGATAAGTGAGGTTAACAAAAAACTAACACCCTAATTAATAATATAAGTTCAGTAAAACCATCAACCTAGCTTTTTAAATTACACCACATCACCGCAATTGCGGCCACAGCACTTGCTACATGCTGGGAAATACTGTAGTGACCATACAGTTGCATTAGCCAATTGCCGAATTTTACCATTAGCCTTTGACTGGCTTTAATCCCTTCAGACTTTGAACTTTAATCCTGCAATGCACTAAGCATCACTTGAACTCCATGTTGCGGGCGAAGTGTTATATGCGAAGTTGGAGAGTGAACATAGGCGGGGGAGAGAGTGAAGGAGTAGTGCTGTAGAATCATGGAGAGTGTTATCTTAGCTTCAATTAGGGCAAAGTTGAAGCCTACACACATTCTGTGTCCCAAGCCAAAGGGGAAATATGCTGCTGGATTGCCATCCACAGCTTTAGCAACACCTTCTGCAAATCTCTCTGGTTTGAAAAGATGCGCATCTTCGCCCCAGGTGACAGGGTCCTGGTGAGCTGTTAGAATTGACATGGCAACATTCATATTGGATGGAAGGGTGAGCTTCCCCAGTCGCACTTCTCTGTCGACCTTTCTCCGAAGCATAATTATTGGAGGATATAGTCTTAGACTTTCATTGATGATCATGCTCATCTGCATTGGGAGAAGTAGAATTAGAAAACGTAAAATTGTAAAAAATGGAACATGGGTATGTCACTCATTCATTCAAATTTATAAGCTCCTTACAATCTTTAGTTTTGATATGCCATCTGGGCTTGGAGTTTGTTGGCCAAAAGTCCTGAGAACCTCATTCCTTGCTTCCTCTTGCCAATCTGTGTGGACTGCTAGAAGCAACATGGTCCAGGAAAGCAGGACGTTAGTGGTTTCTTGACCAGCAATATAGAATGTCTTGCATTCATCAACAATATCTTCTATAGAAATCCTCTTGGATACATCATCATCATGATAAGCCTTTATGAGCAATCCGAAAAAATCACTTCCATAGTCATCCATTCCTTCGCCTAAGGCCTTCTCTTCTCTCTTTTTCAGCAATCTTAAAATCGACTCATGTATTCCTTTCTCAAGCTTATCTGCTTCAATGTCATCTCCATTTCTTAAAATCCAACTGAAAGAAATATGAAAACCAGAATAAGATATGGGTTCAAACTAAGATCTACATTCTTTCATGATATACTTCGGTATTGTAATCCAAGATGTTTGACCCAAAACACCAAAAAAGTTAAAAAAGCTACTAAGCAGGGAACTGAAGGTTATAAGAGGAGTACCTAATACCGGGTAGCCTAATTTTGAAAAAATTTCTCACTGCCAACATTGCCAATTTGCCCAACATGTCAAAAATATCCTTCCCTTCCAGGTAACTACTTCCAAATGCTGTCCTGGAAATCACATCTGATGTTAGGATCCTGAATTCATCACAAACATCTATCTCATTTCCACAATGCTTTTTCCACCTTGCTAGCATCATCTCCGCGCTAGCAACCATTGCTGGGATCATATTCTGCAAAGCAATCGTGTCTTGAAATTAGCAACTCTTGGCGATGATACCCAGTAACAAGGATGATGACAGTATCTTAATTACCTTCAAGTTCTCACCATTGAAAGCAAAATTGGCCAATTTCCTCATCTTAGACCATTTTTCACCCTCAGATCTCACCAGCCCTCCTCCTAGGAGCTTCTTCACATAATCTTGGACATCGGTTTTTGGGTAATTTTATCTTTATCATTTAAAATCTCTTTGATCATTTCTGGCTCCGACACAATCAACTGAGCTTGAGGACCCAACCAAAACAGAAAACTCGTCCCTGCTCAACGAGAAGTTCATCACTAATTGACATATACGAGCAAACATAGGTTTAAATGAATCTGAATTTGTTACCATATTTCTTGGTCCATGAGTCTACATGAGGCTGGATTCTGGAAAGTATCTTGTGGGATATATCAGTCATGGGTCGGCTCATGGCTTCTTTTCTCATCTTCCTAATTTCTTTGGCGTTCCCAGTTATCAGTCTGAAGGAAGTTCCCTCAATCCCCTGCGAACGCATCAGGCGCTGCACACGGACTGGCGTCCACCATACATTGTGAAGGAACCTGAAGAGAGCAAAGAGAAGGCCAAGACATAGAGAACCTGAAAGAATGACTGCTAGGCTTCCAAGAGCACTCATCTTTTCCTGGTAATATCTTGTGAGAATGAGCAGGACCGCCCTGAAATTTAAAATGGTCCCAACGGTGGAATGCTTGGAACTTAGTTCACCAATGAAAATATAATTGATGCTGAAAGGCACTTCGGCTCAATATCTGAATGGACTAGGCACTACCTTCCAGAAAACCTTTGCTAAGCAATTACGTAATTCGGCCGGCACCGCTACCATAGCCATTATAATAATGAAATCAAAACAAAATTATTACCCAAAAACAAAATCGCAGTCCAAAAAGTAACATAAAACGGAGAATGAATCAAAATTTACTTGAAACATTATAGCTCTGCACACTCCGATTTTGTTGCAAAATTAGAAGACATAATTTCCATATAAACAGTCACGGTTAAAAATAAAATACCTTAATTGGAGCATTCTCCATAGTCCAGGATCTTGGATTGAATTATTAACTTTCTCATCATCATGATCATCGCATGGTTAAGATGAAATTACATTGAAAGTCACTTGTTCTCCACAACTCAAATACCTTTGGATGAGAGAATAAAATCAGGTTTTTCCTTATCTATTTTCAAGGACCTATGTCTCTTGATTTTTTGTTGGTATGTTAATACAAAGAGTCCGAGGAGGAATATATAGGAACCATTGATCCTTTTGTTATCCACTCATCTATATTTATTTGTTGGGTGAGGTTGAATTAACTAACCCATATGGGCATAAAACTCAACCCATAAATCAACATCTTTTACTCGCATATGATGAGTTCTCTTTACCAATCATGTACTCATATGATTTTCTCAAACATCTTTTTATATTAGAGAAATAAGTTATGCAACTTATGGGCACATCTACACTTAAGAGTTCAAACTATGCACCCATTGGGAACAACAAAGTAGCTACAACCTTTAAGGAAAATAGCAATTATAATTATGTTTTGTACTATTTTAAACTTATTTTTGTCACATAAATCACAAATTTACCTTATTCTTCTAAGGCTAAACTTTATATATTTCCTCATCATGCATCCATTGTTTTCCTCATTAGAATGATATAATTGATCAGTCAATGAATGCATATGGTAGATATTTTACAACAATAGTCTTTCTTCTATACTTATAGTTATCAATATTAATCTATATGCTTTCCTAAACATGTTTAGAAGGTAGAATCTTTTGTGACCATAAGTAAGATGACTTTAAATATAGTTTGAAGTAACATAAAACACAAATAGTGGCTTTATTATTACCTCTAGGGACTCATATTTTGAAAAATAAAGGTCAATTCTTTTACTTTCATTATTGGTCATTCAATTAGCACACATAATATGAATCTTTTGTTATGATAAGTTTTCTTCTCCTTAAAGTATATTTCATTTTATTTAGGATTAATATATAAATTTATTTGTAACTTTAAATGTTTTAATAAATCTAATAATAATTTTCAAAAATAATAATTTATTATTCTTAAAATTTTTTGTTAACAAATCTAACTTATTGTTAAGAGATACTAATGAATTTTGTTATTTTGCATATGTAACATACTAACTTGTAAAAAATATATATATATGTAGATTCCATATGGAATTTAATTTAAAATTTAAAATTAAAGAATATTATTAAATAAAAAAATACAAAAAATTATTAACAAAATCTCTTTTCTCCTTTACTCTCATCTCCCTTCTCTATCCTCCTTGGTCCATTTTACTGATGGTGGCAACATCACTGAAAATTACAGAGATTTGAAGATGGAAGCAAGACAAAAGAATCACTAAATCATATTCAAATCTATAGCCACTAATGTTGTCTATTTTTTCTCTATTATGCTTTTGAATCCTAAAGTAAATAATGTTGTTGCCATAAAATGTTGAGCTTTGCCAAGTGAAACCATAGTTATGTAGAGCCCATGCAAGCTCCTTTGTCCAAATCCTCACCTTTAATTCTAAGGTTTACTACTTCCCTCAAGGCTATTTGGAGCAATCCTTTCCTCTTGTGTCTCCTGCATTACTCTTCTCTAATTCAGCTCTTTCCAAACTATTTATTCCTTATTACATCTTTGCTATTCAATTTCTCTTTGATTCCATCACTAACAAGGTCTACACCAAGCTCCTCTTAGTTTCACTTGATTTTTCGTCTTTGAATTCAACTACTCTTTCCTATCTCATGCTAAGGAGTGGGAATTAAAGATAATGAGGTTGTATTGTTTGCCAAGAATCTGACTCTGTCTAATGCAAATAGCAATAGTAGCTTCTTTGTCCTGAGGTTTTATGTCAACTCCATTTTCCCTTTGTTGAACTACCATGCAATAGAAAAGAGGAAGGAAGAAAGAAAAGGAAGAGGAGAGAAATGGAAAAAGAAGAGATACTTTTTTTTTTATGATTTTTTGTATTTTTATTTAATAATATTTTTTATTTTTAAATTTAAATTATATGACATGTGATATATTATATTGTCACTTTTAATACATTAACATGCCACATTTGTAAACTAACAGAATCCATTAGTATCTCTTATTGACATTTTATATTTGTTAAAAAAAATTCTAAAATTACTAAATTATTACTTTTAAAGTGAGGTTAGATTTGTTAAAAAGTATAAAGTTACAGATAAATTTATATATTAACCATTTTATTTAATTTCATGATAACTCATTAAACAAATCTTGGTTTAGTTGCTTTTAAGTATTTAAAATGAGTTCTTAAAGTCTACTCTTTAAAGCGTTAAATTGAAATCTCTCATTTGCTCTTTCTTAGGTTATAAGGTTAGTGAGCAATCCATACTAACCTTACTTTTAGTTTTAATTTCTAAACCTAATCTTGACTCTTTTAAGGAGACTAACAATTTTGACCATGATTTCTCTAAATTTTTTTATTTTTCCAAATAGTCTTATCTCTACTTACTATCCAAGCAATAAGGTGATGCCCATTTAACTAGATCAATCTTATCCTATGTGACATACATTTTCAACAATATAATTAAATATTATACATGTGTCACTTACATATTTCCTAGTAATATAAAAAATATATTATAGTGCCTAACAAGAATTTTAATATCACTTGAATTACATTTCCTATGCATACATGAAATTAAATTTTTTATTAACTTAAAGGTCCATCATACAACTTAAATATGCAATACCTTTTTCCATTTATATTAGTAACTATAGTACCATTATTATTTTAATATTTAACTTAAAAAGTTAACAAATATATTATAAGAGTCAGACTCTTCACCTTTCTTGTAAAGTGTCAATGAGGCTAATTAATTAAGAAATTTTCTTAAGCAATTCGTTGGTTTCATCATTAAACCTAAGATAATTATGTCTATGTAGCTTACCCTTGTCATTTTATCTCAAAATAAAAGACAATCATTCTTCAATGATTTTAATAAACTCTTCATAGTCTTTAACTACTTGTTATCTTCCATTCATAATAAGTAGGGTATGAGAAAACATTTATATTACTTTAAGCTCTCAATTATCCTGAGAAATAGCTAACTTAAAATCTTTTTAAATTCATAAAATTCTTAAGTAGGATTATTTTATGCCTATTTTTATGTAGTTGAATTTCTTAAGTACTAAATTTATTTGATATAGTACTCCTATTGAATTAAATGGGATGAGACACATTATCACACATCTTAATTTTATTATTTAGTTCATCATTTAGTTCATTAATCTTCAAATTCACCATAAATTATAAAACTTATTCAAGTACATCCTTATGAAAAGTGTTTTTTTTTTTTTTTTTTGGTCTTCAAAACATGATATTTCATAAATCTAATTTACTCACACTCCCATATACTTGTCCATTAATGAACACCATGCTCTATGACTGTATTCATTACATTCTTGAAGATACATATTGTAAATCCTAAGACACAAGTATAACTTTTTAGTGAAAGGTTATTGAACATTAATAACCTTTAGAACTATAGATTACTTAGGTTTGACTTCTTTTCTGCCTTCTTACAAGGACTTAGAAAAACAATGAATTTCACCAAATTTTGGCAAGTAATAAATCTCATGTAAGAATTATATTTAACCACCATACAATCTCATTTACAAGTGGTAATATCTGTTGGTATTCAAATTATTCTTTATATATCCATTATATCCTAAAGTATTCATGAATGTTTTATTCATGCTTTAAGTTCTCATACCATATATTTTTATTACTTAAAATTTACCATTCACTTGGAAGAGGATCTAATGAGTAATACTAATTAAAGAACTTAAGCATAAATAAAAGGCAAAATAATAGGTCATTTTCTTTGTTAGCTTAATGCACTTCATGTATTCAATAGCATTTGACACTTCTTGTTATAACCTTTGTAATTGGCCTTGTCCTCTAGTTCATTGACATGTTCACATCTTATGTTAATTAGTTTCACTCTTTTTAACTCTTTTTCAAATTAATTCTATCAATGGACTTACCACTTAAGTCACATAAAAGTACTAAATGTTTGCTTAATGAGTTGAGCCACATATGAGAAGACTTAGCAAATTTTAAGTGTTTATCTTTAAAATTCATGACATCTAATGTCCTAAATACTACTAGACATCACCTTTGAATGTCATGGTTTATATTTGCTCCTAACTTTTTGGAAAGGATTAAATTGTAGCTCACATTTATTTCTTAAATAAAAGTCCAAAGTGATACCAATCAATTCTTGCTTCACACATTTTATTAACATTATCATATAAGTATTTAGTGAAGATCTAATATACAAATTGAGTACTTTAACTTGATCATGAATATACCTCCAAAATTTGTTTGAGGGAAAATAATGTAATTTAACAAGTGAAATATTTTTCAAATTCTTCAACGAGATTGATTCTTATATTTCTTAATATCATTTTCAAATAGTATTTAATTTAAGTAATTTTGTTATACACTTAGAAGTCTCTCAATCTCTTTATTATGAGTAATATTTTCACTTTCAAATCTATAACATGTTTCAATATAAAGTTTTTCAATACATTTCTCTCTTGGAATCATGGTAGATTTTATGGAGTTGAAGTTCTTAATTTTCTTTGTTTATATCCAACGTATTTATAACAATGCTATTTTCCATAACTTATGGGCAATTCAAAAGGACTAGTGCATAATGATACTAATACAATGAAATATGAACATTAATTTTGCAATGAACTTAACTAAATTAACAATTATCTAACAATGGAGACAAGATCAAAAGTTGATTATATTTCAACGCATCTTATATTTAAATATCTATTTATTATTATTTTAATTAATTATCACAAAATTTTAGTTTTATAGACAAAATTTTTTTTAATTCTTCCAATCTATGACTCACACTAGAATCTAGATCTCTTATTAAGATCACAATTCGCTGTATTATTTCCAATATGCAAATTACATGATTAAATTTCGACTAAAAATGTACTCAAATGAAATGGAACTAAAAGTTATAAGATGAAAATGAAAATGTAAATTGGATGGTTAGGCGAGAGGTAATAGGTAAGACCCTAAAAAAATCGTAGGTGGATGGGGCCCGCTCCCACTCTTCCTTTCCCTACGACTTCTGCGAGCTCCTAACGAGCAGAAGAAAACCCATGTGATCTGGGTCCCAACTCTACACAATTGCCGAAACCTTATCTGGACCTCATAAAAATTTACATATTGTTGGTGTTGGAAAAAGAGGCTCGAGGGTAACCTTAATGAAAATATCGAGAACACCCTTGGCTGACGTTTCCTTACGCGCGCCGCCCCGTGGGGTGGGGGGTGACTCTTTAGTCAACATTTTTGGATTGCCCTTTGTGAGTATTCAATGAAAAAACGAAGTTATTTTCGTAAAAAGAAAAATAAAATGTTAAAGATTTTGAAAAAAAGAAAAAAACCCCTCGAGTGCTTTTTGCGTAATTGCTTTTTTAAAATTCTGGTTGGGCAAGAAATTAAAATTCCCTATTCAAGGATACAATACAATAAAAAAGCAAGCGTTTAATCCCTAAAAGACAATAAGTAGATGTTACTCGCCCAATTTTCATCTTTCCCGGGGAAAACCCAGGAGTTTAGGTGTTAGTTAAATCTCTCAAACCATTCAATCCAACCAAACTAATTCAATTCAAATCAAAATTATCAAAGCGTTAAAGAATGGATTGGATAGAATAGTGATTTGGGAAACCGTGAACTTATAGTTTAATTATAGATTTAAGAATTTAATATATATGTGACACGTTGTTTTAGATGCAAGATAATTGATATCTAATAACATTATGCTGTTGTGATTTGGCTATTGCTATTGTAATTTCTAATGGCATACATGCCTTTTTCAATGTCATTTTCTATTTTCTTTTTCTTTTGTGTCATTATTATTACAATTTTTGGTGGCTAGGATTAATTGGTTTTTTGTTCCGACCAACTCAAACGGTAACTAATTATGCCAATTTAATTGGTTTTTAACTCTCCGACTGTTCGGTGATGATTCTAAAATTAGTCAAATATCACTAACAATTTAGTTTGAAAGTAATTGATAAATCGACTGACTTACACTCCTACCAAATCAGTGTATCCATTGGTTTTTCTTTTCCTTCTTTGGTTCGTTGTATTTTGGTTATTTTAATACACAGGTGCCCTAAAACGTTGTAATGGTTTTACTCTTTTGCATTTCGCCTCCTAAAAATTTCAATTTGCACTCTAAGATCGGTTTTAAAAAGAATGTACACCATAAAACATCTGTATTTTTTTTTTTTTAATTTTAATAATAAAAGGTACCCTTGTCAGGATTCTGTGCCTATCTTACGTCATTGGAGTGCACTTAATTTGCGGGGAACATTAAAAACAACTGTTTGCCTCATCTGCCTGTCAGCCCTTGCATTCATTTGTTTCACCTCTTTCGAAGTGAGCTTCTCACCGTTCATTCTGATTATGCTCCGTTTTATGTTACTTTTTGAATCCTTGCGTGTTTTAAGTAAAGCATTCCAGGGCCCTTGTTAAATTTCAGGATACTACCAAGAAAAGATGGATGCTCCTGGAAGCCTACCAGTCATTCTTTCAGTTACTCTATGTCTATGCCTTCTCTTAGCTCTCTTCAGCTTCTTTGACATTGTATGGTGGAAGGCAGTCCGTGTGCAACGCCTGATGCGTTTGCAGGGGATTGAGGGACCTTCCTTCAGATTGATCTTTGGGAACAGCAAAGAAATTCTCAAGTTGAGAAATGAAGCCTTGAGGCGACCCATGACTGAAATATCCCACGACATACTTTCCAGAATCCAGCCTCATGTATACTCATGGACCAAGAAATATGGTAACCAGAAACAAAGTCAGATTCATTCAAACCTATATTTGTTATGTGTATGTCAGTTCAACTACGATATGTTATGAATCTCTGAGTATTGTTTATTATCTCTTTGAGCAGGGATGAGTTTTCTGTTTTGGGTTGGTCGTCAAGCTCGATTAGTTGTTTCGGATCCAGAAATGATCAAAGAGATTTTGAATAACAGAGATAAGAATTACCCGAAAATGGATTTCCAAGGTTATGCGAGGAAGCTATTTGGAGATGGCCTGGTTGCATCTGAGGGTGAAAAATGGTCTAAGATGAGGAAATTAGCCAATTTTGCTTTCCATGGTGAGAGCTTAAAGGTAATTAATATACTTTTATCACTGCTGTAAAGGTGTCCTCACCAAACTGTTGCTAATTTCAAGATAGAGTTATTTTGCAGAACATGATCCCAACAATGGTTGCTAGTGTTGAGATGATGCTAACAAGGTGGGAAAAAAACGATCATGGAAATGAGATAGATGTTTATGAAGAATTTAGGTCCCTGACTGGGGAAGTGATTTCCAGGACAGCTTTTGGAAGCAGTTACCTTGAAGGGAAGGATATTTTTGACATGTTGGGCAAATTGACAATGTTGGCAGTGGAAAATACTTTCAAAATTAGGCTTCCTGGTGTTAGGTATTCCCCTTAGCCTTAAGTTATCTGCCACTTTTTGTTTTGTCGGTCAAGCCTCTTGGTTTATAATAGCGATTTTATGAAAGAAGGTAGATTTTCTTCTCTGAACGTTCATCTTTATCTGTCATTCCTCTTTCTTTCAGTAGGATTTTAAGAAATGGAGATGAACTTGAAGCGGATAAGCTTGAGAAAGGAATACATGAATCGATTTTAGGATTGATAAAAAAGAGACTAGAGAAGTTCTTCGACAAAGGAGTAGACAAATATGGAAGTGATTATTTGGAATTGCTCATAAATGCTTATCACGATGCTGATGAATCCAAGAGAATCTCAATAGAAGACATTGTTGATGAGTGCAAGACACTCCATTTTGCTGGTCAAGAAACCACTAATGTCTTGCTCACTTGGACCATGTTACTTCTAGCAGTCCACACAGATTGGCAAGAGGAAGCAAGGAAAGAGGTTCTCAGGACTTTTGGCCAACAAACTCCAAGTGCAGATGGCATATCAAAACTAAAGATCGTAAGGAGCTTATAAATTTGAATGAATGAGTGGCATAGCCATGTTCCGTTTTTAACAAATTTTCATTTTTCTAATTTTACCTCTCCAAATGCAGATGAGCATGATCATCAATGAAACTCTAAGACTATATCCTCCGATAACTATGCTTTTAAGAAAGGTTGAAAGGGAAGTGCGTCTGGGGAAGCTCACCCTTCCACCCAATATGAATGTTTCCATGTCAATTCTAGCAGCTCACCATGACCCTGTTACCTGGGGCCAAGATGTGTATCATTTCAAACCTGAGAGATTTGCAGAAGGTGTTGCTAAAGCTATGGGTGGCAATCCAGCAGCATATTTCCCCTTTGGCCTGGGACCCAGAACTTGTGTAGGCTTCAATTTTGCACTAATTGAAGCCAAAATAACACTTTCCATGATTCTACAGCGCTACGCCTTCACCCTCTCCCCCGCCTATGTTCACTCCCCAGCTTTCATGTTTACAGTTCGCCCACAGTATGGAGTTCAAGTGATGCTTAGTCCATTATTGCCGAGTTAGGCTACAAAAGTCTAGGGGGATTAAAGCTGGTCAAAGGCTAGTGGTAAAAATCAGCAATCAGCTGTGTGTAAAGTTCAATTGTGGGTAGTGAAGATCTCGGCTGATGCAACATTAGCAATTGTTGTTGTACAGTGTAAACTAAAAAGCTGGATGGATGGTTCTGTTTAGTGTATGCTGAGTACTCAAATGGGTTGGTTAGTGTTAATTTGTAATATATCATGCATATTATTCTAAAAAAAATAAATAATAAAGTTACAGAGATGAACAGATGGACGGGGCAGGGACGTGTAAGGCACGGGACACACAAAATGCGACCAGCAGGCGTCAAATCGAAGAGAAAAGTTAAAGATCTGCAGCTCTGTTTGCCAAGCAAAAGCCAATTAGAGGAATTGATTTGTTACGAGGAAGAAAACTACAAATTTTCTAAATGGGGAATTGCAATTTTTCCATTGGAGAATTTCGTTTACAATTAATAGATATGGTACAAGGAAAAACTGTAATTAAAGGTATTGGTCATAGAGGAAAAGGCGACAATGAAGCAGTTGTATGATTTAGCATGAAGGAAAATACAGAGAATAAGCCAAGTTTAGAGATAAATCAAAAGACAGATAGGACGAACTTGTGATGAGTGACAGTACCTGTGTGGCATGGAGATGTGCTGCGACGCGTGCTGAACGCAGAGGGCTCGGCCGTTCAAGGGGATTGGTGATGAGCCATTGGCAACGAGCGTGCCACCTTGAAAGATACTGACAATTGGAAAAAAATTGCTGATTCGCCATCATCGTTAGTCTGACATGTACAATACCTTGAATTAACCTTAGCATTTTAGAATCGTTATCCACCATTTAAGTTGTGTTTTTATTTTATTTTAGGATTTAGATTGTGAGTGGAATGCAATAAATTATTAATTTAAAAAATAGAAAATAGAAATTCCCCATATGGGCCAGCTACACTGGCCCAGCACAATAAGGTTTCTAACTTCTCCCTCTATCTAAAACAGTTTATTGGCTATGTGGGTTATCGTTACATAAAGAACACTGAGATAGTGATTATTTGGAACCAACTGTGGAAAAAGAATAAAGAATAGATTCTCTATAAATGTTTTTGTCTTTTAAGATAGATTGTCATCAGATAACTCTATCTTTTTTTCTTTTTTTTTTTTTTTTTTTTTTTTTTTTCTTGGGCCTAAGAATAGACTTTCAAGTTCTAATTTAGGGAGATGTTATTTACACCAAGAAATAGTTCTATGCATGTGAAAGCAGTATTATGGGTTCCACTTTTATTCCATGTTTTTATGTATATAAAGCTTTTTTTTTTTTTTTTTTTGGTAAATATCAATTCCTTCAAATTTATCAGTGATTAGTAAGAGACAAGTTCTGCGATAATTTTTTTTTTTTTTTAAAAAAATAAATTTATTGCTTCAATTAGCTTTCTTTTTCTCTTAGACTGTGAATGCCAATCGACCTTTACATATTTATCCCAAGAAGTTGTACCGCAATGTGCTGCGTATATTTCTGTTTCACAATTTTTAGATGGGTTTTTTAGAACCATTTTCTGGGTTCGTTTTGCATTTGAAATTGCAAGATTCATCGCACCGATAAAAACCATTTGATAAATAAGAAAAAGGCAAAGATCGCAGCTCACCTTTTATAAGTTTTTCAACAGAAAAACACCCTTCTTTGAGCTCATTTTTAAGGCCTAATAGTTATTTATTTCTTAAAAAAAAAAAAAAAAAATATAATGTTTACTCTGCGTATAAATGAATACTATAATAATGCATGAACAAGAAGATATTTTTTTAAGAACTTGGAAATCGTTAAAATATTGCAAATTATATTTTATCTATTAAAATGTATATGTTTTAAAGTCAAACAACTATTTGATGCATAATTGATTGCATTTTGTTCTTATCCATTTAGAAACCCCCCCGTTGGTGATTTGTGCTTTGTCCTTGTGCATTTTGTAGATAGATTTTGTTCTTATGTCAAAACAATCTTAGAGCTAGCGTAAGGCATAAGACTTCTCATTAATTTGAGTTTGTATGATTATTTTATTAAGTTTTCATTTAATAATAATTAAGAATTTCATAAGAGAGAGACAGAGAGAAAGATTGAACTTATTGTAAACCTGTGAACCTCAAAAAAGAGCTGCCCCCATTTTATGTCAGTTATAATCTGGTGTGAACGGGATTCCTTTTTAGTTCAAGTTTAAAAGTATTTAAAAAAAAAAAAAATCATACTTGGTAATGAAAAATTTTCCCAGGACACAAAAAATAAATAAAAAAAAAACTGAGAGAAAGTAAAAAAGTTGCAGTAATGTACATTATGAAGTATATATCTATCAAAATTTTAAAAATTAAATTAATTGTTAAATCAAAAAATTTAACATTTTTAATTTTGATTAAATTAATTAAAATTAAATTGATAAATTAATATTTAATATTAAATATATAAAAAAATTAATAATATAATTTTTATTTTTTAAAAAATTAAAATATAAAAAAATTATTTTCTTAATTTTTTTATAAAATTTTTAAATTAATTAAACTAAAAAATTATAATTAATTTCATATTTATAGTTTTATTAGTTAATTTATTAATTTAATTATTAATTTTTTAAATTAATTAAAATGAACCCAATAAAATTATGATATCATTTTTAATTTTATTAATTTTAGTTGTAAGTTCTATCTAATTTTCAAAACCTTGACATGTATTAAGAAATATTCTTGTTACACAAAATGCCATTAATAATTACTTCCTTACAATCTTCAGTCTTGCTATGCCATCTGCAGTTAAGTTTGCTGGCCAAAAGTGTTGAGAATCTCATTTCTTGCTTTCTCTTGCCAATTTGTATGAACTGCTAAAAGTAATACAGTTCAAGAGAGCAACACACTAGTGGTCTCTTGTCCAGCAATATAAAGTGTCCTGTAGTCATCAACAATACCTTCTATTGAAATTCTCTCGCATTCATCGTCATCATGATAGCCCCTCATCAGCCTTCCGAAAAAAATCACTTCCCTAGTCGTATGCTCCTGCTGTCATGATTTTCTTGGGCCAATCTTGGTCATGCTGGTTTTAGTGGTGTGTTACGTGATGAATATGGTGCTCGGCGATGCTCACCAGCGCCTCTGGACCACATTTCTGTCTACTAAGTCTTTCCCCAACTCTGATCTGATTAACTACCTTTAGCAACTTGTCACTATAATCTTGGACTATTCTATCTCTTTTATCCTTAAAAACTCAAATTCTCTTCTAAGATTCAACAACTGCATAGTTTTTGTCTTCTGCTACCTCCAAGCTCTTCCTTCAACCAATCCCAAGCCTGCTTTGCAATATCTCAGGCCATGATTTCGTTGAAAATTGATTCAATGACAATTGTGTGTACGTAGGTCAGAGTATTATATTATTTTGATTCTTGCTCATAGTGGTGTTTCAGTTGAGCAAGGGTTGGATTGGCAAGAAGGGGAGTTATCTCAGTGCCTTTCTCAGTTGCTTCCCAAAGATCAAAAGTTCTCAAGCAAGTCTTCATCATTATAGTCCACTGTATGTAGTTGTCACCAGTGAACGTGAGTGGTGGCAAGGGGGAGAAGCTTGCTGATGCCATTGGAATTAACTCTCAAGTGTTTGAGGCACTCTTTCAAAGGTATTTGGAATGTTTCCTCTCACAACGCATAGGATTAGAAAGGATCTTTAGCTCTTATACCAATTTGTAAGTTTTCTAGCTAAGAACTCACTTATGGAAAGTATTTTGCTTGCCACAGAAGTAATCTTTTTGGTTACAACAATAAGGGATGTGAGAAGCAAGAAGATAAAACCAGGATCCTTTTGCTTGAATTCTTTTTTTTTTTTTTGGGGTAAGCAACTCTATCTTTTTTTTATTAACTTTTATTCTCATTATATAACAACATTTCAAAATACAAAATTTATAATTTATAATTTTAAAATTTGAGTAACTTAACGATAACTTCAAAGTACAATAATGAAGCATTTGAATTACAAAATACATCTTTCAAGAACTTAATATTTAACAAAAGGGTGACTGCTTGGATAGGATGAAAGGTGGCCTTTGGAATGTAACTAACATAACTACCTTTCAAATTCTGGTCTGCTACGTGCTTCCTTGGTTTTGCCAAAAAGGAGCACCACTGGAAACTTCAAAGACTAGACAAAATCTTGGACGCAAAAGGCTGTTACATATGAAGGAATGGTGCATAAGAGAACGGCTGTTATTTGATATGGTCCTATGGAATGAGCACCTCATATCCTATGAAGTAGCACTGGAGATTGCTAACTGCCAATATGCAATTAGTGCCACTGTAAATTGGAACAAGTTTGCCAACTGTGCAGATTTGAATGCATGCTCCTGTTCTTGGGGGAAAGCTCTTGCCTTTCCATATTTTCCTGCTCTGTCTTCTTCCAGTAATGATCTCTCCTTTTTCCTCACCTCAAGTATGAAGCAATTGTCCTTACGTAGTTCACTGGCTGCCCCTTCAGCTTCTTGATTTAGAAGTTTTTTGCAACTTTCTTCTTTCAGCCCGTTTGTGATCTGGATCATAATCTCTACCCTTCCCATAGCTGCAGAACAACACGATAACAAGTTTAATTCCAAAGACAAAGACAAGGATCAAGCATTGATAGCTACAGTGAGTCACGAGAGTTGGCTTCATCAAAGCAAAAATATAATGCCATAATCCTAGTAGTGTAAAAGCTGACTTAAGTCTGGCCCAAACGTTCTTCATATGACTGGAAAATAATTAGTAAGAACAACATCAGTTATAATTACCCAACATGAGAGTTTACTCTTAAGTATCTCCTTGAGATGTATGGTGCTTCCACGTTTGGGAAGTTTAAGAAAGACTCAGATCTATATAGTCTTGTCTTTGTTTTCACAAAAGAGGACTTGAACGCCTGACCACCAAACAACAGCGAAGTAACCTTTCCATGGACTTGCCCTGCACACAACTGATATGAATTGAGCAACAAATTCAACTGGTCACATGGAGGGGCTGAACTACCACGCTAAGCCCCACTAGCATGTGCCTAAACTGAACCTGAACCATATTAGGGACAATGCAGACAAGTGAAGGTGAACTAGACTCTATGGCAATGTTATGAAACCTTACACCAGGCTCAAAAATTAAGCTATTAGGTGATGAACCCATCGATGTTATAAGCTTAAGCTAGGCCTTTTATTCAATTTGGACATCCAAAAATTCCCAAATTCTTTGAGTTCCATAACATGATAAAACTACCACAAAATGATGAAATAATGGTCACTCCTTCGTTGCCGCTATAAAATAGCAAAGGCTCCATCAACAGATATGAAACCACAAACACAACTTAAAAAGGGGGAAAATCAGAAACATAAACACACAACTGAATGAAACTTTGCTAAAACTTCTCCCCTTTCTTGCGGTAAGGGGATATTTGCTGCAAGAGAACACTAATATCAAACATTATGAAGATTCCACTTGAAAAAACATCTTATGCCCAATGGAATTGTAGCTGAGATTCCTGGGAAGATTCTGGTTTTCTTACAGTAGCTGCCATCAGCAGAGTTCTAATAAACATTGTGGCTTCAGGACAGAACTTGGATCGTATTGTAAACTGCAACACAAAAGGAACGCATTCATACCACAAACTGCTACATTTGGAAAAGAAAAACTTTCCAATTGGCACAAGAGGCACCAACGTACAGCCACATTTGGGCAATACTGTAAAGGCACGCATAACACTGGAGGGTAAAATTATGCAATACTGAGGAGTGGGAGAGTGTGCTCAAGTTGGAACTCCAATAAGGGAATGAAAAAAAAAATTAAAAAAAAAAATACAATAAAGTAGTTCCTGATAAATAATGGACAGAAAAAAAAATAATCAGGTTACTTTATTGAGCAGGGAAATTAATAATAAAACAGAGTATATGCAGAAAGAACCGTGCTACACAACAAAGAACCAATTGCAGTGTCATTACCAGAAAAGATGGGAGAATGAATCAAACAAATATTCTGACATCAATAATATTGCTGGCATCATGACAAAGTGATGGAAGTCAGAGCATGGGAAAATCCTGGACCACAACCACAAGAGACACAAAGTTTTGACAGAAGGCTCACTGCCATTTTCTGCAAGAACAATAACAAGAAGTTAGACTACCAACAGCAACACCCAACAACCAGGGAAACAAGGAGGGGACAAGAAGCATAAATTTTCACCACTCACCTGAGTTCCTAATTGTCTCACAAAATTGGGCTCAACCCTGTAATTTTCTTTGACGAGCACTTCTTGCACAAAGGAATGGAATCTCCACACCCATCTTCATTGGAGTCTTAACCAACAAATTCAACAACTCAAAATCCAATGGCCTTTTATTTGTTAGGACTGCAAAATACTGCAACAGTACCCAATAAGACACCTGAAAAAAGTAAAAAATCACAGAATAACACATTAGTCTCGATATAGACAAAAACATTCAATAGATACAGTGGCGAGATAAAAACTGCATTGATTAGTTTTGTATCAGTCATAATGGTAGCTCAGTTTGATACCAAAGTCTTGATTGTTACATGGCAGCATGTCTGAATTCAATTGCTTACCAAGATTACATTCTCATTTGAGCAACTACCCACCAGCGTACAATGTTCTTGCTTGTTGTCTGGGGCTTCAATTAGAAAGGGAATGTCCAGTTGGATTGAATGCTGTTCAAAGTTTGTTTTGATTTTCTTTGCATGCGAAGATTCTTCGTGTTTACGAGTTTCAGCAGCATTGCTTTTCTGTGAAATCTTTTAGCCTTTCTGCTCTATTTTTTCATCACAATCATCACTACCGTCACTATGTCCATCCTCTAAATATGTGCCAACATTATCTTCGTCACTTTGTTCCCAATCTTTCGTGGATAGAGTCCTGTATTTTTCGTCATTGTATTGACTACTGCTATCTTCCCTAGATTCTTCACCATCATCACCATCTTCAGCACTTTCCGAATCCTTAGAAGAAACTTTGTTCTCGGAGTCACCCGCACCCCTTCTTGCAAGAATCTCATCAACAAAACCCTTTGTAGTTTTAGTATCTTCATCAGAAAGGAAAAGGAATCACCAAGAGCATCTCCAGATATTGACGTTAGCCTCTGGATCAATGGCATCCCAGCATTGTTATTCTCTTCATCAACAGAGTCATCAATTGCAACCATCTGTTTTTGACGTTCTCCCTGAAAGTGCAGAGCATCACACAAGTTAGTTAAGGAAGTGAAAATAATCTAATTGAATGTTTATGGGTGAATATATGTAACAAGGACAAAGTCTTTACAATGCACAAAAAAATATCAGGGAAAGAAACACAACTAGACTACTATCAGGAAAAAGAAGTCCTCCAGGCCAAAAATAACAAGGCGTTGTCAACAAAATTTTTCAGCTTATCCAGAATGTTTCATTCAGTTATGTTTGCATGCCCCACTGCTGACTAATAGCACCTGTTGGGAACATAAACCAACAGGGTTTGGCCTGATGGCCACCCTAAGTCTCTTAAAAGGGCTTACGAGGAGAGGTTGGGGTTCAAACATGATCCTTTTTCTAGTTCAGTATTCAGAATCGAATTCTAATACTATTGAAAACAAGTTCATTTTTTCTGATTCCAAGACCAGCAGTTCATGCAATCAACTCTAAAGTGCTCTTCTGTGAATCTTGAAAATGAATTGCCTTGTTTTTAATTTGAACTTCCTGGTAGATAGAAATTAAGGTTTTGTCCGGAATTTATACTTACAACTTACTTGAAGTTCTAGACTGGAAGGATAAAGGGTCAACTGTTGCACAAAAAGCGGCTCACTAATGGATGATGCAAGACTCCAGATGCAGAGATTTGTTCTTGTATATGTCTGTTTGCCGATTTGATGACATAAATTACAGATAACAATTGACAATCTGCAATCCTGAAGTCGCAGTAATAACAAGAATCCACCAAGCCAGAGTATATATTGCTGCAGGTTACAGATCAGGTAATGAAGGTGAAAACATCATCCCCCTTCAACCACCGAAAAAAGGTATGAAAGCATTCTACATAAAACTATTAAATTTAATACAAGCTCAGCACACTAACATGGAGATTTTGAACTCACAAATGGTAAGAACCCAAAACTTCAGAATACAGAACGTTGGAATCTGACGAAAGTAGTTAACTCATACAAACCAATAAGAAATTGATCTGGCACTGGTATCAGGTCAAGAACCATGTAAACATACCTGCTTACAAATTTCCCTTCTCTGATTTACTGATAGCTCATCCTTCATCACACGCCCACTAGAAGATGTCTTATTCACAGGAACCTTCAAGGCATTCAGCTTGCATGGTTCAGCCAATGATAATAACGCCTGAGACTGCACCAAAGACAAAGCTTTTATCCAATTCATTTTCCTCCTCATCTCTTGCCTTTTGAGCCTAGTCAGGCACAATTCAAAATATTAATGCTAAACCAAGAAATAGACGTAGTCTAATTCATCTTCATCTCAATAAGACAAAAGATCAGCACCCTGAAGTACTTGCTCTTTAGGATAACCTCCTTCATTACTTCCATTTTGGTTTTGTGATTTTGCAACAGGAAAGTCATCCTTCACATAAGAAAGTATCACCGTTGATATCACTTCAAGATTTCTCTTTCCTATTCCATTATATATTTTATCTCTATTTCCTCATTCAATTCTCTAAGAAAAATATACAAAAGTATGTTAAATCAAAACAAAGTCTTAGAAATGAAAACAGAGATAACCCAATCCGAGACTCAGAAAAACAACCTTTCGAAGGGGAATAAGGTAATGGAGGAGGTCTCACATTTTCCCCTCTCTCCATTGGATTTAATCTAACAGAATAACCAATTTGCCTTAGAAAGGCTGACTTCTCTGCAAAGTATATGAGAAAAAAATGTTGTTAACAAAATCCCACTTGCAATCTCAAATCCGTGATAAAATTTCTATAAATCAGTTGTCAAAGAATCAAAGGACCACAGGATTTAAAGCAACAGCACCATAATATAAAGTAAACAACTAAGTAGCAAAACTGTGCTACAAAGCACCGATTTCACAACATAAGAAATTGTGCAGTGTCTGAAATTCTTTTGAATGTCAACAGAACAAATGTACTGGCATTTCGTGCCTGGCATAAAAAGAAGCTGATGCAAAAATAAAAATGCACAAGACATTCTAAAACAAGCATTGACTGCAGTGAATAAAAAACAGATGAATTCAGTCTACAAAAGCAATTTTCACTACCCTCTACCTATTGAAATATCTAGACATAGACTCCTTCTTACTGTTAATCAAATTTCTGTTCATAAGCTGAGAGACAAAAATTCTTGTGGCTTTTGGTGGTAATCAAATAGCCCCCACCATTTTTTCCTTTTAAATTAAGAAGATTATTGGGGTACAAGTTATAAAAAGGGCATATATTTTCCATTTTTTATTAATTTTACACTTTTTTTTTATCGTAAGATGAAAACTTAAGTTCTCTAAAATAAAAGTTTAAATTTTAATTAACGGGTGAACTTGTAAGAGGAACAACCTCCACATTGTTGGCTCCATGGAATATCCTGAAAAATTTTCTTGGGCTACTTTGCTTGTGGTAGGATGTTAAGTTTGGGATCAGGCCCAAACATCTTTATTTCCATATTTGGGTTTTGAACAAAAACTCAACTTTTTGCCCAGGCCCACCATGAAATATTGGATGTGGTACCCACAATATCTCTCACTCGTTTTTTCAGGCCTTGTCAAACCCTATTTGGTCACGGCCACTTAAATAATTTTTACATAATGTATAAAGATAAATAAGTTATATTTATAAAAAAATTAAAATAAAAATCTCCTAAATACTGTTCTATACGGAATCTTATTTTCCAATTCTCAGTCGAAGTCGAAAGTCTCAACCTTTTCCTCTCCTCGTCAAATTTGTGTCCTCTCGAATTTCTTTTTATCATCCATACACCATAACCTCTCTTTTAGGGTCTTCTTTTTTGCGTTCGTAGAACTTTGGTTGATCACGCGGTTAAGCATCTTTTCTATTCCCTCTGCTTTTGTCTCCCGTGCAATGCTTCTACGTATATGCTATCTGAGTGCTACTTTTCTTAGCATAGCATGGCTTGATTATTTAATTTGTACAGATATTATACATTATTTTTCGTGGGGTTTGATTTTCTTAAAGGTTCCTCCCTGTTCATGTTTTAATCTTCTTGTTTATCATCACTATCAATAGGTTTCATCTTTATAAACAGAATAAGGGTGCTTAATTGTCGAATATCTTTGTCCGTCGAGGCATGATTGTTATTGGGGTGCTTCCTATATTTACTCTTCTTTTTATTTGTGAGTAGAACTTTTTAGTGGTTATATGGGTATCATTCTTGTCTTGTCTCAAATATTTGTGCGCAACAACTTATGAAGTAATCCTGTTTTGTATACAATTATTCTAGTGGGTCTCCCCTTTGATTATCTGTTTAGCAAAGTAACAATTCCTTTCTTCATCAAGTTAGTAGAAGATGCACCAGCTTTCTTTGTATATTTAAAATCTTACGTGCTATTTAAAATCTTTGTATATGCATTATCCGAAAAGATTCGTTTCCTAGGAATAAAGATCCTTCTTGTTGAATGTCTCACTCATGAGACCTTTTTTTTTCCTTTTTCCTGTTATATATACGCTGTCCTCTCTAGTCAAGTTATATTTAGTGCATTGTCCATTCTGTCACTTAGCCGAACTTAAATTTGGTGTTGTCTTCTTGCAGGGGCGTAAGTAGAAACAAAAATCTCGAGCTAGCTTGGACAATGGGCTCTCTCTGTTGTTGCCTTAGAAGTGGGGAGCCAGGTGAAGATGTTCAAGGTTCCAATTGCTTCACTCATGCATTAACCAGCATGGTAAGAGGTGTGACCGAAGGTTATACTTGTTCAGTGTTTGTGTTAATGATTGATGTTTTCTTTTTGGGTGAGAACACACATTGATATGAAAATTTGTCTAGTTGAATTTGATTGAAACAGATGGGCAGTGGCACAGTTCAAGAAACAATATCATAGAACTCTGCGTTCTTGTCATTGACTGATGCCACCAAGAGGCTGCTTCTTTGGATTGCAACCACTACTAACATGCTCAAAATGTTGCATACAGTGTGCAGCATTATTCGGCAAAGTTCAAATGCATTATCAGCCTGCGTCCAATACCGAAGCACCTTCCTTACATCCCGATGCAGCATCTAATATTACAGAATCCAATACAACTACATCTTCAACAACCTTGACATTAGACGCCAATCCTGCACAATCAAATTCGCAACAGGCTGGACTAGACGGAGCTACACATGAGAATGTCGCAGGCCAATTGCTCAGAGATTCTGCACAGCTGACTGGCAGCACTGCCATGTTCCTAGAACTAGCCACTGCTGAAGAAAAATCGAAGGAAAATGACTCAGAGCCTCCAATTAAACTGTCACAAGAAAATTCAAAGGAAAGCAATAGTTGTTATCTCTATGCATCCCTAGACGAAGACGATGTCTGTCCCACATGCCTTGAAGGTAATTCTTTCATTTGAAGTGATTGCTCATTCTAATTCGGGTTGGAAAATTAAGGGCCTAGCAATGGAAATTAGCCGGTCACAGTTAATTTGTAGCCTCAAATTGCATTTTATCTGCTCTGCTTTGTGAGGACATATGCTCATTCTTCTCTGACTTGCTGTTTGATAGATTATACATTCGAAAATCCAAGGATAGTGACGGGTTGCAAGCACCATTACCACCTTGGTTGCATATATGAGTGGATGGAGAGAAGTGAGAGGTGTCCAGTCTGCAGCCAGGTTAATTCCTCTACTTCAGAAAGATGTAGCAACAGGAATGGTCATATATGACTGCTTATAAAGGCCGGATTCTTGAAAGAAGTTGCATTAACATTTCTTGGCACCAAGATCATACTTTGACTGATGCTGTCTTGGTTGATGTTTCAGGTGATGACATTTGAAGAAAGAAGTTGAAATAGCATTGAATGGAATGATGGAACCAGGTTCTGAGGCAGAAAGGAATGGTAATTCCAAAGAAAAAAGAAATTTTGAAGCTCACTTGCAAAGTGGCTTTTCATTCTAGAGTCTGGAATGTATCAGTGAACATACATGCTGGCTACTTCCCGTGGCTTGGTGAATCTCACTGCATTGAAAATTTTGAGGAATTCTTTAAAAGGGCAAGTGTATGCAATTAACAAAGTTCTTGATGTGGAGAGAAGTCAAACTACAAGTCTCCCTCTCATGTATGGAAAACACCCTCATTAGTTATTACTGGCTTGTGCAATTTGGCAGGATGACCATGCTCTCTAGGGGTGAATATATTAAGAGGAAGATTCCTTGTGTTCTGCAGTAATTTTTGCTTTCAAACAAAGTAATTCATCTTTTTCAAAAATGTTACCCAAAAGTAGGCGCCCGAGGACATATGCTCTCAAATATAAGTCACTAGTATTAGACTCACTCGATGTGAGTTTTATTTTTTTTATATTTTATTCAAATATAAAAAATAAAATTAAAAAAACTTAAAATAAGAGTTTTTTTTTAATTTAAAATAAATTTGAGAATATTTTTCCTTTTTAAGAAAATTAAAAAAAAACTAAAATTATCAATATTTTTTAATTTTTAGAAAAAATATAAATTTTTAAAATATTTTTTCTCTAAAAAAATTAAAATTAATTTTTCTTTTATTTTTTTTATTGTGAGTATTTGTATTGTATGAATTTTAAATAAATGTAAAAAATTATTAATATAAATTATATAAATTATAATATATGTTAGATTATAATTAATTAAATTAAATAAATTAGATATATATTAAAATTTTAATTTTATTAAAAAAAAAATATAAATTAACTATTAAATTAATTTTAAATATTATAAAATTACAAGAATTATTAAAAATAATTAAAACTTGAATCTAATAATTAAATATTCTTAAAATTAAAAATAAATAATGTCATATAAAAATTTTACTACTTTTTTATTAGTTTTAACAATATATATTTATACTAAATTTAGATATATATGTTGCATGATTTCTATAAAATGAATTTAGGGTTTTTTTTATTTTATTTTTCTTAATTATATATATTTGCATTACATGAATTTTACTCATGTAAGATTTCCTCAAGTATCATGGTAAAAAAAAAAAAAAAAATACATTGTTGATATATATATAATGTATTTATTTAGTCATTGGTTATATATTTTATATTTAGTAATTTTTATTTTTTATTTTTTTAAAAAAAAGTGCATATATTTGTATATGTTTTTTTTTGTGCATTATTAAATTTATAACACATGCTTTAATAAATATTTTAAATTTATTGCTATTATAATATTTTTAAAATTATTAATTACACTTATATAACAATGAGATGTATAATTATGATCATTAAAAATATAATTCAAGTATTATTTTTTTTTCTATGTTTGCCTAATCAAATTAGGATTTAATCTTTTAATCAAGATTCTTATTAAAAATAGATATCCTAATTAAATTAAGATTCACTATTATATTAAAATCCCTATTTCAAATAAATTTTTTAATAGGTGAGATTTTATTTTTTAATTACACCTATTATACTAAATAGAAGTCATAATTGAATTAGAAAACAATTTTCCCATCAAACAAAAAATTTAATTAAATTTAGTTACTCAAAAGATAATTTAATCTTGGTTAAATATTAGTGTAATCTAGAAAATAATTTTTAAAATTATAATTGAATTACAATTTTTTTAATTTAATAATTTAGTCAAACTAGTTGTTTAATTTCTAAACAATTTAGCAAATTAATATTCTAATAAAATTGGATTACTAGAGGGTTTTGTTTGGTATCAAACTAGAACACGAGAACATTTTTCGACATTACGATTGCATGTTCGCAATATTATCTCTACCATCTGTGTTACTAAGACTCGGTGATCACCTTCTTATGGTTGGGTTGCTATCTAAAAGAAGCTCACATATGTTCTTGTATAGTAGTATTAATAGCAACCCAATGTAGCACCATGTATAGCCAAGGATAGAACTTTGCGCACTTTGTAATAAAACCAAATTAACATGTAAATCAACTAATTTGAAAATCAATAAAAATTGAATATGTAATTGAATTATATTAAACAAATGAACTTAAATTCATATATCATTATCAAAAATCACATAGATATTTATCATATAAATTTGTGGTAAAAATGAGAATTTAAAATTTAAAATTACTACAAGTAAATTGATTATTTATTAAATATAATTATAATTTAGTTTAATAAATATAATTATTACTAGATTAATTTTCAATTCTTCCTCTCTTTTAAACTTATTGGTGGGTTATCACATATTACAATCATCCAAGCGTTCAACCTCTATCAGTAGTCCACATAGATAAAGTGCAAACAACTCTCATCACCTAAAACCCTTTAAGGGAGAGAGAAAAGAGAAAACTAGTAATCCTAATATGCTAGGAATGTAGGATCTAACCATATAATGGAGAATTTATAAGAATTTTGCCTTTAGAACCCCATTTGGGCGATTTATGCCAATTTTTAGTAAATTTCACTTTGGTTTATGTATTTTGAAATAACATATATTTAACCTATAAAGTTTTTCATACTTTTTAATTAAATCCAACTTAAACTTTATTTTATATTTCCTTAATTATTCTAATGTGTGTGACTCATTAAGATCCTAACTTAATAATGAATATAAATTATAATTCTAAAAGATTAGATAAATTAAACTTATTTAATTTATTATTTATTTTCTAATTAATCAATTTATATTTATAGATTAAAATTGACATATAATCACATATCATAACCTCTAAATATTAGGATTGTCAAAGTGGTATAACTAATCCCTTTAATGCATGATTTTTTAGTGTAATTCAATTCATTCATTATACTAATATTTCAATTAGGCATAGAATGCCAAATTAGTATTTAGTCTATATTATTTAATTATATTAATTCTCAAACATTTATATGGTTATTAATTCCTTAAATGAGATTATAAGTCTTTATGAATCATTATTCCACCTTATGTAAAGATATATGTTAAGAACAAATGAAACATTCTCCCACAATTATTTTCAAGGTGACAAATCCTTTATTGATCACTCATTTATTTCCATATAATTCATGATATGCCTAACATTCACCCTTATAAGCAATCTTGGATTAGGACAACTCATAGATGAGATTAAAATATACCAATTCCTATATAAGATGTTTTAGTGATATCAAATTTAAGGATTATTTATATAATTATCACATGAGAAAGTCCTTAAACATTTAAGTAATATCCAATTTGAAAAATCTCATAGCTAGTTAATCCATTGAATTTGTTCAATTAATAAGCATCCACATGTTTGCTTAAATATCTCCATGCTTTAGTTGATGAGATCAATTACTTTCTTTAAAAGAATGAAACACAATATGTGTCAATTTCAAAGTTTCATCTATATCCAGTCTTAATGACATATTGACCAAGAATACTTAAAAATAATACTTTGACATAATAAATATTTCATAACTATAATTTTATAATAATCATTTTGTAAGGTACATTTATTTCATAGATTTTAATTTTAAAGTTTATCAATAATCATATCATGTATATAAATAATATTTAAAATAAAAAAATCTATTATTGATGAATATATATTTACAATGGTAAACAACTTATGAGCTATTAGGGCATACACTAATAATTTTTTGTCATAGTATGGTCAATTTAATTTTCATGCATTGAGGCAATTTTAAAGGAAAAATAGATCTCTATGGAAAATATGTATACATTGATTAGGGTGAGATTGGTGTAGTGGGTTAAAGTTAAATAAGGAGGAGGATTATGCTTAGAAAGATAATGATTTTATCTTAAACATTTTCAAGCTTGCTATTGTGAAGAAGAGACAACCTAGAAGGAATTTTAGGAAATAAGAACCCTCTCCTAAAGGTCAATTTAAATTTAATACCAATGGAATCGTGTTGGGAGGGGTTGGCCCTACGGGTATAGGTGAAGTATTAAGAGGTCATGATGGTAGGGTTCTTTGCTTGTTCTCTAAGATGACGGTTGATGTTAGACCTGGAGTGTCATATATACTAGCCATCCGAGAAGTGGCAAAAATGTTGGCCAATTGATAACTAGGCTACTTCTAATATTTTTAATTGAAAGTGATTGCAAGCTGGTAATTGATTAATTAAAGTAACCTACTAATGGATCGTGGTAACATGTTTCCTTGCTAAATTAAATGGTTGGAAGGATAGTTGGGGAGGTGTTGGGTCCAGAGTGTAGTTTGTAAGGCTGAAAATTTTACTGGTTTATAGACTTGTAGGGTGGCTTTTATTTAAAAGCAACCTATGAATAAAATCTTCTCGGTAGTGAAAAAATAATAGTAATAAATAACAAAGAGTGTTTAAGAAGATACACAGGAAGTTTCACAACTCAAAAATAAAGCAAAGAAAAAATTTGTTCACAATTCAAATCTACAAATAAAAAATTGAAGAAAACCCTAGGAAGGTTACAAAATCAAGATCCTCACAATAAAGCAAAACTAAAATAATATTCAAAACTCTAAGAGATTTATGATTTTCGGCTGCAAAACTTCATGATGATAAATATATATGCATACTTAGGCAATGGCACCCACGGCACAATATATTTAATATAATACTTTCAAACTTGCAAAAAGGCACTTATGGGTCGTTGCTACCAAGCTGACGCACTTCCTGATCTTCTTTCTCACATACTGGCACTAGGACATATATAACTAATGTTGGTATATAGAAGATCCCCACATGATTCTCTATTTTAACTACACCGAGAAGCTTTCTTGTTATCTTTTACTCACATCTTTACTTCTATTTGGGTTAGAAGTTTTGTATAATCAGGCAAAGTCGTGCCACCAAGACTCAATTTCTAAGTATCATGTTCTTGTTCAATTTACTTATTAACTCCAGAAAGGTATGAGGTTAGGGTGGCGTTGCAACCATGTTAATTAGAAATCATCAATCTTTTAGCGGTGTTGCTAAAATTCTAGGATCTAATGAGACCTGAGAACTTTGGTTATGAGACCAATAAATGGTATAGTGCTGTAAATAAATCAAGATATCCAAAAGCTCACAATCATGAGGGTTGCCTTTTCTTTCTTGGTATTTATGTTTCAACCTAGAATTCAATAATAACCCATCGTGTAATTCATTTGCTTTGATTCAGGGACATCAGAGGTCGCACCACAATCATCTACGTTGACCTCTTGATTTTGGGAATAGCTTGACTATTGTGAGTAATCCTGACATGTATAAAATTTCAAAAAGCTAGTTAAAAACCTTAGAAGAGATTAACTTACTGATGATGTTTGTTGTTGTTACTTGTGTATTCTTATCCTTGATATTCTGATCACTTGAGTACTGTGACTCTTTTGATATTAAAGCATGTTTAGGCTCTACTTGTGATATTCATAGACATACTTAGGTTGGGATGAGCTTTTTGACACTCAACTGTTAGAGGTCGCAATAAACAATGTGCACAATGTGCTTGTTATTATGTGGTATACTCTAATAGATGGCTATAACCACCATCTGACTAATGACGGGGACTGATTGTGTTAGATAACTAACGTTTTTTTCCTTGTTAATCGATATGCTAATTACCCTGTTCTCCCTTTTATGTCTAATGTTGATGTTTACCTGACCTGTGTTTTGTCCTAAAGTTTGCTTACCTATCATATATGTTTGTGCTTGACTTGTCTTGGGGATGCTAGTATAGTCTATCTCCTTCATTATGTGTGTCTAGTTTATTCACTGAGATATACAAATATCCCATTCCATATCTTTTAATAGTTCCAGGTTTTGAGACTCGAGCTCTTATCGGTTAGTAAGAGCATTCCTTAAAAAAGTTGGGATACCTTCATTGTGTATATGTATATTTGTTTACAATGAAGACTCTGTTAGTACGGTTCTTTCATTTTATATATGTATAATATCTAGTTTAAGTTACTAGGCTTGGCTAGTTGGTTGGACACCTGACTCTTATAAATTTGGTCTATAATACCATGTATCCGGTTGCCACTTACTTTGATTTCACTTGTTCTTAGGTCAAGTATCTTTTTTATTTCATTTTCTTGATTTGAGACTTACGGATACCCTGAGATGGGGGGGTAATCTCACCAGTTACACGCTCTGCTTAGTTGGGAATGTGACACACGGAGTAAATTTCTCATGAATTCAAACTAAAATGAATCAAGATGTGTCTGTGCAGGGTATATATATACTCTACAAGAAATTAAAGCTCGTATGTTTTGGTGTTGCCACATTTACTAGCTAGCATATGTGTGCTGCAGATGTTTGTCCATAATTCTATATATCCCTAGCCTCGCTTTTATAGACACTTACTTTTGTTATTTGCCTGCATTCATTATTAAATTCGATGTATTTCCCATTTTTCATCAAATTTCTAACTTTTGTGCTGACAATCATGTTCCTGTGAGTGTGGCTTACAGGAGAGGAGACTGCCCATTTTGCAAATTGTTTTTGCAATGATGGGAGTAGAGAGGGATTCGGAATTTTCCAGTGGTTATATAGGTCGAGTCAGGGTGTGAGGAGTCAAGACTTCAGTATAGGGTGTACCTTTTGTATTGTTTGTGGTTTTTTTGAGGAGGGCAGCAAGAATTTTTTTCTCCGTAGGTAGGGCTCGAACCTTAATTGCTGGAATTAAGAATCAAATTACTCAACTATATACCATGCGACTGGTGACCAGTGCAGTTGATTTTGAAAGTAGGGTTGGGACTGTACATTTTTATAGTTGGGGTTAAACACAGAAGTCTAGTCTTGGCTGCCTGCATCTATTCGTGGCACTGGCTAGTGTTGAGCTGCTTTTCAGGTCTATGGATCAAATCGCCGTTCAAAAATGAAATATTCTATCTATTTCAATCAGACTATGGCATCCCATTTTTTAATTTGAAATCCGGAAAAAGTATATTTATGCATTAGACATACTATCTAGCATAGACGTAGCTTCAGATCCCTCAATATTCTCCAACAGTATACCTGCAGCCAAAATATTCCAAGATCCCTCACTCTTATAATTAATTGTTAAAATCTTGGGACCAGGGAGTTTCATTTCAATCTTGTACTCCCTGGCAAAATTCCCATACTCTCTGGCAGGGAGGGACCTAATAATCCAGCAACTTGTACGTTTCAATAACACAAACTTTCTATTTCCAAAATGGAAAACTACACATAAAAGCCATATGTTAAGCATATTCAGCAAGAGTTTGATTAAGTAATACAAGCATCACTTCTTGATTCAAATGTCAACCACAATAGAGTTAGATAGTAGTTTTGAGAGAGGGTAGGGAAGGCTAGGTAGGAACGCCTTAAAATGTCCAGCATTTTAGAAGACTCTTAACAACATAATAGACTTTATATATAATGTAAGCGCTTGAGATATTGGCATTTAGGTGACATCTCTTCTCATGTCTCCGTTCATATTCATATCATCAAACCAAGAACCTCAGAACAAAGCAGCCAGCAGTGGTGTCCTTGATCCTATTCATGCGGCAAAGCATCCAAGATGACACGAGTAAACGGGCTCCAGTGTGAGATCGAGCTCGTTCCTCCGTGCTCCTGGAGCTTCTTCCTGGTAAGTGTGACCACTGTCACCATATTTTAAATATTAGATGTCAATTTGACAATCTCTTATGAGCCATAACAAGCAACTGCAGGTAATCAAATTATCAAATTGTATTTGCTTACGATTTTAATCAAGTTCAAAGTCCGCTATGCTTGATCTTTTGCTGCTGAAATTGGGGTATTGTTCTCTAGTCCTCTTGCTCTAGATATTTGCTTTTATGTTAACTGACTTTTAGCATGTTTTTGGTGTATACTAAATCGGTGTGTACTAACTATTAAATAAGCAAATTCCATACAAGTTATAAATGCTGGAGTCTTTTTTTTTTTTTTTTTTGGCTTTTTGTGGTGATGATGAATGCTAGTCATTGTACACGAATATATCAAGAAAGATCGATTACCCCATGTTTAGACTTGGAAGTGGTGGCTGTGGTAGAAGGAAGGGCGAAGGATTAGGGCCATGGTTTTGCTGGTCCCAAAATGCCTGCTCTGCCACTGCCTTTTCCTTGTCTTTGATCTGTTTCCATACAACAATAGAATTAAAATACTTGTGCTAACAATTCAATGTTGTTTAGGGTAAGGCTCTAGCTAGTCCTTGTTGTCATCTGATACAGAGAGATTGATCTCACATAGAGTACAGTGAAAAGATCAAAGCCCTCAAAAGGCAATTGGAATTTTTGTAGATAAGTGTCTGGTCATATCACCTGCTTTGCTAGCATGCTGTTTTGCTCTTGTATTGCCTTCTCCTGCCACAAATCACGAAGACAAAATGGTATGTAAAATTTCAAAACAAGCTAGTCCGAAGCAAAAGGTAAAATCAAGATCATAGCTTAGATTAGGCTTAGAGCACGTATCCTCCTTAAAATTGAAATACTTATTTGACTCCTACATCTTCACAGGCGCTTTAGACCATCATATCCCCCGCCTAAACATTCGAGGTACATCCCAATCTAGCCATGTCTTTTTTTCATTTTTTTTTTTTTTGAAAAATGAAAGAAAAGGAAATAGTTGAAGATGACTTGAGCCTTCCTAGTCTCAAGTATCGGTTTTACCCACATTCTAAAGTTCTAGTCCCCAGTTCTACACTTCCAATTTTAGATTTCCTAATACTCAGACCCATCTTATAAGATTTTTAAGCCAATGGTTTTATATTGATTAGTGGCTAAATAAAAATTTATAATTCTCTATAAATTTCTCTTTGCTATGATTATCATGAAAGTAATGTTATGAGTACTAAGGCTTTTGCTAACACTTCTATGCTAAATTTTATGTGGTCTGAGTATCATTGTCTTGTATGTGGACTCCACCACCTACCGTGACATAGTGTTTGATTTTGCCATGTGCTGCAAGAAGTTTTAGTATGACTTCTAGTATCTCAAAAAGCTTCTTCTGCCTTGTTTTTTTTTTTTTTTTCAATATATAGGAAAGCTTGTGGGTTATTAGTGCATTAGTGTTATTTTTCATGTTAATTTTAATAGGGAAACATAAAATGGAAGAAGGAAACACAAAAAGGAAACAACTGAGTGGAAACTTCTTGCTAATAGTCTACTATAGCTGACCAGATTTTTACTACGTGAAACATAGACTAGCTCCCAATTAAGGCATGCAAAGCATGCTGAGTTAATCTTTCTATATATATAAGTTTGTATATATTAAGAAACACAGAAAAATAGGCTACAAAAGGATTATTAGCGAACAAATTAACCAATCAAATTTCACTTGAAATGATTTTACCATATAGACATTCTTCCCGTTTGAAAAAGTAACAACTGATCAATGCTCATAATCAAGCTGATTAAGTTAGCCACTTTGCCTTACCTTCCTTTGAAGCTCAGAAATTGATTCATGCATCAGTTGGTTCTGCAAGAGAGTAAACATTTTGGTGTCAATATATATCGTAAAATATGCTTGTCCTAAACAATGTAGCGCACCTTTCTGGAGCGGATGTGTTTCAGGGCAGTGTCAAGTTGTTGCTCCAAGTTCTGAAGCTCCTTGAGACTCAAAGAGTCTAGATCTTCTCCCATATAGTGCCTGGTTAAATTTAAGAGTTCATGAAGAAATAATCATACATAGTACCTTGCATCCCTGAAAAATTCACAAGGAAAACATGGACGGAAGCACATGCAATGGAAAACAATTCCGAGTAGTACCTACGGTTTCTCTGCAAAAGCTCAACCTTTGCCTTGAGCCTGTTGTACTCCAGGACCCAATTGCCCTGCACAATGAAACATATGGTTGAAAATAACAAGTTCCATTCCAGGGAGACTCCAGCAATGCACTCAGGACATTCAACTGCAAGTTTCATGGGTCATCTAGGTAGTAGAAGAGCGAATTTAAAAGCAAAATGCTAAAAGGCGCGCAATAAGCCAGCAGACCAACCTGCAAATCAACATCACTTGCAACAAGTTGCCTCTCAGCATAGGAGTACCTCTCATAGCGCTCAAGTATCTTTTCCATGCTGTTGAATCACAAAATGATAACCAAATCATTGAATATACCTATACACACAGATACTACTAGCAACAAGTAGGATACACAACATAAGAAGAGTCATTTAAAACATAGAAGAGTCTTTTATGGTATCACTTACCACACTAAGAGAAATTTTTTCTTTTGTCTTAGGGGGACTATTAAATATTTTTGAATTGAAAGAAACATCTTTGGTTCATCACAGCACAGAATAAAGGGAACACAACATGCATCCGTATTGGTAAGAGCGGCTTTGGAGTTCATGGCTTGCAAAGACGAGTACAAGCAATCTTAAATTCACATTCTATAATTGCACTCACTTGGTTGAATCAAAAGGGAGCAACGCCCTTGGAGACTAAGAGCGGCTTTTGCTAGAGCATCTAAGTTTTTATATAATTGTGACAAATGGAGTTTTAAGAATATTAGTAGGACATCCAATTTCATTATGGATGGTTTAACAAAACAAAAAACCACGCAAGGCAAACAAATCTTATTGCCTGACTTCAATCTTACTTTCCATTTGTCTTCCTTACCTTTTAGATTTGAGACTCTCATTTCTATATATATTTTTTTAATAAAATTTATCTGATTTATCAAAAAAAGAAAAAACACATGCATCCGCAATGGTTATTTATGAGATTATATCACATCTTATTACTACTATATAATGCGATGCCAATAGAATTATAACTGGTAAAGTTTCTCAAGAATTAAGCTCCAACAGGCTTCATGGTAATAGAAACAAGTCACCATATGCATAAACATGTCTTGTGTTGCCGTCAATATGTATGGGTGCAAAACAGGAGTAAACACATTCTGCTCACTTAAGACATGAAAAACCTAAAACAAAATAGGAAGGAAAACTTCCAGCTGTGCATGTTTGAATGCGTAGGATCTCATCTTCCTTATCTTCAAGATCTAGAATGTGATTGTCTCTCATGAACACATGTTTAAGTATACGTGTATCCGTCAGAATATTTAGCTACACATATGCTAAAGAACTTCACACACTAAAATCTTCAGTTGTATGCCTAAAAGTAAGATATAAATTTTCTTGCTTTAATAATTAGGCCATGGATATGCTCTTATTTAAGATGCTGGCTGGACTTTAATGAAAAGCAATTCAAGGCAAACTCAACAATTCTCTACATTAAACTCAAGCTAGCAATAAAACATACTATTTTTCAAAGAAACTTCAAATGGCAAATGCAAGATTGTTTATTCTCTAATCGTAAAACTCCACTTTTAACTAATCATATGTGGGGAATCAGTCCCTATATAGTATACACATGTATTGAAATACAGTTAATTCTGTCACAATTCAAAAACAATATTTCTACCAAATTTCCCAATGTTAAATTTCATTGTAGTCATTAAGCTCCTAACACTAAACTTACTGCTAAGGTATCATTCTGCTCAATGCCCATACAAGCCCACGTCAAAGTTTTTTTCTGTTAGCCCTTTCTCGTCCCGCACCCAAATTAGTGTAACACACACATATACACTAAATGAGACATTAAAATGAAAATGGAACTAGAACTAAGCGACGCAGCCGAGAGTGTAATTGTTGCCTTGCCTAGGATTTCATATTTGGTCTTCAGGATCTATATTGACTACGAAGAAATCGTTTCACGCGACCACATGTCAAAGTGTGCGCCTCCATCCAAATCTTTAGCTAAGCATTTGCTAGATAACTTCACCCTGAAATCTTCATTTGTGTGCCAAAAAGAAAAGTCCAACTTCTCATGCTTTAATAACTTAGCTATGAATATGTTTTCTTTTATGATGGTGGCTCCATCAAGGAAAATTTTGACAAATGACAATTCAAGGAAAATTTAACCAAAGACACCTTTTTTTTTTTTTTTTTTGATAAGTCAATTGCATTAATTATTCTATTTCTTTTTAATAAAATCTGTACTTGATTTATCAAAAAAAAAATTGCATTTAATTAAAAATTAGTTACAAAGAGAACCTCGGCGAGACAATGAGACATCCATAGACACACAACCAGCTTGTAACCAAAGACACTTCCTGATCATGTTTTCTGAGTTTCTTAGAATTCTCCCCAAAGAGCAAGTAAACCATAAAATTGAGTCAGGGACCACCATTTTTTGTGATCTAGGAGGAAGCGACATCACATTGGTTGACCAATTAAAATTTCAAATTTGTGGTCTTGGATTCAAACTACAGGATAGGAGAAGATATATAAGAGAGAGATGTTAAAGGACTACCAACCATATTTTAGTCCACGACTAATGGATCTTCTGACATACTAAAAATAACAACAAAGCTAGGAAGAACTTATCAAAGAAAAAAAAAAGAAAAAGGAAAAGACAGAAAGCAAAATTAAGCCAAGAAGTAATGCATGCAACCAACCGAACAAGGAACTTTGTAAGCATGGTTAGAGAACAAACAACTCACAAGAATATGTATTTAAGCAATTTGAGAATAGACGTTCAAGGTTAAAAATCTAAAGTATATAACTCCCAGCATTAGCCTTGTCCCCGACATCTACCTAAACATCTAGCGTTGGAACGAAGACTAAAAGCAAGCTTTGGTCCATTAGAGGACTATCAATTTATAAGCTATGCTCTATGATATAAATCACATCATATCATATGTAATGAGTTTGTACTTTAGACTTTGAAATTCAAAAGTCAAAACTCCTATTCATTGGAGGTGTCTCAAAAGGACGGGATCGTGGACATACAAAAATGAAGAAAATGCCTATGTACCTGAAGAGGGGGAAAAAAAAAAGTGAACAGGAAGAAAATGCAGAGCACACGCTCTATATATTGAGCTCGATTAGCGGGCAAGTCCAAGTTAATAACAGGATTAGACCAACTGTTCAAAACTTCTGAATAAGTTTTCAACTTTTCAAAAGAAATATAAAAAGAGGTCCACGTTCAATTCAGAAGTAAAAAAAACAATTTTTCTTTTTTTGGGTAGAATGGAGACCTAAAAATCGATATGGCTCTTAACCTTGCCATCGCAATACAAATGCGGAACAAAGAGATAGTGAAAATCACCTAGAGGTTTGTTGTGAAATATTCAATTTAATTAATCTTTTTTTTTTTATCAAGTTCAAAGTTGAAAAAAAAAAAAAGGCCGTTTGTAGAAGTGAAGGTAAAAGAAAATTAAATCTCAAAAAAGGAAAACTCTAGAAGAGATATCGCGGATATCTCTAAAATTTATTCAAGGCTATACTTTACTTCCAAATGTTTTATTAACAACTAAACTTTTGTTTTCCGCTTTTTTTTTTTTTTAATCCTTGACAAGATTTTTATTTTATGTTGGCCAAATTGTTCAAACTTAAATTCACTAAATCATTTTTTTGCACTAGTTTGGTGGACATTTTTTCTTTGCAACTATGCCCTTAAAAAGCCCCATAATCAGGATTTGATTTACAGCATGGTTGTGGAGTTTAATTCAATATTGAAAAATATACTTTTTTAAAGTTTAATATGTGAGTAATTCTTTAGAACTTATCTAACAACTCATTTTTCAAATTGAATGATTTTTTGATATAATATTAGGCCTTTTATGAGCAAAAAGCTTTGAGTTCAAACAAATTAATCATGATTTGTAGTTGTCTCCACTTTTAACATTGACAAATATATTTTGTTAAAGTGTAATATGGGATCAATTCTTTTGATCTTACATTATCTTTTGAATTAAATGATTTCTTGATATAGTATTAGAGGTTTTATGATCAAGATGTTTTAAGTTCAAACCACATATTTATGATTTGTACTGTCTGCACTGTCAACATGGACAAAGGAAGATAAAGACCTTCATTTATTAACAATCCAACTTATTCTATGATTAAAAATTATCAGGGTTTGGCTATAATTATATCCTGTTAGGTTTATGTTCTACGTTTTTCATAAAATGATAAAATTTAATGTAAAAGTTGAAATTAAGAATTAAATCTAAGAATAAAAGTTCATCAATACATATTCAATGCCCCATCTGACGCACAAGGGCGCTTTTGATATAATTATATCCGGCCGAAGTTATATTCTCATTTTTTCACAAAAATGATAACAATCAAAATAAAAATTATTAAGAATGAAAGTTTATCAAAACTTGTTATGCCCTATCTGACGCACAATCAAGCATCCATATGTATTGTGTGTAATATGAATGCTGAAAACTGTAGCACATATCCCTTATAAGTTGAGAGGAATTCAACTTCTGGGATGGACGAAGCAACAATAAACGTGATAATGAAGAAATCAAAACAAAGCTAACTCGTCCTTTAGGGATGTTCTATTAGTGAGAAACTTAAATTGTTATCTATAGGTCTTAAATTTTAATTCTGAGAATGAGGTTTAGTGCTAAACATTCCTTAAGAATATTCAATTAGTTAAAAATTTAGACTTTTATCTACATATTTTAGGTTTTAATATCAGGAAGAAATGTAGAGCTAATCCGCCCCTTAGGATATCCCATTAGTTAAGGATATTTCATTAGTTAGAATTTAGACTTCTATCTAAACATCTTAGATTTTAATGTTGGGAAGAAAGGTATGGGGCTTATAAAAATAAAAAAGAACTATTTTAATTGTATAGCATATGATCGAATAAACTTGCTAATGAAAAAAAAAAAAAGCTAACTGTAAGAACAGCACCACTAGATAGAATTAAATATAAAGCTCAGCATAGGGCACAGGATTTCTAATTGTGTACCATAGGAGAAGAAGCAACACGCCAACAACAAACACAAAATATTTTAGCAAAACACATCTAACCCTCTTGGCCCAAGAAAAAAAAAAAAGGAATCCATATGTTTCACTATAGACTAGAAAAAAAAAAAAAGGAATCAAGGACGTCGCATCATTTTTTTTTTTCATTGTAAAGGGTTTGAAAATTTGTAACTTCTTCGGGGATCTATTCCTTGAATTAAGGCTCGATTTCCATTCCTTATATGCAATCACACACTCAGAGAAACATCAGATATACATGCGCTATAGCGTACTACTCAAATTGCTAAATGGTCTAAGATAGATGTCAAGAACAGTGTAATAAATCAGACTAAAATACTTGAGTACACCATAGCTAGCTTCTTCCCCTATATCACAGTGAAAATTTGAACAATCCACCACAGATTTTTCGTTGCTATTAGATTCCACGAGACTGACATTACTTAGGTTTGTTGCTAGGAGCTTGCACCACCAGCAAACGCCCTTGCATGTTCCCAACGTTCTAGGAATACTGCCTCACTTCTTTCAGACAGATTTCCATAGGACAAACTAAGCAGTCTAGCCCCTTGTAGGTGCTTCAGTTTCGGACAAGACTTGAGAAACCATCAATTTGATGGATATGATGTTTTTTTTTAATATATATATTTTTTAAATATTTCTTTTAAGTGGTAAAGTACGCTATTAGTTAGTAGTTACCTCTGCATGGGATTTGCTCAATCAGATAAAAGGCTGAAAGCCCTCCTCTTCGAAGATCATACTAATTCCATAAAGAATCTTATCTTCGTTCTTTACTTTTTTTCCTTTTATTTTTTTTTGGGGGTTTTTGATGAGTCAATTGATCAACATAGTCCCCGAGAGATTTTGGTAACTTTAGTCACTGAATTCAATACATGGTAGAGAAGAAGAGTTGAACAGTTATTAGGCCCATTCTGTACGATATCTTATCAGCATCCCCCAGATTTGTAAGTACGAACCAGAACCGAAGATCTTTTGTACTTATGATTGTTAACCACCATGAATGTTGCAGAAACATAGATCGAGTGTTTCCGACCCCAAGAAAAAAAAAGGAGAGAGATTTTTGAAAGGAAAATGGAGGAAAAGTTAAAAAAAAGAAAAATTGAAGCCCATATGAAAGGACAAGGTGCACAATGAAACGAATCAAACAACTTAACGCCATATATAAGAGAGTAGGGAAGACAGAAGTGAAAGTATACCAAGAGTCCGTAGAGTATTCAAAGAGCTTCCCTTTGTGGGAGAAGACAATCAAAGCGACCTCAGCATCACACAAGACTGAGATCTCATGGGCTTTCTTCAGCAAACCAGCTCTCCTTTTGGAGAATGTTACCTGCCTGTTGATCTTGTTCTCTATCCTCTTTAACTGAACCCTTCCCCTTCCCATTTTGTTTTTCAATCTTTCTCTCTCTCTCTCTCTCTCTCTCTCTCTTTTTTTTCCCACACACACCCAGACACACAGGAACAAGGCGGCGCCGGAGGGCTGAGAGGGGGCAATCTTTCTTTCCTCTAAATAACCCAACAACCAAAACCCAAGAAAGACCAAAAAAGAAGCACCAAGCTGAACCAAAAAGAGAGAAAGGGAGTAAGAGAGAGAGAGGTATAAACTATAAAGACTATAAGACTGAAAGAAGAAGGGGGGGCAATAGTTATAAATAGGATTTTTCTTCTTCTTGCTAAATGTGAAGTTTGCCTAAAGTAAGCATGCACATATATAGAATGGGGAAGGGAAATGAAGGGGGAGGGGGGGTGGAGGGAGAGAGAGAGAAAGAGAAAGATGATGGAATGGTGGTTTTGCAAAGGAAAATGGCAGATTTTGGGCAAAACCAGGGCGGTTTCTTTTGAGGATTCGCTGTCGAGTTCCCATTGGCTGGAGCTTGTACCATCTATTCGTTAGTGTCTAGTGGTGTAAGACCTATCCCCCTTTTCCTTACTAGCCCTATAACCCTTTATGCTTTTTATTTTATTTCTTTTTTTTTTCCTTTTCTATTTTATTTTTCTCATTTATGAAAAATTAGCCATTGCAAGGTCATGTGATGTCACACGCGCAAACACACACACTGTATTGACGGCGGGGATTGTAATTTTTTTTTTTTTTTTTGGGTTTTGTGAAATGCATTCCCTTTGCTTCCTTAGAAATGAAAGAGGAAATTGTTGTCCTCGTCATTAATTAATGCCAATTTTCACGGGTCAATTCACACTTTTTTTTTTTGTTTTTTTCCTGTTTCTTTTGCATATTTCATTTGGTTAACTGTGGTTTTAAAAAGGTTAACCAAATTTTGTCTGAAAATGAACCTGATTGGAAGAAAAATTAGAGATACAGGATTAAATTGATGAAGCGAAAAGATACATAATCACTTTGAAAAACATCACAGATATTTAAAACTAATTTGGGGTTTATGTCAATTTTTCATATATTACTATTTCAAAAATTATAACTTTCATACAAAAAGTTAGCTGCGGTAACTTTTTTTTTTTTAATTATTGAAATTGAAAATGTTATTGCAAAATCATGAGAAAAAAAATACTTACAAAGTTAAATATGGTCAGAAATTATTCCATAGATTAACAATATAAAAAGAAAGAAAAAGAGCAAAGCTCGCCCACAACAAAAGTTTTACCATAAAGTTTTTACGTAGTTAAATATTACACCCTCCATTGTTTCTCCATGAAAAAGCTCAAAATAATTCAGGGGGTGTGGCTACGATTGGGACAAAGAGTTCTCCCTTGCGAGCTCTATACATAAAGGTGCAGATAGATTGCAGCAAGAGGGCCAGTATTTGTCAGAAATTTATCTTTTACTCTCGTTACTACATATGCCCCAAAATATCAATGGCAGTAGAGGCACTTTTGTGGAGAGAAATCATGGACTGCGAAGCTCACAACATGGAGCCATGGATTCTTAGAGGTGACTTTAAATGTCATGCTTAATGTTGGAGAAAGACTAAAAAAATGTTGGTGTATTACTTGTTGGCATACATGCTTTTGAATATTTTGATGATGAGTCAGAATCAATTGATGGGAATGATTAAAATAGTTGAATAGGAGGATCACTATGATCATATAGTCCTTGGGTTGCCTATGCTAATGAGAAAGTTCACTTGGGCCACTTGATTGCATATTAATTAGCAATGAATGTCCAGTTAGTTGTCTATCTCTAAATTTAGTTAATTCATTGCATATTAATGTTTAGAAACAGTGGACACTGAGAAAGGTCTCTTTCAAATCACTGCCCTCTCTTGCTTAAATCTAGAAGCAAGGAATAGGAACCGAAGCCTTTTCATTTTCTTAATTGTTCGCCACAACATCTGAGATTCATTGACTTGATTGGAGGTTGGTGGGATTCTTTTTATCAACAATGCATTGGATCTTATAGGATCGTGAAGAAACTAGAGCTGCTAAAAGGAAACTTAAAGACTTGGAGCAAGTAAGTGTTGGCAATGTGAACAGTAGCGTTTAAAGTCTGAAAGTTGAATTGGCAGAATTGGATAAATTACAGGAGCTAAACTAACTCAATGATGAACAGAAGTTGCATAAAAGGCATTTACGAAGAGATAAGTCTTTGGGAAATCCTAAATCTCAAAATAAAATTTTACAATTAAGTCCGTTTTGAGTTTTCAATCTAGTCCTAAATCTTTGTAAGTTTCCAAACTAGTCCTAAGCTTTTTCTTGTTATTTCATATCAGCCTTTTTTTTTTTAACAAAAATTAATCAAACTATTAAATATGTAATTTAATTTAACAAAAATTATATAAAAATTCAAAATATACCCTAAAAACATAAAAATATGTCTTTGTGCAAATTGTACTAAATTTCCCTCATTTCTCTCACATATAAAAGGCAAAAATCTTAATTTCTTTGCCCATAAAATTGAAAAAATGAGAAAAATTCAAGATTTTTATCTTTTATATGTGGGACAAAGAGAAAATTTAGCAAAATACACATGTAAACATATTTTGAGGGTATATCTCGAGTGTTTTTATATGGTCTCCACTAAATTAAATTATGAATCTAATAGTTTGATTAATTCACATCTGAAAAATGATATATATGAAATAAAAATGAAAAATTTAGACTTATTTGAAAATTTAAAAAAATTAGAACTCAATTACAAAATTTTTCAAAGATTTAAGACTTTCCCAAAACATATCCCAAATTATGAATTGAATTAAAGAGACACCTCTCGATGGGAATGAGAAGAAATTAAAGTTTTTGAGCCCAACTAGGCTCCTAACTCGCGAAGCATCCACCTGTTCCATCTTAGTTTCTTGGATACATTAGATATTAGCATTTCATCTCTCAAAACAATCTCCATTACATACCATTTTACAATAATCATTCCATTCATTTGCACTCCAAGAAATAATTTTGGGCTTTATTATATAAATGAATTACGAGCAAGAGATGATAATGAGTTACATTCATAGCCATAAGCATCTGCTTATCTTGGGCTAGACTTGTTTTTATAGGCATTGATTCATCTAATTAGGCCAATTGAATTTTTTCCAAACTTACACCTCATATTATATAATACAATAAGAAAAAATGTGGTATATTGCTCAAAATCAGTTATGCTTTGTCCAATAATTGGAATTAAAAGTTTGAAAATAATAATTACTTTTTTAAGTTAGTGAGTAGAGAAACTCATTTTCCTTATCAATTAGAATTTGATCTTTGCTTAGAACACTCCAAGAATATAATCATGAATGAAATAGATCAACGTGGAGGAGTGCTTCATTAAGATTTTTTAAAGAGAAAATTAGTCTTCGTCTAACATAAAACGAGTAACCCAAAACTTTTTGGGTCAAAGGGACCACCAAAAATTCGAAGGAAAACTTTAGAAGACTTAACTCTTTTATATAATTTTACTATTTATGCATCATATGGAATTATTATGAAATTATACTAACTATTTAAGAATTTTAATTTTTTTATTTTACATATTTTCTTATTTATATTAAAATATTTTTTTTAGTTAGTTAGGCGATTTTACCTATAAATATATGTAAGCTCAAAGGCCAAATCAATTCAAATAAATAAACATTCACTACAAACCTTTGTTTTATTTCTATCATTATTTTTTAGAATTATTATTTTCTTAAATTAATTGAGTGTTAGCCTTCTTTTCGCTAAATGCTGCGTCAAGTGGTATCAAGGGATGCAGGTCATCTGATCAACTATTCATGAATAGGAGGTAGCACTGCAAAATCATGGTTAGAGGATTCATCGGTTGGAACATGGATTAGAAGTCATCAATAATCAACTTGAATCTCTCTTGGTGGAAGGTGCTAACTGATACTAGAGAAATGAAAGGAATCAAATTGGAGATTTTGCTCATGGTTAGCCTTTCACTCAACTTGTCCCTGCAAATCTGCATAAGCATCAAACCTACGTGATAGATTGTGATGAAGAAACAAATGTATGTATGCATCAGGCCTACGTAGTAGACTTTAGTGACAATGATGGTGGATTTAGTGAATACCCAAATTATGCTAAGTATGAACAATGACAACCCTGACCTCCTTGAACCTCAGACGAATTTAAGCTAAAAGTAATGTTTAATGATGAGTTGAATATTGAAATTTTTATGGATTGGTTAGTCAAAGTAGAAAGATTTTTTTAATTATATGGAGATATCTGAGATCAAAAGGTTAGATTGGTAGCTTGTTAGCTAAAAGGAGAAGCTTTTACTTGGTAGGAACGAATAAAGGATCAAAGGAGAAGAGAAGGGAAAGCTCCAATTAAAAGTTGGTATAAAATGAAGCAACTCTTAAGGGGAGCATTTCTTCCTCTAGATTATGAGTAGATCCTGTTCCAATAATATCAACGTTGCAGCCAAGGCAACCAATCAATTCATAAATACTTAGCAAAATTTTTCAAATTGTTTGAATGCAATAACCTGATGGAATCAGAAAGTTAGTAAGTTGTGAGATACCTTGATGGACTAAAACCAACTATCCAAGATAAAATTGGAATTCAAATGTTGATGGACATATCTAAGACTAGGAATATGACATTGAAAGCTGAGATCATGTTATATGAAAGGAGTAAGGCTAAATCTTCTCGTAAGTTTTATATTGATTCCCACAAATTTGTGGCAAAAAAGGAGAAATTGAAGGCCTTAGGTTAACCAAAAAAATCAATATCAAACAAGACTATAGGGAAACATCCATAAGTAGAGAAAGCTACAATTCGGAGTGACAATCCTTATGAAAAGCCTAGGCTTGGCAAGTGTTTAAAGTGCAATGAGGTAGGCCATTGTTCTAACAATTGCCCATGCCAGCGGATAGTAAATGTAATAGAGCAAGAAGTAGTTAGAGTTGAAGAGGATGAAGTCTATTGCTGCATAGATGATGAAGAGTGCAAGTACAAGGATGACAAAGTTATGTATATGGTGAGAAAGTTGATGCTAACTCTTAAGCAAAAGGATAATACTCAATGAAACAAGTTATTCTATATCAGGTGCATAATTAATAACATTTTGTGTGATTTGATTATTAATTGTGGAAGTTAAGAAAATATTATTAGAATAGAAACTATTAAAAAATTGCAACTACCAATAGAGAAGCACCCAAATCCATACACCATTGGGTGGATCAAAACGGTGGGAGAACTCTAAGTAACATAACAATGTAAGGTTCCTTTCTCAATTGACAAGTATACAAATTAGGTTTACTATGATGTGGTAGACATGAATGCTTGCCACCTATTGTTTGGATGACCCTGACAATTTGACATTGATGCTCAACACTTAGGTTGAAAGAATGTTTACAAACTTAAGAAAGACGGGATAAAATACATTGTTGCCTATAAAAGGAGGATCTCAAACCAAAACTTTTTAAGTGAAGGAAAGAACTTTTGTAACAATCACCCACTTAAATCTAGAGATGAAGGTTGCCATTAAAAAATCAAAAGAGGTGATATACTAATAGTAAAAGGTGAAGTAACCAACAATCCACAGACATAACTTTTAAAACCAATTAAGTAGTTGTTAGAAGAATTCAATGAAATTGTACCTCAAGAGTTACTAGACGGGTTGCCACCAATACATAACATCCAACATCAAATTGATCTAGTTTCTAGAGCTAGTCTTCCTAACTTGCCTCACCACTGGATGAGCCCTAAAGAGAGTGAGGTCCTGAGGAAAAAGGTAGAAAAATTGTTACAAAAGGCATATATCAAAGAGAGCTTGAGCCTATGTGTAGTACCAACCTTATTGACTCCAAAGAAAGATGGGAGTTGACAGATGTATGTTGACAGTCAGGTCATCAACAAGATTACCATTGGGTACAAGTTTCTAATTCCTAGACTAGATGACATATTAGACCAACAAGAGGGATTGAAGGTGTTTTCAAAGATTGATCTTCAAAATGGCTATCATCAAATTTAGATCAGACCAAGAGTCGAGTGGAAAACTATATTCAAAACTTGAGATGGTCTTTATGAGTGGTTGGTGATGCCATTTGGTCTCTCTAATGCCCATAGCACCTTTATGAGGTTGATGAACTAGGTATTACACCCCTTTATTGGCAAGTTTGTGGTTGTATATTTTGATGATATTCTTATTTATAATCAATCAATGGAGGATTATGTTTTATACTTGAAAAAAGTATTAGTGGTGCTACAAGAAAATAAGTTGTACGTGAATTTGAAGAAATGCAATTTCATGGTTGACAAGTTACTCTTTCTAAGATAAGTAGTCTGTTTAATTGGTATCCAAGTTGATGAGGACAGAGTCCAAGTTATTCAAGATTGGCTTACTCCTAAAATAACTAGTGATGTGCAGAGTTTCCATGGCCTAGCAACCTTTTATCAAAGGTTTATCTATAATTTCAGTACTATCATGACACCTATCACTGAGTGTCTTAATAAAGGTAAGTTCTGGAAGGGAGATGTTGAAGAATAATGTTTTCCTCTTATTAAAAAGAAATTATGTACTACTTTAGTGCTAGCCTTACCCAATTTTGATAAATTATTTGAAGTTGAGTGTGATGCCAGTGGAGTTGAAGTTGGTGCTGTTCTTTTTCAAGAAAAGAGTTTGGTTACATATTTTAGTGAGAAACTTAATGAGGCTCGTCAAAAGTGGTCGACATACGATAAAGAATTCTATGTAATTATGAGAGTTTTGAAGCATTGAGAACATTACCTGGTAAAATATGAGTTCATTTTATATTTAGATCACTAGACTCTAAAGTATCTCTATAGTCAGAAGCAAATCTGTAATGACATGCATGTTAGGTTATCCTCCTTTCTACAAAAGTTTCCTTTTCGACTATTTCATAAGGCAGGACAATTGAATAAGGTTGCTAATGCCTTAAGCAAAAAAGAATCATTGTTAATCATGTTGAGTAATGAAATTATGAGATTTAAATCTCTTTGTGAATTGTATGAGTATGATAAGGACTTTGCAATAATTTGGGAAAAATGTGTTTAGAAGCAACCTGTAAATGACTTTTATATTTATGATGATTATCTGATACGTGGAAATCAACTTTGTATTGTGTAATCTTCATTAAGGGAGAAAATTATTTGTGATTTGCATAGAGGCAGTCTTACGGGTCATCTTGGGTGTGACAAAACAATTGCTGCTATCCAAGAACTATATTATTGGCCGTAATGAAGAGGGTTGTTAGCAAATATGTCGAACGATGCTATATTTGTTAAACAACTAAGGGTTAATCACAAAATACTAGACTCTATATGCCTTTACCTATTCCAGATAATATCTAGGAAGACTTGTCTATGGATTTTATTTTAGACTTCCCCATACCCAATGCAGTATGGATTTTAAGATTGTTATTGTTGACAGAATTTCCAAAATAGGTCATTTGTTCTTTAAAAAGATAGTACACTTACATGGTGTGCCCAAACCATCACCTCTGATTGTGACTCCAGGTTTTTTAGTCATTTTTAAATCACTTTATGAAAATTGTTTGATTCATCTTTAAAGTTTAGTTGTACAATCTACCCCTAAACAAATGGTCAAACTAAGTCACTTAATAAGACTCTAAGCAATCTCATTTGAAGCATTTGTAAAAATAAACCAAAGTAATGGAACTTTGCCCTAGTTCAAGTAAAGTTTGCCTATAATAGTGCAATTCACAGTGCTACATGAAAGTCTCTTTTTTCTATTATTTATACTAAATATCCCATCATGTTTTAAATTTAGTGAAACTTCCTCGAGTCCTAAGCCTGAGCATTGCCATTGAGAATTTTGCAAAGTAGGTGCAATCTATCCAAGTTAAAGTGAAACAAAAATTAGAGATTACCAATAAGAAGTACAAGAGAGTTGCTAATAAAAGGCGAAGGTGTTAGTTTTTTCAGGAAGGTGACATGGTGATGGTGTTCCTCCGTAAGAAGTGATTTCATATTGGTTCCTACTACAAGTTGTAACTTAAGAAGTATGGTCCTTATCAAGTTTTGAAGAAAATTAATGACAATACCTATGTCATTGATCTACCTAAGGAATGAGGTATTTCAAAGACCTTCAATGTTGCATATATTTATTCGTTTTATTCAATTGATAAGTCTCTCTATCCAAAGTCTAACTTAAACTCGAAATTGAGTTTTTTCCAAGTAGAGGGTACTGATATAGAACGGGTAGTTCAAAACTTCTTGAGCCAAAAGAACCACAAAAAACTCAAAAGAAATTTCCAGAACACTTGACTTTTACTTATAATTTCATTATTTAGGTATTATATGAAATTATTTTAAAATTTTATTGATTATTTTTAAAAATTTTAATTTTTTATTTTATTTATTTTTTTATTTATATTAAAATATTTTTTTAATTAATTAGATGATTTTATTTATAAATATGTATAAATTTAAAAAATAAATTAATTTAAATTTAATTTAAATAAATAAATATTTTAATAAAAATTTTAAATTTTTTTTATTATTTTTTAAAAAATTATTATTATTTTTTAAATTAATTGAATGGTAGGTTTTTGTTTTTGCTAAATGCCGCGTCATCGTCACTGAAAGATTGATGCGAAAATGTCATTAAATAGAATTAGTTAGATCGGTACCTTCTTATGCTTGAAGTGATTGCTTATTCTGTTTACACCGGTTTTAAGCGACCCTTTTAGTGCACCAAATAAGGGAGAGGAAATTTTCAAAATTTACCTTTCTAGTGCACCAAATACATTCCTCCCAATCTTAGAAAACAAATTATTGATTAAAAAGACTACTTTACCCATATTACCCCTTTTTATTAATACTTATCAATTTTAGTATAAAAGTAAAATTAGAATAGTAATAAATATTATTCTTTTTTCTCTCACTTTTCATCCTTTTCGTAAACAAAAAATTTTAAATTTTCTTTACATACATCACCCTTTAACGAAACATAGAGAAGATAAAAAATTTTATTCTCCTATTTTCCTTCACCCATTTTGCTCTCCCTTACTTTGTTGTCCAACCAAAGAATTAGTGGGAGCAAATGCCCCTTTCCTTCTAGCTTTTTGCCCCTTTTCCAATGGACCGTCAAAGGAAACTTGGTGAGGGATACTTAGTGGGGGAAATCGTCCAAGATATACGGCATATCTAACAATGCTTGCTAGTATATGTCATCACGTTTGAGGTATTATTCGCTTTTGTTGATGATTTATCGTATTTATTCTAGAAAAAAGGCTTTTTTTTTTTTTTTGCTTGGTAAATGAGACAGTATACATGTGAATTGAAAGTACATTGTGGGTATAATGAAGAGATTAAGCAGTCATTGGTTAGCCAACCAACTTTCTTTATTGATGGCTGGAGAGGATTGTTCTCATCTCCTCCTTTCAATTAATTTCAGAAGGACTCCTAGAAAGATCAATTCCACTCTCTTCCTCTTTTTCTTTTCTCAATTCCCATTGTTTGCATGCATGTTCCTCGCTTCTATACGTCCTTCTCACTCTCTTTCTGTCCCCTTCTCTCTCCCACCATGTCTACCACTATCACTGCCCTCTTCCTTTTTCTTCTTCAAAAGAGCTTGAAATTTCTATATTGTAGATTCTGAAAAATGGTCAAATATAAACCATATTACTTTTCTTCTTTATTACCAAAAATTTATTACTCTTAACATTATTTACTAAATACTATGGTATATATTATCTTTTCTTTTCTTTTTCCGATCATTGACCATTTATGTGATCTAGAAACAATAGCGAAGGTATTTCGAGTGTAATTCTTTACTTGCCGTTTCTGGCTACACAAACGTCATATCTCTCTGGTGACTAGTGACTACACAACAAAAAAAGAGAAACCGAAAGAATCTAGCGTTCATGGGTGGTGGTGGGAGGGGGGGGGGGTGGCCAACATATAATGTAATTCACATCCCAATAATTCTCATGATATTGCCGACTTTGCTAACTCTTTATTCCAATTTTATCACACACGCGTGGCATGTCATTTTTTGTCAAATCTTGAATGACATGATCCATTATTCATAGGGTCCCCAAAATTTTATAGTTGGCAAAGCCATTCTTTGTTGTCGTTTGCATCCCTTTTGGCCAAATCTTTGTGCATTGAATTAATGCACATCTGGTTTTGGGTGATTTTCTACATGAGCATAACTTGTAGAGAGCCTATGTTTTAGGATCAAGTATTTTTCCGTGCTGAAACAATAAGGTTCAATTACAACAAGTCTATTTAATATTATGGATTAAATTAAGAATTAATGATCCATGTTTTGATAATTGTTGATTGAAAGATATTTCTTTTTTGAGAAAAAAAAAATCTCACTTATGTTGCAAAAATTTTTAATTTAAATATTTTTTTAGAATTATTTTTTATATTAATATTGTTAGTTAATAAATAATTTTTACTTTTCTTTAAATATACTACAATGTAACTTTCAATCAGACTATCAGTCAAACTAACGTGAAAGAAAATACATTAATTGATATGATATGATAAATGTGAATACTTTTTATTTTTAAAAAAATATTTTTAAAAAAATTAAAATAAGAAATAAAATAATATGTAAGTATAAAAGGAAAATAAAATAATTTCTTTTTATTTAATTTTAGGTATTTATAGGATCAAGTAATATATATTTAATTTATATATTTTTTATATAAAAATTTACTTCATTTATATATCATTGATATTAAATACTATTTATATGTTACTAAATGTTGAGATTTTAAGTATAATTGTATGAATTGTATAGTTAAAAAATATTATATCATAAAGAAAAAAGAGAATTAAATAATTTATAAATAAAAATGACTCATAAATTTAATATCATAATATTTTGAATTGAGATATGCTATTAAACATATATAAATTTGTTGCTTATTTAGAATTTATTCAAATTTTTTTCTAATTTTAAACTATAAAATTTCTTTTAACAAGTGATATTGAAACTGATAATTTGTTCCTTTCACATTTTTCTTAATAAGTGGTATAATAATTGATAGTTAACAAGTAATATTAAAGATTGTATCAGAGTTGATAATTTAAAAATGAAAAAAAAAAAGTGAGTATGAATAGTGTTTTCCCTAATAAATTTTATTAAAACTAATAATTGAGATTAAACAAAAAAATTGAGTATGAATAATGTTATTCTTAATAAATGGTATTAGAATTAATAGTTTGACAAAAGGATGAGTATGAATAATGTGTATTTTCTTATGACTATTCCCCCAATATAAAAGGAAGAAATGAATTATATTCACTAAGAATAAGGTCCATATTTCCTATTACTACTACTTCTATAAAAAAAAAAAAAAAAAAGATGAATTATATTTATCAAGAATAAGGTTGAAGTAAAGTGGTAAAGCTTGACTCAACAATAAAAGAAGTGTGACACTTTGAGTGTTAGTAGCTACACACTTCAAATAAAGATGAAGTAAGGTTAGGCTTAAGTAAAGCGATAAGACGTAACTTTAGAATAAGAGGAGTGTGTCTCTTGAGTGAAGTGTTAAGGCGTTACTCCAAAATATGAAGAGTGTGGCCCATTTGGCTGGCATGGAATGAAAGTATTTTTAGTGGTAAACCATTTTTGCCTTAAAAAAATATGTGATTTGATCCAAGTTTGAATGCTACTGTGGTCCAAGGCTAAATGGCCTGGAAGCAGCTATTCTATTAATGACTTCATGCTAAATATTGCGAGCATCCCATCTGTTGGGAAGGATAGAGCTCGTATAGGTCAAGTGGAGTGGTCCACGCCTCCGAATAGTATCTTCAAATTTAATACGGACACATCCATTATTGGCTCCTCTGGAGTGGTGGGTACTGGAGGGATCTTGAGGGGACGCAATGCAAAGGTCGTATCTTTTCTCTAAGGCTATGGGGCTGTTAGCATCAATGAGACGGAGCTTCTGTCCATTAGGGATGCAGTGGCATTATGGGGGCAATGGGAGGGCGCGGAGCAAGCACCACTGATCATAGAGAGTGACTCATGCACCGCGGTAATATGGTTAAACAATGGCAAAGAGAGACCATGGCACTTTCCGTCTTTCATGACACCAAGAATATGCTGAAGGGGCACATCTCCTTCATCTATTAGCCACGTGAATGCAATTTTTTTTGTAGAATCCATGGCGAAACAAGGGATTGCACGTTCTATAGACTTTGTAACCTTGCATTGGGGGGTAAGAATTTCGCCAGCAGTGGGTCGCAGGCTGCTTGGGGGCAGTAGCATTCGGGGCTGTTTTTTGGGCACTGTTAATTGGGGGCTGCCTCGGTACAGTAGCACTCAGGGGCATTTTTTTAATGCTCTAGGGATTGTAAAAGGATTATTAAGATTTTAAGCGTGACTGTATAAGTTAAGCGACTAAAAAATTTCTCATTAAAAATGATAAAAAAAATTTAAAATAAGAAATTTTTATAAATTTAACATTTTAAAATTTTGAATTAAAATATAATATGATTCACAAAAACGAACTTTTATTAAAGGCAGTCAGTCATCGGAGCATTCCATCTGTCCTTGCTAATGTCTAATACCATCACTATGAATCTAACTATTCCAATCAATACGAATTTCTTAGAAAAATCCGAAAAATAGCACAGCCACAAATTTTAGTTGGTGAGGACAACGATGTGTAACCAAAAAAAAAAAAAAAAAACTAATAAATTAAATGCAAGCAAAGTAAGGTGTAGATATAAAAACACATTTAATATTTTCTTTGGTATTTTCGGTTCTTAAACACAATGTTTTGTGTAAAATATCAATTAAACATTTTTAATGTTTAGTGACATCACTATACATCTAACTATCACAATCAATGATAATTGCTTGAATAGGATTCAAACTGTAGCATAGCCAAAAATTTTACTCATTGATGATAATAATGTATAAGAAAAAATAAGTAATTTTTGGTGAGACGGCTAAACATCACTTCTGTTTTTTTATTTTTTTTTATCAACCAAAAAAAAAAAAAAAAAAAAAAAAAGTAATAATATACACAAACACATAGAAGCAAAATATATATATATATATATATATATATATATATATATATATATATATATATATATATATATATATGCAAACACATAAAATTTTATTTGACACTTAAAGTGTTTGATACTTCTTTTTATTTTTGTCTAAAATATAGATTAAGTATTCTTAATTGGAAAACAAGCACATGATAAAAAATTTTAAATGAAAGATATATTAGAAAAAAAATTATATATTATTTTTGTAGTTAGATAATAAATTTAAAATAAATAATAGTTTAACACATTTTATTTTGAATGATTGGACTATAAAAAAACTTAGTTTAAAAATAATCTGTAAAGAAAAGTTCAAAAAATTGAGATTACAAAATTTCTGTAGATTATATATATATATATATATAGTAGATACAATTCTTTTAAACTAAGGTTATTTATTATTATTATTATTATTATTATTATTATTATTAATAATAAGTAAATATTTCACTGGTCAGATCCAAAATAACAATACATAGAATGCAAAAAGTTTCATCCCCAAACTAATACAGCAAGCTGGTGTATAAAGGGAGCCACTAGAGAACAATGAGTTAAAACTACTATATAGACTAGCAAAATTGGTACAAGTCACATCATCAAAGTATTTGAAAGTTCTATCCCATGTGCACAACGAAGAAAGAATGCGATGAATCACCATTTTTTCACTAGCAGTCTTATTCTCAAAAACACTGTTGCTTCCTTATTCCATAGATGCCAACATATAAAGGCAAGAATTAAGTCCAAATCTCCTAGGAATCCAATACTCGGGGTTGAAATTCCCAACAATGCAATGCAATAGTTGTGGCACTGAGTAAGGGAAGGGAACCTACCAGCATCAACAACTCAAAAAACACCTGCCAAGTATTCCCAGCAAGCTCTTGCAATGAAGCATCAGGTGATTTGAATTTTGATTGTTGCTACAACACCAAGGACACATAATAACGAGGAAGCAACCCCCTTTACATAAATATTAGGGATAGTGGGAATTCTATCCCTAGCAGCAAGGAGAAATATAGAGATTTTTTAAGGAATGTACTTTTGCCAAATGACTTTAGTAGGGAAACGCTCGAAATGAGATACGCCAACAGATTCCATTAAGCTCTCATAGAAGGTCCCAATTGAGAAGCCTTTTGAAGAAGAGGGTTTCCAAATAACCTTTAAGTAGACATACCCTTGCAGGTCAAGCCGGTTCGGATTTCTATTTTGGAACCGACGATTCATTTCCTGGTTTAGGGATGGTTTAAATTTCTCTTCTAGGTCATGTTGGATTCCCATTTCGATCTGGTTCCTGTTCAGGTACAGTTTTGACCTCAATTCAATACTGAAACATTTTCAAAAAATTTGGAACACATCATAAAATTTTCATAATAAATTTAATATATATAGAAATTACTAAAAAGAATAAATTAGAATTGATTATGGCGGTTGGATTCAATTGATTTGTATTTTCTTCCTCGTGGACTTGATCAGCCCTCTTTTCTAACATTCAAATAAACAGGGGTTTCTTTCAATCCTCTCCTCCCTCAATTCTCACCTTTCTATTGCTCGGTTTGTGAATTTGAGGCTGTGGAGGCAACCCCATCTTTACATGTCATGACGTTTTATAATGCTCTAATTTGGTTTTCTTTTCCTTTTTGGTCCTAAAATAAATAAAACTTTCTATAAAATTTTATGTTTTTTCTATTTCATTTATTTAATAATAATTGTATGTTTTAATCAAAAATCCAAAGCAAAACAATTACTTGAGCAATTGATTTTTAGCTTTTTTTTTTATTTTTTTCACGTTTCTACTTCTTGTTAGATACAAGATGATGCATAATAGAAATAAATAGTGAAAAAAAAATTATGTTGTAAGATCCCAATATTTAATTGGGATTAAAGTTTTGTTATTATTGCTATCGTCTTGGCAGACATTAAATACAAGATAATCCCATGCCCAGAGGGGGCATGTGCCGCCAGGGATACATGTACTTGTTATGGTCTTTGGTTGATCTTTTCATAGTTTCAATTATTATTGGATGGAATGGGTAATGCATATGTCAGTGATGCATGTGCCCATAATAATTTTAAGTTTTCATAAATATGTCGAGAATCTAAAGCCCCTATAGATCCATCGACATGAACACATCTTAGAAATTACAAAAGGGAAACAAAAACAAACTTTGTGTATAACCTCATAATTTATTTATTTATTTGTTTTCATCATTCATAATTTGTACTTGAATCTTAAAAGATTATATATATTGTTCATACTAAGATTTAAATTCTAAATATAAAATTAAAAATTCAAATAATTCTACTATTAAACCTTATAACTAGTAATTACTAATAAAAAATTTAGTGGTAAAACATAATTGCTTTGGTGCAAAGCCAAAATAGTTTATAATGATATGTTGGGTATCAATAATTACAATATGTTCAAACATGCACATGCAATTAATTATGTTTGAAAAGTAAAATGTTACAGAAAATACTTACTCGTACAATTAAGTTTCTTATTAAATTCAAGCACACACTACAGTTTCGAGAATGCCAATCTTCCTTGGAGAATGCAAATGCAATGGTAGATCTGCCCTGGAAGATGGAGACGACCATGTTCGATGAACAATTCAGTTCAGTGGCAGACTCCGTAGTATGCGGACCAATGAATGGAAAAGGACGTGTAGATGCCAAAGGAGCCCCGCATAAAGCAAAGAGCTGTAGCATCGTCAGCCACCCGATTAAAGGTTCCGTAGTCATTCGTCATGCCTCCCCTTATTGGACTGGTTTCAAATACCTGTAAACACGTTTCTCTTGGAAATGAAAGAGGATTTATGACAATACACATCATATAAATTTCCGATTCGATACATTGTAACTAAGTACTCAAAATCATTATTATTAAAGTTATAGGTTCTATATGAAAAAGGTTGAACCAGAAATAACCTTAACATAAACTCTTAAAAATAATAACTAATATTTTTGTTATGTTTTCTTTTTTTACTTTTTTTTAAATATATATATATTTATGTATAGTATAGCATTAAGATAGAGAGATCGAAAATAGTTTAAGATTTTTTTATGAGCAAGCTATCATCCATTTTATGCATAAATCTTATATTGCATTGGTGGCTATTGGAGTTTTTCTCTTTGGTTCCACTAATTAGAATGAAGCAATAACCAATAAGGAAACTCAATGTGTCTTATAAAATAAAAATTTTATAAAAAAAAAAAAAAAGAAATTCACTTTGTGTTACTCACGGTAGATACTTACAAATCACATCCTGTATATCCTTGCAAGATTTCACGAACATACATTTGTTTTGAAAATCATATTTTATAATTTGTTGTTTAGTGCGGAGTACCAACTAATAAGTATTGAGCTATAATAATAATAATATAAATAATGATATTTATCCTAACTTGCTATCCCGACAGAGGTACATGAATAGTCTCTAAAGTGATATGGAAAATTTTGATTTGACAAAATAAAAGTACAAAAGAGAAAATTTTCTAGTCAAACCCTCTTAGCGTATTTGTGCAAATTAGTCAGGAAACTAAGCTATCATTGATAGCATTACTCATAATATATTGTGTTTAGCAAGTCCAAATGACACCATATATAGCACTAGATTGGGTGATACTCCGAGCTTAAATTGCATCGCAGTTGAGGATGATTGAACCAAAACCACAATAATAATAATAATAATAATAATAATAATAAAGAAAAAGGGAAAGGATCATACAAATAATTTAGTTGCCATTTATGCTGCTAATTAAATCATTATGCATTCATAGCAAAATTCCGAATGCTGAAGAAAAGCAAATCGCATGACCTGCATACAAAATAACCATGGATAATCAATTACTGTAAAGAAAGTTCAACCATAATGCTTATAATATAATAACAATCTAAGTAAAAAAGAAAAAGGACGTACAGATGAGTGACCCCAGTCTTGGCACACAGATGATCAACATATTTGTGAAGCACCTATTTTTCTTATTAAAAAAAAAAATAAAAGTAAAAAAGAAGCAAGATTTACCTATCAATGTACAATCTAAATGTCTTCCCAAATCAAAACAATAAGAACTTTTCTAAGTGAACAGAAAATCATTGGTGACCAAAACAAGCAAGACTTACATTAACCCGATTGCCATTATAGTTACACAAAAATCCAATAGTTGACAATTTGGCATTATAGGCATAAACCAACATTTTTTATGAAACAGATATGGTCAACATGTAGGCCAACAAACCGCAGATTTAATAATGTTAAAGAATTGGCAGTTCATTTGCTACCATATAATCAACGATATCAGGGCAAAACAAGGAGATGATGGGCAGGATTACTTTGTTTGGGAATCACTTTCCACCGGCTATAAATGGTGGGTGGGTGTGGAGATTCTTTCGAAAAATGGGGAGAACAAGTGTGATGGCAAAGTAAGGAGATGAGGGGTAGGACAATTTTGTTTGGGAATCACTTCCTACAAGTTGTGAATGATGGGTGGGTATAGAGATTCTTTCACAAAAATGGGGAGAAGTGCGGATGCATCTATGCAGGGAGGTGAGTAAATCTGGTTGGACGTTTGGCTTCAGTTGATTTATTTGGAGAGGGGAAGCTTTTGAAGCTATCCAACCACTGATGAGCGCGTAGTTTTCGGACTATAGACTTGGGATTAAGCTTGCAAACTTTGAGAATCCTAGGTGGTTGAGAAGAGGTGTGAATGGCTCTAGGAGGGTGAATCCAACCACTACGGGAAAGTTGTAATACAGTAGGAGGAGAGCCAGGGTGAAGGAAGGCTTAAACAGTGTCTAAAGACAGAGGGAGGGTAAAGACAAGAGTGAAGCTCTTGGGTGGGACAAATGGTGTTGTTGCCAGTAGATTCAATTGAGGGAAAGATTCTACGGCTGAAAGTGAGCGTAGAGTTCGAGGGTCCAACGACGATCCCCACAGTGAAGAGGAATTCAGATGTGGGCAAGGAGTGAGAGTGAACTGGCGATTCCTTCTCTAAGGAGAGTGTGGAATCCCATCGATGCAGTCAAGTTGGAGAGGAGAACTGTCGGAACCAGGACGTGGTGGGGGCAAGGAGGGAAGAAGTGCAGTTGGACAGTAGCTCAGAGTCACCAGAAGGCACGCAAGCTATGTTAGGCACGTGGTTCTCAGAGAGTCCAGGCAAGGTAGGACATGGCACGCCGCAAATGAAGGAAGCTCGATTGGAGTCTAGTTTGGAGACAAGACTATGTCAACTTGGGGGAGATTTTAAATTTTACAATATGATTAATACTACGGGTGGTGAGGGCCAGGGTTAGAGGAGTATAGGTAAGCACTAGGCAGTCTAGTGGAGTCATAATGGAGGTGGGCTTAGGCTGCGCAAAGGGTACGGGAAATAAGAGAGGGCAAAAACAAGCCTGTTATGGGCAACAAAGTAGGTTTGTGTGGAACTTGGTCTTTTAAACAAGGGGCGGCAATTATGATTACGGCCAAAGAGAAGAAGTTTTATCATGGGGGAGGGTTGAAGAAATAGGGGGAAGGATTTTGGAGGAGACATTTGGGATGAGGTTGATGCAGGAAACGTCAGCTTGTCTTTGGAGTTAGAAGTTTGAAGAGGGGGAAAGAGAGAAGTGGTGGTGTTTGATCAATTATGGAGCACTGATTATTTTTCTTTTCCTTTTTTTTTTTTTTTGAGAGTTAGAACAATTTAATCTACTTTATTTGATTTCCTTGTTAATACATTTGAGTTGCTAATTTGATTTATAGGAGCGATAGCAATCATTTTACAGGTACTTTGTATTTATGTTTTGAGCAGGTGTCCCCTGTGTTTTGGAAATGTCATGAATAAAATTTCTTATTGCCATTAAAATAAAAAATTAATTAAAGTTATTGTCATAGCATAGAATGGCTGGTGCTATGATTGCAACCGCCAATCATTCAAGTATCTTCCTAATTCAAATTGCTCGATTTGCTTTAGCTACTACCGATATGTACTCTACTTTTGCAATTGATTGAGAAATTGTTTTTAGCTTCTTTGAATTCCAGCACACTACTTTGAAACCAACAAAGAAGCAATGGCCACTGTACCTTTCATGTCATCAACATTACTAGCCTAATTTGAGTCCACAAAGCCAATTAATTCTGCTTACTTGTTGGTTGCGTATTTGATTTCCAGGTTCTTCATGCCTCTTAGAAATCTAAGAAGCATCATACTTGGGTGTTATCTGTGCCCTTAAATTCGAGTTGTAATGTTTTTCATGTATCTTTTACTAATGAAATTGCTATAATCCTTAGGAACATGATTTTTGAAACTGAGGAATAAGTAAAGGTCAAAGCTTTTGATGTCTTTTGCTGTCCTTTCCTTATTCTGTCTCCTTTCTGCCTCGGTTAGTCCATCAGTTGCAATTAGGGCTACATATCCTGTCTGGACAATTTTCTAAAGATCATAGGTCATGAAAAAGCCTTTAATTCTCACGCTCAGTAGTCATAGGTTTCTCCAGCAAAGAATGGTGATGCAGGGAACGTGACAGTAGTTGTACATAATTTTGTTGCAATAGTTGCCGGAAGCTACTCTACTTATTGTAATAATGTTCCCGCTTGTTGCTGCTGGTTTTGCCATTGCTTAAAGGGTGTTTAAGTTGCTGAGTGTTTTGGAAAAGATTGATACAGTCCGATAGAGAAACACCAAACAGCCCGGAGAACCTTGTAACCATATCATCATCATTGGAATGAAAATCACATGACCAAACAAAGAGTTACCATGATTGTTCAGTATTTCACATACAATTGCAAGACAAATACATGTTCGTGCATCAGTAGTAGCGTCTACTTATTCTATTTGTTTAATGAATTCTGAATCTTCTGTGTATTCATATTCTAAAGCATCCATCCGGGGACAAAGACATCAGTGTTTTCTGCTTCAGTCCTGCCGGTTGCTTCAGCTGATTCCGGAGATTTGTAGCTGCAAGTGAATGAAAAGATTTCGAGGAAAATAAGAATGTTTGGAGAAACAACTTTAAGCGTCAATGTCGGAGCCATCAAATCCAGTTTCATGCATGCTTTGCAATTTGTGAATAGGGGTTACCCGATCTGCAATGCATTACTATTGGATTGCAAAGGCCCAGTGAAATTCCTTGACTGTGCAGGCTGAAGGTTGTATGGACTGTTTTGCTCCCTGGCCTCCAATGAAGAAAGAAAGACCTTGTTGACTTCCTCCAACTGTTCATCATTAACAACAAATATACAAAATTTATTGGAATTACAGTGATTTTAGATCATCAGCACGCATAATTCTAGCAAGTCCAATATTGAATGGTAAGTTAGATACTAATGAATATTCTCTTATTTTCTATAAATCTTATATTCTCATAATTTGAATTTCAGACTTTTAAAATAAATATTTAAGTTTTTAGTCCATGCTCCGGTTCAAAAAGGACAAGAACTCATGTCGTTAATTTATTCAACAAAAAGGTTCCATGTAACTGTGAGGATTCGACAATTTCCAAACATGACACCAACGAACTTAAACGAATATGGCTTGAACATGACATAAGCACCTTCAATAAGAAGCAAGAAAGATGAATGCACACACAAAGTAGAATTTAACATGCATTTTGAACTATAGGGGACTAATTGTATAACTGAATTGGCACATATTAAGCATAATTGTTTACCTCAAAGACAAGCAAGTTTAATACGCCTATACATATAATCATTCATGGTTAGCTTAATAGTAAAGAAGAAATTGGAATTGAGTAGATTACAAGTTGACTAGGTTATTATTATTATTGTTATTTATAATTTGCACAAAATGGTTTTATACATATGAAGCAAATTGTGAAGGATTGTACAAATGAGGGAACGAGAAAGGAAAGTGAACAGAGTTAGTACCTTCATCCTTAAAGCATTGTTGGTTTCCGAAAGCAATTCTTCCTGTGCGAGCATAAATTGCTTGGGGATATTACAATCCTACTGAAAGTACAGTAATTAATATAAAAAATATTTACCTTCCTTTGGAGGTCAGAAAGTTGGTCGAGCATGGATTGGGTCTGCAAACAATGCACAACTTAACTATGACTACTTAGATCGATAGGCAAAGCAGTGCATGAAAATTATAAAGCTAGATATTAAGCCTCTAAAACCCCTTTTCCAACCTGCGAAAGGAACCCCATCTCCACATGCCATTGTACAAGTACAAAAACAGTGATGGAAAAGAGAGTTGTAGATATTGCTCTTTCCATTACTGGTACGGAAAAAAAAAAAAAAAGGCTAAAAGAGGTATCCGAAAGATATTCCTAACCATTGGCATTTCTACCATGTGAGAACATCATCACAAATCATTAGATGTTCAAGTTGAGTTTTATTTATTCCATTTTTGTAGTTTTCATTATTAAATCAAATGCTTTTAAATCGGTTGGAACTTTAGATATTCAACCCAGAAAACTAATACAGTGGAACTTATAGACTTCATTTTAAGAATAATTTTCACCTAACAAAATTTATTAATTAATTGCAAAACTGTCAATAAAATCAACTCACATAAAACATGTGCAATATGACAACAATTATTAAATAACACAGGTTCATCAGATGTATTTGTAATAGCAATTTAATTTTTTTTTCCTTGTGAAACAAAACTTTCATATTGGTGACCTTAGGGATATGATGCTACTATTAGATACCTTTCTCAGCCTTATTTGCTTCAATGACATGTCCAGCTGATGCTCAACTTGGTCAAGTTCCTTTATGCCCAACTCCCTCGTATCTTCCCCGAGAAGATTACTACAAAATGCCATGCATTTCACAAAGATATATTTTATGTTAATCTGGATTATGCAAGTGAAAGCGATTTTGAGATGTAATAACGCATGATGACTTGCCTCTGTTGACGCTGTAGAGCCTCAACTTTTGCCTTTAGGTTCAAATACTCTTGGTACTTGCTCTGCTTGAGGACATTGAACGTGTTTAACCAACTCGTCATGGTATGGATTGGACTATAACTTTGTTCACCAATAAACAGCTGGGCAGTGTCATGCAGATTTAAACAGTATTCCCTTTCTTCAATTATACCTTTATTAGCAATTTCTCACCCTAGCTATCACTCAAGTGTGATTCCTTGCCAATGGAAGCATTCTCTATGTTTCCCCAATAGTAATACTAGCAAATTAAGAAACAGCACATCTTGTTACAATGGTGCAGAAGATGTCATTACCTGCATATCATTTGCAGATGAGTTAGCTTCCAATGCTCCATAGCTGTAGCTTTGGTACCTCTCGATTGTCTGGGACATGCTATAATCAATGCGAACACCAAGTTACGAATTACATGTACAAGCTTTAGCACATATGTGTACAATTTTTTTCATTTTAGAAAAAAAACAAGACCCCCTTTATTTTCTACTACACTTCATATATTGCATTCACAAATGTGACTTGTTTTCCATGTGCTACATTCTACAAAACATTACAAACATTTTAGCTATTCCAACACCACACTCTTTTCTTTTAGTTTAACTGTTTTTTCAGGTTTGGTTGAAGCTGAATAATGGGAATAATAAAACTGTTTGCTGTAACTAGCTATAAGAACATGTGTGGCTATACACCATACGTGGCCTCCATTGTTTCAGATTAATTTGCACCTGTATTGCAATCGTAAAGACACTCAATAACCAACTTGCTGAACCCAAGTTTAAATCTGAATCATTCTACCATACCCAAAAACAACATTGGGTGTCCCATTCATTTTTCTCGTTCAATTTCTCATATTTCCCTTTAGGATCAAGTAGGAACTTGTTTATTTTTGGCCAAAGGAACTTGTTTAGTTTTAGTTGGTCATTACTGGTCATTGATTATGATAAGGATACTAAAATAATGAACTTTTAACAACCCCACTATAGGCATAAAGACCCTATTCGGTTGCCATTCCCGGACAAGGAGTCAAACAAGACTTACAGACGAATTCGTTTAACTGACCATCTTTCTTAGCGAAGGCCATGAGAGCCACTTGAATAATTTGCATAAATATATAAGGTGTGAAGCTTCACATTCCTACTCAAAGCATATGTCATACACAAATAAAGGACAAGCAGGTAGAGGGAAAACAAAGTAATTAAGAACGTAAGAGAAAGATGAATAAGCTTAACCTGAACTTCATGAGTGGAAACTGAAAGTCAGTCCTAAGTCTCACGATCAATCGTTTGAATCAATTCAAGAAGGAAAAAAAAGAAAAGAAAAGAAAAGTGTCCCTTAACGTGAGATTTAATAATCGCCAAAACAATTTTGCGGCTGAGCACAAACGAAGTTTTAATATGAAGTATAACCAATTAGAAGAGCCGAATTTAATTAATTGAACCACTCATAGAAAATTAGAATTCCTTCCCTGAAAAAATAGAGTGAGTGGAAAATTTTTTTTTTTAAAAAAAAAAAAAGGCTGACAAAGTAAAGAGAATCTACACCAAATTTTATCCTGATGAATGATCAGATCTGCAAGAAACATTGCTTGAAGGCTAGATCAACATCATGACATGAAGATGGTGCAAGTGAAAGAAATCATTAACATCTTTACTTCTTAAAACAAGACCTTAAAGAAGATAAAAAAAGAACAAAGCTCCAGAAATCAAAAGAACAACTTTCAAAACTAGACTTACCAATACATCTATATGGCAGAAAATTAAAGATTATTACTCAAGGGAGACCCTAAAAAAATACCACTTAACAACTAACCAGAATTAAGAAATTAACGTAAAATCAGAGAAGCACAAAGAAAAAGATTCATAAGACAAAAGTTATCATATATATATAAACAATAATAACAATGAAAATTAAGAGGGGGTTACTTGGAGCTGCTGGAGAATTCACAAAGCTTTCCACGGTTGGAGAAGATGATGACAGCAACCTCAGCATCGCATAGAACCGATAGCTCATAAGCTTTTTTGAGCAACCCATTTCTCCGCTTTGCAAAGGTCACTTGTCGATTTATTTTGTTCTCTATTCTCTTTAGCTCTACCTTCCCTCTACCCATCAATTCTTTCTCACTTTCTCTCTGTATATATCTTTAACAAAAAAAAAAAAAAAGAACAGAAAATAAATGCTTGATATGGGTTACCTTTCTCTGAACCTATATTCTTCTTTGGCAAGAGCCAAGCACCCTTCTTTTATCTTCTGATCTTTTTATGGGTAGCCTGTAGCCAGATAGGCGACTTAGAGTACTATGGTAGCTAGGTATTAAGTTTTACACAAAGAACATGTCCTTGTCCTTTTGGTAGCTCGGTTCCACTTAGAATTTGAAACTGTTGCATCCACTTGAGTATTTTGATGCGGTCAAACGTAAACTTACAAAAAAATTGTCAAATCACCGTCTATATTCTTAATATTAAATCTGTATCATAATCATAATTAAAGCTAAGGACATGTTTATCATCATGGTTATGATTGTAATATTATACCTTTCTTTAATATATATATATATATTATAATAATATTAATATTTTTAAATAAATTTAAATAAAAAATACTCATTTAATTCAAAAATTAAAATCACAATTTTTTTAAATTAAAATTATTCATTACAAAATTATTATTTAACATATTTTTATATTTTTACTTATTATTTTATTATTATATATCTAAAAAAATATACACATTACACATATATATTATTTTATTTTTATATACTATATAAATATATATATTATATTTAATTTATATAATTTTTTATTTATTATTTATATCTAATTATTTTTATCTTAATATTTTAATTATTAATTATTAATTTTCTTATATCCATAATATTTTAAAATTTTGAATGATATATATAATTTATATAACATATTTTTATACTTGTAATAGAAATGATCTAATTTGAAGTTGTAATTGCTAATTAGTGGGATACCTCTTGTATTTATGCAACTATTTATAAGAGATCAAAACAGGCATCGGCTAGTTAATCCGATTATAATTTCTTTAATTAAAAGATTAAATTAACTTCAACGACATCTTCCATGGCTGTCTTTTATAAAGACATCCCAACCTTCACGAAGCCATTTAAAATATTGGATAGAGGCTCGTATCAATGTACCGCCACTAAAATTTTCGTTCGAAAGATAAGAAGTTCGAGCAATTATATACGTAAATCATTAGATCAAATGATCATATTTTGCAATTATCTGATCTGACGAGTGGCATGTGTATTCTAAAATGTGAGGCTCTTTGTACATTTTCTTCTCCTCTTCAATTTTTTTTTTCTTTATTTTGGTATGAATAGCCATCTCTCGTGCCGACAACTATTCTTAACTTTATCGGGATACCGCGTGTTGGTGATATAGCGATAGCACAGCTACATTGCCTAGTAATGAAATTATTGAAGCTAATATTACACTTACATGACATGCAAGTTTCTTTTATTTATTAAAAAAATGTGATTTTTTTATTTTATTTGAATAAAAAATTAAATTATATAATTTTAAAACAATTAAAAATAAATTTGAAAATATTTTTTTCCCAAAAAAAAAAGGCCTAAATAATACACTAATTATTCTTATTTATTAAGGAATATATTTTTTTATTTTATTTAAATAAAAAAATTAAAAAGAGACTTAAATTATTAATATTTTTTAAAAAAATTAATTTTGCAATTTTTATGTAAACAAAAGGAAAATCAAAAAGAAAAAAGTTTAAATTATAAGTATTTTTTCTATTAAAAAAAGATAAATTTTGATATTTTTTCCTCTCTCTTAAAAAAAATATAAAGATGAATGATTTTAATTATTTAAAAATTATTTTTCATTTCATTTTTTTTTTAATTATAAATATTTAAATTATATAAATTTTTAATATATATAAAAAAATTATTAATATAAACTAAACAAATTATAATATATATTATTATTATAATTAAGTAAATTATATGTATATTAAAAAATTTAATTTTATTTAACTATTAATATTAAAAATTATAAAAATTTATTAAAAAATTTAAAATCAAATAAATATTACTGAATAAATAAAATTTACTATATAATAAAAAAAGTAATTAAATTTTTTTCTTAATTTAAACAATATATACTTATACATTGATATAAATATTAATTTATAACAAATTTCAAATTTTAGTCCAACAATCCAAATGACCAAAAAAAAAAAAAAAGACTTGGTATCATATATTTGTTCATGTTAATTGTCAAATAAGTTCTGTTTTTTTATAAATATTAGTAATTGGTTATGTACTACGAATGTGTTCTTTCTTGATACATGTGACCTTGAATAACAATACATAAGTCAATTTCAAAAATCTAGGGTTGTTCTTACTGCTAAATTTTGGCAAACCATTTTATGAGAGAACGACATCGTTGAACCAAAAAACATACATGTGTGTGTCAGTTTTCGGCTTTGATTTCTTCGATAAACTGATCAAATATAAGAAAATAAACAGTCAAGACGACAAATCTTTCTCCTCGCAGTCGGAATTTGCTCATTCGCATCATAATCGAAGAAAGACATTTACATACAAAAAGCATAGTTTTTATAATTTTAATTATAAATTTTATAAACATTCTTCTGGGAAGGGAAAACCAATTTATTAGGTAATATTTTCATTTATTTTTACTTATTACCTTACTTATATCATATATATAATTAAATAAAAAATTATTGAAAGTAAAATATTATTTTAAAAAAATGAGTATGTGACCCAAACTCAAAAATAACCAATCTAAAAATGACTTGAATTTAAAATAATCTAACCAAAATTTATTCAGTCATCCTTATTTAATATCTTTACTAGTGTATACATCAAATAAAATATAATTCCATAGTATATGAGTGTATCCATTTGTCATGTCCTTCAATTTTTATTTTTTTTTTGTTTTTTTTTTCAAAACTACATATGAGACATTTCGTCTAGGACAAAAATGAAAGCGAAATAGAAGTGTGAGGCCCCATTAGCCAAATTGGGACAAAATTTAAAACAGTTGAACAAAAAATAATTGATAAAATTGTAACTGTGACCCAAGTTCTTTTGTTTTGATGACTCATCCCGTGTAAGGAAATACCAAGAATGGAATTCGTTTTTATATATCTTGGAGGACGATCTTCTGTATCACTCAATCAAAAATTGATTGGTGTCTACTCAAAGAATGAACCTCGCGGGATGTAGGGAACTTGATGGTTCAAAATCACATTCTTTATTATTTGCATTCTTATTTACCTTAAATATTAATCCTCACATTGTGTTTGGGAGAAGAAAAAAATGAGGAGAAAGAGAGATAAATAAGTGAAAAATGAATTATGTATGTGGTTGAGGAATATTTTGTAACCAAAATAATGAAGGAGGTCAAAAATATTTTTCTTTCCTAACTCACCAAATCCACTCTTCTTGAAATTGGAAGAAAAATTATTGATTCCTCTACTTGATTACTAAATGACTAAGCTATTCATATTAATTTTTAATATTAACATTGATCAATTTTAATATAAAGTTAAAATTAAAATTATAATGAATATTATTTTCTTTCTTTACACTTTTCATCTTCTCTTAAACAAAAATTTTTATACTTTCTTTCTTTTTTCTTCAGATTACTTTTTTCCCCAACACAATAAAAATGAAAACTTTTCACTTCTTCCATATTTCTCTCTCTTATTTTCCTCACTTCCTACTTAAATCTCAATAATCTTTTTATTTTGGACCTTTTTATGTAGACACTCTATGTAACAGGTACAATATAGTTTATATTATTTGAAATATTATTCAGTATCACATAAATACTATTTAACATTATATAAATTTTACATAAAAATTTACTTTATTTTTATATAATTCTATAATATGGTACCAAATATTATATATATAATAGCAAATATAATTTATGTGAAATAACTATATTTTATTCACCAGTCAATATATTTACCTATTTTTTTCCGTTTGATTTATCCCCAAAAAAAAAAGAGAAAAATATGTGGGCTTAAGTCTTAAAGAGACTAATTCAAGGGAATTCAATAAAATGCATCACTATGTAATAATATATAAGGAATAACAAGAAATTAGTAAAATAATTTTTTATATTTAATTTCAATCATTTGTATAATTAAACAAAATGTTACTAATCTTACCATCATATGACTCGTGAAGCGTTTGTTACCTTCCTCCGCTCTATTTTTGTTATGTCATAAATGCGCTGGATCACCACCTTCATCACTAGCGTGGCCACTTTTGAGCTAATCTGAACTACCAAACAATGTGTGTTTTTTTCCCTTCTTGATTGTTTCTAATTTTTTTTCAAGGAACTTATTGATGCTAAAGTGCGGAAAATTAAACCCTTTTGAAATTCCTTTGGTGCAAGAAATTTTGGATAAAAAAAGAGCAATGAGTGCTATAAAATTTTAGTAAAATAATATCAAAATAATTATACGTACACAAAAGTGATGGATACAGCTTAACACAAATAACAAGATAATACACAAATATTTATTTAACTTACTTTTGAATTATTACATAATATCAATATTTTTATTAATTATGCCTAATTATTTCACATGTTTTTTCTTTTAAAAGAATTTAGCAGACTTGTGAAGCACAGAAGCCAATCAGAAAAGAAAAAATGTGTACACACACGCGCGCATTAATTTTAAGTCTGCACAGTACCCGGGGGTATGATTAAATGTTGAAAAATTCTAAAAGATGTATTTATATAAACAATAATTGTTTTGTCCATGAACTTTGCATCATCAAGCTTGGCTTGGAAGCATATAAATCAAACATTATATAAAATTTTAAAATGTTGTTTATGTTATAGCCAATAAAACTTGGAGGAGCTGAAAATCTCAGAGAACAAATTCAATTTGCTACAAGTAAAATATAAACCGACTCAAAGTAGTTTCACTGAGAGAAGATCAGAACCTGCTTGCAAAGAAATGAAAATAAAAGGCAGCTTAAGGACCAAAAACATGGGAACTTGCCTCACAGCTCCCAACTATTTGTTCTACAGGTGGGTAAGAATCTGTCAAGTGAAGCACAAAAAAAGGAAAAGACCCAAGTAAAATCTGCGAAGCACAGATATCATTACAAAGCAGCTGAAACGATTGGCAGGCAAATACATGCAAGCCATCAAAGGCTGATTCTAAGAGTTCAGGATGGCTGCAGTTCTTGCAAAGTTGAATCATCAAATTGTTACGTCCTGACAGAAGCTTTACACAATACAGAAATGTACTCAATTAAAAAGCCAAAACTTGGACACCAGTCGTTAAGAGCAATCAGGAAGTTCGTCTGATTATTAGTCAAAGTTGCATACAGTATTATAAAATACTGTTCTTGCGTCATAAAAATAAATTATAAACCATAACATGAAAACATATTTTTCTTCAAATAAAAATGTGGCCAAGAGAAATTGGAAGAGAAGGAAAAGTAGAATACACGAGAAACAAACCGACTTCCTTCTAAATTCCCTTTGCTCTTGCCTCTTCATGTGCTTCATTTCCTCCAATTCTTTTCATATATAATCTCTAACCTGCAATTTTATTTTTTTATTGCTTTTTTTTCTTTTTTAAAGCTTCAGTATGAGCAACAAAACCCACATTTGACAGGCAAAATGCATTGAGAAATTTCACTAGTAAAATGACAAATCCCAAGCCTGGGATATTTTGGGGAACACAAGAGCCTAATGCTGTTTATTCTGGCGTAAATTAGGTAAAGCGCCCAACCCATGTCCATTAATGTGTCACGGAAGGAACTGCTCGTGTCGAAGAAATCGCAAATGCTTGATAAACAGGTTGAAACTATAAATGTATATAAATTCATTGGGAAATTCATGGGGTCCAATATTTCAATGCTGCTAAATTATATAATTTTTTTTTTAAAAATTGAATTAAGTGGTAACCTATCAAAAAATTTTTTGAATTAAATTTAAAAGAATAATGATTTGATTGAAATTAAAATTAAATAATAATTTATCAATTTTTTATCATCAAAATAAGATAATTATTAAATATATAAAAATATCTAACCCTAAACATATCTCTTAAGTATCTTTTTATAATTATAAAATTTAAAAAATAATATTAAATATCACAAATATATTTATTAGACTAAATAATTTTTATTTAATAAAATTATTTGTAAAAGTAATAATAAAATTATTTACTTCAATAGAAAAAAATGATATTTCGTTATAAATAAAAAATATTTATTTTTAAATATTTAATATTATTTTATATAAAAATAAAAATCAAGGTGCAGTGCGCAATTAAAGGAATGAGACTCAGACCGTTAGCATGGAAAAGGACAACTGACAAGCGATGTTTCTTACGTGTCGAGTTCACGTCTTTTATTCAACACGCGTCGATATCTGATTTGTTAGCGCTCAAAAACTTCATTTCAATGTGTGAGACATTGCGTGGTGGCTCGGGATGCACACCGCGACATTCGCGGCAAGACCACACAAAGGAGGCCCTATTACAAGGACTACTATAGGTCCGTACTCTTAGGTATCTGCACGTGTCGACCTTGGACTGGCCACCAATTAAACGTCTTTTAGGTTTTCTTAATTATAAATAAATATCTTTATTTCCTTCTTCTTTTTAAGTATAGTTTTATCTTAAGAATTTTACATGTAGGGGATACTTTAATTTAAATTTGATAATAATATATATCTTACATTCTAAAATATAACCCAAAAAAAAAAGAATCATACTTAGATTGGCATTTGTTAACAATTAGTCTCTTATGATGAGTATTTATTAATAAAAATTTTAAATAATTAAAAAACATGATTATAAATATCATAAAATGACTAAATGACTCTTAATTGAATGAAAGAAAAAAACTATTTGAGGGCTAGATTTTAGATTTAGATTAAATATTAAAATATTTCTATGATAAGTTTGTGTTGAAAATTTTAGTTGAGGAAATGTTATTTTATGTATTCTTATCATAATTTTTTACTTCTTAGGACAGTTTTTTTCATAATATTTTAATTTTTTCTTTTTTTTCTTTATAAAAGAGATAATATGTATATTTTCACACTTTTTGGTTACGATATAAAATGCAGGAAATAAATCATTCTGTAACATAAAGTGAAGTATATTAAATGTAAAATTTTTAATGGATAAGGGGCCTCATGATAGATTGGGTTCTGGGTTTGTCGAAAACCACCAAAGGCCTGCCACCTATGCCCTTTTGAGCTGTTTTGAAGTTGGGTAGGTCTGTTGTCGACCATCGGGATAACTGATGGCCCAGTGATGTTCTGGAAGTCCACTGGGGCTGCTAGGTTGCTGGAATGGCTAGAGGGTCAGTTGCACCCACCGCTCATCTTTGCGTCCTTTTGAGGACTACCTTGCGAGTGTCAGTTGCATTCCGCTGCAGCCATGGAGGTCGACCCCTTGTCTCTATTGAGGGAGCCAATCAACTAACTGGGAGTAGCAAGAAGGTGGAAATCACCGATACCGGAATAGAAATGTCGCCACCTCCTTTGAGCCACCCTGGCCTCGTGGACCCCCTCATACCTCTACCGGCTTCACCTAACCTTGCGTTTCCTACCGTAATGCGTTCCTTTCATCGAACCCAGTGTTGCGTAAGGGGCCGCAACCGCACCATTTATGCTAGAGGAGAAGGTGGTGGTCTCTAATGATCAGCAAGACGAGGAACCATGACACCAGATATTGATCAATAAGCTTTTGTCACTGGTTGGGGTTCTCCTTCCTTCAGCGGCATCTCACTCAACTTTGGCACCCTACAAGCCAGTACAACTTAATTGATTTTGGCGCCATGAGTTCTTTCTGGTCAAGTTTGTTAGTTTGGAGGATTATGATATGGTCATTCATGGAGGGCGTTGGCTTGTTGCCGGTCACTACCTCACCATGAGCCAAAGACAGCCAGACTTTGATCCCGAAACCGCCGAGATGGAGAAGGTAGCAGTGTGGGTCTGTTTGCCCAGTCTCTTAGTTGAGTACTACCACTTGTAGTAGGTGTTGTGGCACCTTGGCAATCGAATTGACAAGTTACTTATGATTGATAATACGAAAATGGAAGTCTCCAAGGGGAATTATGCCCGCGTATACATGGAAGTAGATTTGACGAAGCCATTGGTGACTCACTGTTGTCTCAAGAGCAAAGTCAAGCGCATTGAGTATGAGGGCATTCACCTGGTTGGTTTTACTTGTTGCAGCTATGGCCATCTAACAACCGGTGCTTGTGATGCCACCAGCCGTTAGTGAGCCATGGAGCGACAGGAGAGGTTGGAACTGGGCCAGATTGAGCCAACTCGCTGGTAGTCAGGCACGAAGGAGGCTTATGGCCCGTAGATGTTGGCCGAGCAACCTTTGTGGCAGTGCACTAACATCAGGAGTCAGAAATGAAGCTGAGCATAATGGGGTGCTGACTACGGGTGGGCATCAAGTAGACGGTTCGCAGTTTTTGGTGCTGAGCACAGATCATGACGCTCTATTGGTGCCAACCCTCGGCCTGACCGGCCGGTCCCGTAACTCTGTCGAGAGAATAGCTAAGGGCCCTGCTTCCCATAGCAACGATGGAGTCGGGCTCGGTAACTGCCAAAGCAACCTGGGTGTGAGTGCCATTTCGCGCAACATGCTGTCACCTGTCCTGCCTCGAAATCGTGGTACTGCCATAGGGGGACCTTCCAAACGACCCAGCCCTGAGAAAATTATAGACTTTCATCCCATCTGTTTGTGCAATGTCATCTACAAGCTTATCACGAAGGTGATAATGAATCGCTTGAACCTCCTCTTACCAGACTGGATATCTCCAACACAGACCAGTTTTGTTCCAAGGTGTCATATTTCTATCAATTTTTTCTTGCAGAGGCGTTACATTTCATGAGACGCCTCCTCGGTTAATGCGGTTGGATGATTTATAAACTTGACTTGGAAAAAGCATACGATCGACTTTGTTTGCGATACTTTGTGGGAACTCTCACTCCTCAAATCATGGTTTCCTTAATTATGACCTGCATCTTAATAGCCTTATTTCAAGAACTATGGAATGGGGAAAAAATGAAGCCTTTTCAGCCATATTGACGTAAGAAGTTTTATTGGTGTTCTTTTTTTTGTAATATCAAAGAAGTTTTTATTGGTGTTCTTTTTTTTTGTAATATCAAAGGATTAGGAAGTAAAGATATTTTTTATATATCAAAATTTGAAAAATAGTTAAATTGGTTATATTTTAGTAATTATTATTTTTTATATTTAAATAAATTTTTTTTTTGTTAAAAGTTAAGTTTTTTAAAATTATATTTTGTAATTTTAAAGACTTATTATTATATTTTAACTAATTATTATATTTTAAGTAATTATAAGTTTATATATTTAATTCAAATTTTGAAATTATAAATTTCAAATTTTGTATTTTGAAATTCTCTTATACGATGAGATATAAGTTAATGAAAATGTGTAACTTGTAAAATAAGAAAGGATCCTAGTTTTATCTTCTTCTTTCTTCTTACATCCTATGTTATTGAAACCAAAATATTGCTTTCATGACAAGTAACAACACTATCCATAAGTGAGTTTCCAGCCAAAAAACTAATAGAACTAGTATCAAAGCTAAAGATCCTTGCTAATCATGTGAGTTATGGGAGGAAACATTCCAAATACTTGTGAGAGAGTGTCTAGAATACTTAAGAGTTAGGTCCAATGGCATAATCAAGCTTTCCCCCCTTGCCACCACCCAAGTTCACTAGTGATAACTACACACAATGGACTATGATGATAAAGGCTTACTTAAAAGCCTTTGATCTCTACGAAGCAACTAAGAAGGGCATTGAGATAGCTCCCCTTTTTGCTAATCCAACACTTGTTCAATTGAAACACCATAGTGAGCAAGAATTAAAACAATATCAAGCTTTGATATGCATACACACAGTAGTCATTGAATCAATTTTCAATAAAATCATAGCCTGTGATATTGCAAAGTAGGCTTGAGATCGATTAAAGGAAGAGTTTAGAGGTAGCCAAAAGACAAGAACCATGTAGTTATTGAATCTTAGAAAAGAATTTGAGTTTTTGAAGATGAAAGAGACAGAAACAATCAATGATTATAGTGACAGGCTACTAAAGGTAGTTACCAGATAGAAGTGTGGTTCAAAAGGTGCTGGTGAGCATTCAAAAGAGGTTTGAACCAAAGATTTTCTCTCTAAAAGATTCAAAGGATCTCAACACCATCTTTTTAGGTAAATTGATCACTGCACTTCAAGCTTAGGAGTAAAGGAGGCTCCTAAGGTAAGAAGATATAGTTAAGGGTGCCTTGTAGGTCACTTATCAACCAAAAAACCACACCAAAAGGAAGCAAAGCAACAAATAGTAGGAAAAGATCAATGAAGTCAACAAACCTTTTGGTAAAAGGTAGTATGCTCCATATAAGCTTTGTAAAAAGATAAATCATTTGTTTAAATTTTGTTGGAAAAGACTTAACCTTGTTTGCAAAATTTACAACAAGAAAAGGCATTTTGAAAAAATTTGCTGGCACAAGGGCAAGTAACAGACACAATAATCAAAAGTACAGCAAGTCAAAAAGGAGGCCAAATTTATTAATGAAGATCAATTTGAAGCAGATCAACTTTTTATGGTAATTGCTTACACAAATTCTCTTGATCTTGGCATTTAATTGGTTAATAGTGGTTAGACCAAACATATGTCACCAAATCTTCAAGTATTTAATAGTTTTGATAGATCCTTCAAATCCTAAGTCAGAGTTAAGAATGGTCAGTTGCTACAAGTCCATGGAAAAGGGCCAACCTTAGTACATATTGAGTCAAGTACCAAAATGATAGTAAATGTCTTGTTTGTTCCTCATATTCATCAAAACTTATCAAGTGTAAGCCAACTTATAGAAAATGGTTTTTCATTACTATTTAAAAATTATGCATCCATCATCTATGATTTAGCTGGTGTCAAACTGATCATAGTACCCATGAATGGAAAAAGTTTCCATTTATACACCAATAAAATGTAGCACCTTGCCTTACTTGTTGCTAATGAAAATGCAACTCTTTGGCATAAAAGACTTGGCCATTTTCATCATTCAGAGATTTAAACTCCGAAGAACAAACATTTGGCTTCATACTTATCTAATTTGAATCAAATTAATCTACCTTATAGTATCTGTCAATTGGGGAAGTAAACTAAACTTCCTTATCATTCTAATCAAGGCAGCAGAGCACAAAAACATTATCAACTGGTCCTTTCAAATCTCTGTGGACCAATGAAGATTTGCAACTTAAATGGTAATAAGTATTGTATCATCTCTATAGATGATTTCACCAAGTATTACTAAATTTATTTTTAAAAACTAAATCTAATATAACAGTTATCTTCCAAAAATTCAATGTGGATAGAAAGGTAAACTAATTATAAAATTTAGGCCATTAGAACTGATAATGTGATTAAATATACATCAACTTCCTTTTAATCCATTTATGCGGCTTTAAGAATCCAACATCAATTGATAGTGCCTTACTCACCCTAACAAAATGGGATGAGTATAGGGAAAAATAACTATTGTTGAAATGACTAGATATTTACTGGCTAAGAAAGGTCTGTTAAAAACCTTCTTGGCAGAAGGTGCAATAACTATTATATATCTTTTAAATAGGCTACTTTCTAAAACTTTGTCAAATTCTACTTCATATCAAGCTTGGTATAACCAACAGTCATCACTCAATCATTTAAAGATCTTTGGTTATATCTGTTATGCTCATATGGTAAAGTCAAAGAGGAGTAAGTTAAATCATAAAGCCTTAGTCGCTGTGTTTATTGGCTATACTGATACTCCCAGTAATTAACTAATCTTTGATGTTACTGCACAAAAGGTTACTGTTAGCAAGAATCCAAAATTTTATGAGGATGTAAGATGTGGCAAACCAACACTATTGAATATGATAAAGATCAAAACACCATTGATATTCAGTCACAAAATTTCAATTCAAATAGTATACATGATGATATGGATGATCTTCTAGTCAAAGGAACAAACCTTTAATGGATATTTATCATAAAAGTTTTGTAGCTGAACTTGATCCTAGTAGTTATCAAGAAGCCTCATAGCATGTAGCATAGAAGGTTGCAATGTAGGAGGAGCTAAGGTCCATTCATAAAAGTTAAATTTGGACCTTAGTTCCCAAACTAATAGGCAAAAAGGTTATTCCAATTAAATTAATATTTAGAACAAAATACAATGTAGATGACACCATTAACAAATTCAAAGCAAGACTTATAGTAAAAGGTTTTACATAACAAGTAAGAGTGGACTACACTGAAACTTTTGCACCAGTAGCTAGGTTGGATAATATAAAGTTGTTACTTGTAATTATTACTCAAAAACATTGGTTGATACATCAATTAGACAACAAGTCAACCTTTTTTAATGGAGAGCTCCAAGAACAAGTCTTTGTTAGTCAACCAAAAGGGTTTGATAAACCAGGAGAGGAAAACAAGGTTTGCCTTTTAAAAAAATGCCTTTTATGGACTGAAGTAGGCTCCCAAGGCTTGGTACTCAAAGATTCATAAGTACTTAATGAGTGCAGGCTTTAACAAATGCTACAATGATGCCACACTCTATATCAGTAGGCAAGAAAAGCATTTTTTTTTTATGGGTTTCAGTGTATATAAATGATTTGATGGTTATTGGAGATTTACCAAGCCTCATAACTTAGTTTAAAAGGACCATAAAAGCAAGTATGACATGACTAACATTGGCAACATGAGTTATTTTTTGGGTCTAGAAATTCAACAAACTGAGCATGGTATTCTAATACATTAGACCAAATATGTCAACTAAATGCTGCAAAAGTTCAACATGTTGCATTGCAAGAGCTCTCTTACACCTTTGTCACCTAAAAATAAGTTCTCAAAGTAAGATAAATCTCCAAAAGCAGATGAAAGTCAATACAGAAGCCTTATTAGTTGCCTTTTGTGCCTTTCTACCACAAGACTGTATATCATGTTTCTAGTAATTTTATCATCCAGATTTATGCATTTACCACAAGAAATACATTTCAAAGCTACCAAGAAAATTTTGATGTACATTAAAGGAACCATAGATTTGGCATCATGTTCAAAAGTAATGCTACAAACTAATGGGTTGGTTTTACTAATAGTGATTGGGTAGGATCACTCACTAACATGAAAAATACATCTAGTTTTGTATTTTCTTTTATTTTAGGTAGCTTTAATTGGAGTTCTAAGATACAAAGCATCATGACATAATTTATAATAGAGGTTGAGTATATTATTATAACCTCAATAATGAGTCATGCCATTTGGATCAGGAAAATTTCTGCAAATCTAAACCTCAAACAAACTGATCCAACCATCATATTTTGTGATAATCAATCTGCCTTAGCCATTTTTACAAATCCTATGCAACATGGTAGAACAAAGCATTTTAATGTCAAGTTGCATTTTGTAAGTGAAGCACAAGAAGCTGGTTAAATAAAATTGGTGTATTGTAGTACTAGGGACCAACTAGTTGATATTCTAACCAAAGACTTGCTAACATCAAGATTTGAAGAATTAAGGCTTGCCCTTGGTATGTAAAATAGAAGCACCAAGAAGGAATGAAGTTCCAATGGTGCTCTTTTTTGGCAAAATCAAAGGAATAAGAAATAAATGTGTTCCATACATACCAAGATTTGAAAAGTAGTTAAGTTGGTTATATTCCAACAATTACCCTTATTTTTATCCAAGTAGTCACCCTTTTGTTAAAAGTCAAGTTTTTGAAAGTTGTATTTTGTAATTTAAAAGTTTCACTATTATACTTTGAAGTAATTATGAGTCTACATGTTTAATTCAAATTTTGAAGTTATAAATTTCAAATTTTGTATTTTAAAATCCTCTTATATAATAAGTATACAAGTTAATATAAATGTATGACTTATAAAACAAGAAAGGATCTTGGTTTTAACTTTTTCTTTCTCCTCACATCCTATGTTGCTGAAACCAAAAGATTGCTTTTGTGACAAGCAACAACACTGTCCATAGGTGAGTTCCCATCATAAAATTAATAAGGTCTCTGCCAGGGTGACCCTCTTTCTCATTAGCTCTTTGGATTCTATGTGGAATATTGGGTTAATCTAATTGAATCTTTAGTGGTCAAGGGCAAGTGGAACTTGATTATGTTATCCAACAAAGCTCCTTAACTCTCACACTTAATTTTGATTGATGATGTGGTCTTGTTCACTAAGGTAAGTAGCCAATAGGAGGTCATGGTTAGGAAGTCCTTAATTCAATTTAAACAATTCAAGGCAGTAAGTTAGCTTTTAGAAGTCTAGGCTCCTAATTTCTTAAAATGTTCTTGCACATTAGGACCATAATCTGAGTTGTGATACTGGCATCATGCTGATACAAGACCTTAGCATATATCTTGGCATGCCAACATTGCAAGAGAGTGTTACCACTCATACTTATAATGATCTATTAGCCAAAGTTCAAGTATGACTTTAAAGTTAGAAAGCTCAATAACTCTCCCTTATTAGCTAACTCACTCTCATCAAATTTGTCACATCGGCAATCCCAACTTATGTTATGCAAACATCCTCCCTTCCTGTGGCCATCTATAACCAATTTGGTCTATTGGAGTGAAGTTTGTAAGCCTAACCATGTTGTTAGGCTAGACTTAGACAAGCCTAGTTAGTTAATCAAGCCTTTTTTAGCAAATTGAATTGGTGTTTTCTAACTGAGCCAACTATTCTTTAGACCTATTTGCTAAAAGGAAAATATTGTAAGGAGGGACCACTAGCAACCTCACACACCTAGCACAGTATGTTACTTACCTAACCCCACGACGATCACAACAACAAATGAATGGTAGGGAATGGTCAAATAGCACACTTTTGGCAAGATCCATGGCTTATGTATGACCCCTTAGCTTAGTTGGATAGGTGCTTACTTCTGTCAAAGGAATTGCAACAGTGAGTGTGGGATTGTTAGATGCTAAATTCATGGTGGGATTGAAGGAAGTAATGTTCATTATTGCCTTCAAACCTTATTTAGACTCTTTCCCATCCCTTGCATTCTAATGATGATGCCTCTAATGTGCTAGCATTGGCACACTAGATGCGTGCTTTATTGTTAAATTAGCATTATCTCTCTCTTTCATGCACTCGCCTGCATGATGTGATTGGCCTCCCTCTTTACTGAAGATTTGGAAGCTTCGATGTCCCAAGAAAATCTGTTGTTTCCTCTAGCAAAGGGTGCATGGATTGGCTTTTGTCTAACCATGAACTCTGGCACCAAGGACTCTTGGACTCTAATATCTACTCCCTATGTCACCAACAAATAAAAACCATCCTGCACTTATTAAAGGATTGTTAGCTGCCTATAGCCTTTTCATCGTTGATCTTGCCAAGTGCCTTCCACTGAACTTGCAAACAAACCTTGGCACCTCAGACTCCAATGCATGGTCAGTCCTTTTCACCATAGCATGTTGGTGGATTAAGAAATGGTATAATGAGCAAAGGTTGTCAGGTAATGTCCTTTATGCTTATAACCCTACTTTCATCCTTAAGAATCAAAATTAATTTGATATATTCTTAGGAATCAAAAATTTTAAACAATGTTTTTGTTGTGTAATGATTCAATATATTCAGCATATATTACTTATTATTCTTGATGCATACAACTCCTTAACTAGATCAAGATAGTTGAGATTCAAGCCAAAGTTATGGCTATTAGGGTAATTAGGGTGAGCTTGGAGACAAATTAGGGCCATGTGCTTTATTGTTGATGAAGCAGCTTGGGTTATGTGTGGCCACCAAATGGGCCTTTACATCTCTTCTTAGTCAATACCACTCTATGGCCTAGAGCAAGGCTAAGTAATGTGGTCAATATCTTAAAAAAAAAAGCATTAATAGGATTCAGTTTAGGGAACCATAGATTTCAAATCCCTAAAAAATCCACACCAAGGCCAATTTCTACCTTTTCTTTGTTTTATTCAAAAGTGAAAACGGCACTGATCACTATACCATTTATCAACTTAAGGCTAAGAGATGACACAAGAAGAAACATGACCATAGAAGGTAACTTTTAGAATGAATGGTACTAAATAAAGGCAAGTAACAAACATAGCATAACATAACTGGAATTTGGCTAAAGGGAATGAAGATTCTGATTATGGATGAGTTACTATAGTTGTTGAGTGTCCTCTACCTCCCCTACCATTGTCATAGCATAGCATAACATACTATAGGTTTAATGGTTATATATGTGGTGATCATGGGTTACTAGAAGCAAAAGGAAAAGAATAAGAAGTTGAAAGAAGGGTCAAGGCAAGGTGATGAATCTTGGATTTGTGCAAAAAGCACTAGTTTTATATCTTCTTCTTCAATATATACTAGAAACTTTACAAAACAAAATTTGTTACAAATTCAAATTTCATAATTGGAATTTCAATACAAAGTTATATGATTATACATTGGTTTAAATTTAAAATATTTAAAATTTAAATTAAACACATAAATACGAAAAATACTTAAATTAATTTGTTAGAAAACTTTTGCAATAAGTTTCTTCAATTGCCATAATTTTCAATTGATGTTTGATAGGAAAATTAGTTACTTAGGGTTTAAGGTTAGCTTATTGTGGTGAAGCAAGGGCACCATGATCTTTACTCCTCCTTAGCATTGTTCCTTTGCATCCTTAAATTTTTTCTCAATTCAACAAATCTTTCTTTTTACAATCCTTTGGTTGGGAAGTCTATAAGTTGACTTTTGAAGGAGCAAAATCTTATTTCCACTTCTTAATTCTCTTGCATTTCTCTCACAAAATGAAGCTATATGTTGAAATGCTTGATTCTCCCATGCATTACTTGATTCCTTGATATAGCAATGGTTGTTTGATTGTCATAGTAAATGATGGTGGCCTCCTTTTTTTTAACTTCAAGTTTGCTATGATCTTTCTAATCCATAAGGCTTAATTCATAGTTGAGGTAGTAGCTATGTACTCTACTTCAGTTATGGATTGAGCCACAATAGTTTATTTCTTTGGACTTCAACAAAAAAAAAAAATTGAACCTAGAGTAAAAGCATGCCTTGAAATGCTTTTCAAATCCTTACTTGATCTAACTTAGTCATTATTAGTATAGCCCTTTAGCTTGATGTCTCTTATTCTTTTGAATATAATTCCAAAATTAATTGTGCCTTTGATATTTATTGAAACTTTTTTGCAGTTTTAAGATTTTTTTAAAAGGATTTTGCATAAACATAGATAGCATGTCTATAGAAAACATGATATCAGGTCTATAAACTAAGAGTTACAACATACATCCAATAAGGTTTTTAAATTCCCTTACATTAGTCTTTGGTGAACCATCTCCTTTTTAGAGCTTGACCCCTAGTGTAAGTGGAGTAACTACCTCCTTACAACTTTGCATGTGAAATTTTTGTAGAATGTTCTTCATAGAATTTGCTTAAGTGACAAAATACCTTTCTAAGATTAATGAATTAGCAAACCTAGAAAGTATTTCATCATTCCCAAGTTTTTCACATCAAATTGTTTCTTTAATTCTACTTTGACATAATGAACAAATGTGTAGTTATCTCTAATGATTCTAAGATCATTCACATAAAGAGAAAAATAAAGAACATATGGTGTTTCTATTTTCACATATAAGGTTAGTTCTAATACACTTCTTGTGAAACCAAGTTTAAGTAGGCAACTATACATCTTGTTATACCAAGCTCTAGGAGCCTACTTTAGCCCATAATGAGCCTTTTTGAGTAAGTATATTTTATCTTTTTCTTTAGGAAGGATGAAACCATATGGTTGTTCAAGAAAAATTTCTTCTTGCAACACACCATTTAAAAAGGCAACTTTAACATCCATTTGATACACCACCCACTAATTGTGAGCTATAACAATTAAGAAAAGCTTAATGGTGCCCATCCTTGTCACAAGAGCAAAGGTGTATGTATAATTAATTCTTGCTTGCTATGAGAAACCTTTGGTGACTAACTTGGCCTTCAACTTACACAAGCTTCCATCTGTATTCAATTTTGTCCTATAGATCCATTTAGCTACTATGACTTTCTTGTCTTTAGGCCTAGGCACTAAAGTCTAAGTGTTATTTTTCTCCAAAGCTTGTAACTCCTATTGTATTGCAACATTCCAACCAAGAAGCTTTAATGCTTCATCATAGCTTGCTAATTTTTGGAGGGCTATATTGTATCTCTCATAGATGTTAGTGAGAAATCTAGTGCCCTAAATAAGTGAGTTGTTAACATTGTCTTCTTTTAAGGAGTTATACTCTTAATGTATAGATTGTATAAGTTAACTAGACCTTAAGGTTAAGGTCTCATCAACCTCAGTAGTTACCTTTTTCCAATTCCATCTTTATGCTTCGTCAAACCTTAAGTCTATACCTACTAAGACTTTATTAGTGATAAGGTCATACACCTTATAAGTATGTGTTGTATTCGTGTAACTAATAAATACAATCATTAAAGCTTTAGGATGCAGATTGCTTCTCCTGACTTAAGGCACATGAATATAGTACAAATTTCTAAACATTTTAAAATGTGCCAATGAAGGCTTGATGCCAAACCAACACTCATATGGTGCAGAATCAGCAAGAGCTTTTGTAGATAGCTTGTTCAACAAATACATTAAGGTAATTATTGCCTCTAACCAAAAAGATTTGGGATGACATTTTTCTATTAGTAAGCATTTGTTTATAGCTACAATGGATCTATTCTTCCTCTTACTCATCCTATTTTGTTGCGGTAAGTAGGGTATAATGAGCTATTATTGAATCTTAGCATCTTTACAAATCTACTTAAATGACTCAAATGTATATTTTAAGTTATTATCTAACCTAATTGCCTTGATTGGAAGCCAAGTTGCTTCTCAATCCAGACTTTTTATTGGTGAAAGACACTTAGTACTTTAAACTTTTGTTTAAGGAAGAAAATTTAGGTAAACTTGGTTAAGTCATGTATAAAGATAACATAGTATCTACTTCGTTTCAAAGACTCATGATCCATAAGACCACAGAGATCATTATAAAAGAGTTGCAAATTCTCCTTTATTTTAGATGAAGTTCCAAATGAGAATGGCAACATGGTTTGTTTACTAACCTGGCAAGTCTCACAAATGGATTTGAGTTTTGTAACGTTAGACAAACCATGGACTAGTTCCTTCGTTTGCATCTTTTTAAGATTAGAAAAATTTATATGACCCAGCCTCTTATACCAAAGCATAATATCTTATGCTTTTGCAAGCAATGCAAGGTGTTGTACGTTGCTTGCTTCTAACTAGAAGGTTTTGCCTAGTATAGGTACCTTGATCAAAAAGGTACCTTTGGCATTTAAGATAATGCAAGCCTTGTTTTTGAAAACTAAACTATAACCTCTTTCCACTAATTGTCTTACACTAAATAAGTTACAACTCACTTTAGGCACATATAAGACATTAGGTATGAACTTAATACTTATTTTTGTATGGATGGTTACACAGTCTTTTCCTTCTACTTAAATCAACTTACTATTACTAATTTCACTTTGGTTGAGAAAGATCTATTAAGCTTCTTAAGGAGTTGTAAATCTAGTGACATATGATTTATGCAGCCACTATCAACAAGCCATATGCTTCTCTTGTTGCTGATGGAGTTGGCTATTGCAACAAATAACAACTCCTATTATATTTGATCTTCATCAACTACCTATGCATGTTGAGGTTTCCGTGCTTGTTATTGTTATTGTTCCTTTTGTGTTAAGTAGATCCTTTCAACTTGCCTTTCTTGTTGCAAAATTTGCATACAAGATTCAACCTCATCCAACAGTATCTAGACATATGATTAATCTTTTTATAATAATCAAATGGAGGATATTGTCTTTTGCTTTTAGACTTGGTATGATCCTCTAACCTTTTTCTTCTACTTTCCTTATTGCCTCTTCTTTATTTGAGATTTATATTGTTACTTCATGGGAAAAGCTCCTTCAATGCTTTCTTCCTACCTTAGGAGCCTTCTCCACTCTTAAGCTTGAAGAGAATTAATCAATTTTGGCAGATTTATGGAGTTAAGATCTTTTAAGTCTTCTAGAGAGGAGATCTTTGCCTCAAACCCCTCTGGAATACTTATTAAGACCTTTTACATGATATGTCTATTAAGGAAGTCCTCTCCTAAGACTCTAATTTGGTTGACCAATTTAAGAAGTTTATCCCCATACACTTTGCTAATGTCTGCTTCTTTCATCTTTAAAAGTTTGAATTCTCTGATAAGGTTAAGGAGTTACATGCTTTTGGTTTTCTCACTATTAGAGAACTCCTCTTTTAACCTTTCCTAAGCACCATTGGTTGTTTTATAGGTTTTTGATTCTATTAAAGATGGTTTTTAATACAAGTTAGTGCTTTTATTGTTTCACTATTTGCTCATTATGTAGGTTAAGTGGTGCAAGAGAAGCAAGGGGGATGGCTTTATACCTTTTTCAATGGCTTCTTGCAAATCAAATGCTCTAAGATAGGCTCTTATAATTACTATCTATTGAGAATAGTTTTCCTCAGTGAACTTTAATGGTGGGAGTGGAGAGAAGCTAGAGGAAGCCATTTTGCAAAATATGGTTTTGGTTTGCTATAGGGTTCTCTCAATGTTTTGCTCCTTCCACAATGGTTGGATGGTTTTTCTTCTTTCTTTCCTTCTTAATTGTTTGTTTTAAGGCCTTTGAATGCAACCTACTTTGATATTAGAATGTAGGCCAATTGGATGTATGTGTGGTGATCATAAATTACTTGAAATAAATGGAAAAGAAGAAAGTTGGGAGAAGGATCAAAGCAGGGTGATAGATCTTGGGTTTGTGTAAAATACATTAGTTTTATCTCTTTTTCTTCTTCAATATGTACCAGAAACTTTACAAAACAAGTTTTACTACAATTTCAAATTTTATAATTTTAATTTAAATACAAAATTATATAATTATATAGTAATTTAAATACAAAATACTTTAAATTTAAATTAAATACATTAATACAAAAAATACTTGAACTATTTTGCTAGAAAACTTCTGCAATAAGTTTTCTCAATTGTTATAACTATCATAATTGTCAATAGATAGTTGACAAGAAAGTTAGATACTTAGGTTTAAGTTTAACTTACTATGGCAAAGTAGGGGCACCATGATCTCCACATACTCATCCCTAACTAGCAACTACCTTCCAAGCCATCATATGTGAATGCTATCTAATTAGATTTATGTGTTTCTTTAATATTTGAAGCTAAGTTATGTACTTGGTGAAATTAGTTTCCCTCCAATTTCTAGTTAAATATGTGTTTTGCACTATATTTTGCATAAAAAAAAAAAATTGTAAACATGTATAATACATCTTATAAATTTTGTCATATAGTGATAGATTTGAACCCAAATATAAAAAATTACCAACTATTTACACAAAAAAAAGAAGAAAAATTTTGACTAGGTAGACTCAAAAGTGATGAACTTCATAATTAATTTTTATATTACATATATGATGTGTTATATGTAATATAAAATATATTGTATATGATATACAACTAATTGTATTAATTTAAATTCACTATTTTTAAATTCAACTAAATTTTTTCTAATATGTATATATATATATTATATAGCTTACTTTTAAAAAGCTAGAGAGAGCTACAAACATGATTCTCACTCGTATTTCACTAATTTATGCTCAGGTTGTGATGTTCAAAAAAATGACTAATAGTGTGGTTGTCCCTATTGCACTTTTAACTGAACTATTATTTATATGTTTTTACAAACTTATTAGTGAGGATACTTGCACTCGGTTACAATCAGTCCAAGCAGCGTAGTTTGAGGTACAACTGCCAGTACAAATTCTAAGAATGTAATTCAAGCCGCGTGGCCGGGCAGTGCGATGATCTCATGTCTTCATGCTAAATCTCTTAAAGATCTTTCTTTAGGGTAAATATTCGGAATGGGCCACGCAAACAACTGGATAAGCTGAGCAAAACAAAAACGCTCAAGCTGCTATGTTGATTGCCACACCTGACATGACTGAAAGAAACAATTTGTTGTTGTCTAGCCTTCTTCGTTGTGCACTTTCATAGCAGACACCTCAATAATTTAGAATTGGAAGCTTATTTTACATAACAGATCCATGTGAGTTGATGTGGGATATGTGTAAATGTATACTTTATATTATTATTATTATATGTATATTTTGAATTTTTTAATATATGATCACAATTAATAATAAAAATTATTAGTAAACAATTAATAATTATGGTCTTGTAACCTGAGCCTGCATTTCTACAGTAACAGTGGAGCTCTTTTGGATATTTTCAACTATATAGTGATGTAAAATATATTATGATACATATAATTATGTAATAATCTCTTCCCCACTCGGTTTTTCTCTCTCATAATTCTCATGTTTCTCACCACATCAAGGCTGATGCTAGTCAATTTTCTAGTTGTGACTCCCAAAATCTACTTGGACCAAAGGTTTTTGCCTTTTTAAATCTAAATTATTCTCATAGTTTTTATTTTTCAAATAAATCAATATAATATTGGATGAAACGAAAACTATGATATAATGAAAATTTTTTCTCTCTTTGTTATACAATAGACTTTCTAAAAATAATTAAAAAAAAACGATAATAAACTGTACAAGGTATGTATTGAACTATCATCATCATCATCAACTCTTAATATATGTGGCACAAATGACGTCAATGTAAAATACGTGTGGGGTTCCCATGCTAGCCGAGCGTGTAAACGTGTCTTGATCAACCCTTTTCCACCGAAAATAAAAAATAATTTTTGGGGCCAACTCCATAGACTAAGCCAATATCTCTAAAGAAAAAGGTTGTTCTAAGCTCCTTTATACCTTAAAAGGACCCCATCAAAATTTATGTTAGGTTACAAGTTCAAAGTTTGATCTTCAAATGTGTCCATACATGTGATCAATTTAGAAAACTTTTTCTAAAGAGCGAAAATTATGCAGACATGTAGTAACAAAACAACACATTTCGAAAGGATAAATAAATAAATAAATAAATATATAAAATTCTATAATAAAACAGGGAAAAAAAAAAAGAGGGTGGGGGAGGGGGGGGGGAACCCCAAGTCCTGTTCTCACTTCTCATTGACTTTTGCATGCTTTGCAGACATATTCTGCTTTCAAATCCTGTTCTCATGTCCAAGTTGTTCATATTCTACTTTTCCGCTTGCAGAACAAAATTTGAGGTGCGCAGACAAGGACATTGTTGAAGGGACACTTGAATGTGCCAAACCGACAATGTGCGAAAATCATGCAAACTTGCTTAAAAATAAGAATGATAATTGTGCAAGCCAAGAGAAGCTAATTGCCCATAAATGTTTTGCTTTTAAGGATTGATCTGAACCTGGAAGCTCCCATTAGAAGAGGCGATTAAGTATAGTCATACAAAGCAGTAGCTGCTTCAAGTATTATCATTTTTCTGTGCGTTTGGTACAATATATTTAAGCTACAAAAACTCTTTTTAAGCGTTGGATTGAGATAAATGTGATTTCATCTACGCAAGCTTGGTGTACTAGGATGCCGGGTTGATACCCTAAGTAATCATTGTAGCATTTTGTTGTAGCAGTAATAAAAATCATAATTCAGTTATCGAAAAGAAAAAAAAAATTATTATCTTACATCATAAAAGGCTGTATCACAGTTAAGGGTATCTTAGCAAAGCAATTAGTTGTTTTAAATTTTGGATCGTCTTTATCTCCCAAATGATTAAAGAGTGACTTGCAAGCTCTTGAAAAAAGGATGGAATCTGCCAAATTCTCCAACTCTATGATGATGCTATCCAAATAATGTAAGCCTCTAGTACATGCACATAACTCCATAGCCAACATGCACTTGAGAGCCAATCCCACTAAAACCCTAGAATCCAAGGAAACACAGCTGCTATGTCCCCACCATCCCCAACAGAACTTCTGTTTTTCACAGTATGAGACGGACAAAGGCATGTTTCCCTTGTACCCCACCAAAGTTGTATAAACTATAAAGCACAAATTCACATCAATGTGGGTCTCTCCAAAAGCCTCCAAAGAACTTGTTTCATCATATAATATTATAAAAGGAACAAGCAATTGATTATTATAAAGCCACTTCTCCCACTAAGTCTCAATCACTTCAAAGGCTTCCCACTACAATCTTATAATATCCCCCCCTTCATGCCTTGTCCTCTTCAATACCCTTTCACTCCTGGGATAAAACTTCCAAACTTTCAATCTAGTTTTAGCCATGTCCATCACAGGACTTTCAGACACTGCTAAAGTTTACAGAAAAACATTTCATCGCAGAAATGATTCTGATGAGATTGATGTTTTTGAGGCAGCAAGGTATTTCTCAGGTTACCATGAAGCTGCAGGCTATGGTGGTGCAACTTGTGTCTATGGACAGAATGTTCTGAGAGAGGATCTGAGTAAACATCCTTGTAGAGGAGGAAGAATGAGCTTTGATGCGCAGATGAGGAATCCACTACCTCAGCAGTCTCATACAGTGGAAAAGCAACAATTCAAAGAGAAGAAACACAGGAAACCAAGCTCTCCAGGTGGAAAACTGGCCAGTTTCTTGAATTCTCTGTTCAGTCAAACTAGCTCAAAAATGAAGAAATCAAAATCCACCGCACAGTCCATGAAAGAAGAGGTTGAAAGCCCGGGTGGAAGGAGGAAAAGGAGGATTAGCATTAGCCATTTTCGGAGCTCGAGTGCTACTGATACAAAGTCCCTGTATTCTTCTTCAAGTTCAGGTTTTAGAACACCACCTCCCTATGCACGTACTACTCCTACAAAGAGTTACAAGGACTTCAGAAGCTACTCAGATAACAAGCAAGCAGATTTCTTGTCAAAGCAGAATGAAAATGTGAAATCAACCACCTTGCAAAATGAGGTATTAGGGGACAAAAGGGACATGGACTTATCTTGGTTGGATGAGAAGTTTAAGCTCCACAATTGGTTGTCAGAGAAACCCAAGAATTTTGGGATCCAGTATTCGGAAAAAGATAGAAATGAAGTTGATCAGTGTCCACCAGAAGAGAAAACATTCAGAAAGTTCAATGAGTTGGAGGAGGGAGCAGAGAGTGATTCAAGTTCTGACTTGTTTGAGTTGCAGAACTATGACTTGGATATCTACTCAAATGGTCTGCCTGTGTATGAGACAACAGATATGGAGTGCATCAAAAGGGCAACATCAATTTCCAATGGCAACATATGAGAACGTGTACATTAGCTTCCTTTTTGTTGATGGGATTTTAGTTTTTTATTTATGAGAATGTCTGCCTTTTTGTTTCTTAAATTTTTTAAATTTTTATTTTTATAACTCTCCATGTATAGTTGGGAATGTTTTTGTCTTTCTTTTCTCTCTTTTCTTCCTTTTCTTCTCTTTTCTTTTTTGGGGACTGGAGTAGCATTTTTAAAGCAAATTGACTCTTTGGAGGTGCTTGCTTAGATTGTGCCATAATTTATGATATTTTTCTTTCACTTGTTGGCCACACAACGCATCATCAACTCATGTTGTCTGCATCTTTTACTCTTTTTGACTAGGGAAAAGAATAGATCATAGACAAGCCATTAACAATTAATAATTCCCCGAGCCCTTTGCTTCCCTTGGCAATGCATAATGGTATGTTCCTGTCTTTTCATCAATTTTTATCCCAAAAAAAAAAACAAAAAAGCCATGTTAGCATATGAGATTCTTACACTATGGTATGATGTACACAACGATTATCAAGAAAAAAGAAAAATCAACATAAAGGGCAATCACAAGATATTAGACATGTCTTTTCATTCATAATATAATCGAAGTCATTACACAATCCCTCTTCCTTTTTTTTTTGGCCCCTACCTTATGTTTGAAGTTGGGATAATCGAAACCTAAAAATATAGCTAGTCTAATTCTCATTAATGCCTCTTAGTAACTAACATGCCTAGGATACAGAGTCCAAAAATGAAGTTGAACCATGCTATGATAGATGCATCTAAAGGGTTTTCGTCATGTACGGACATTTGTTAGTGACATACTTGCAATAAAGTGGTGCCGAACGAAAGCAATATCCTCCAATATTGCAATTTTATTGTTTACTGAACCCAATTTAGTAGGATGTTGACATAAATTAAGCATTTTTGTCCCATCCAATAATCCAAAATAGAAAGGCATGCGGGAATTAACTGTTCCTTATTCATTCATGCTCCAGAATCGAGATGAGACATTTCTAGGACCATTGATGATCACAGGATTAGTTTAGGATACTTCAATTGCAAATTTAAAAGGCTTCATTGTTTAAGCAAGCCAAAGGCATCGACACTAGCAAAATGTTTTTTCTTTTGATACAAGTAGTATAATATCCTTTTGATGACGAATACTCCAAATCTTAAGGCCTTGTTAAACTAAGTGACAATGAGTGTGTCTAATCACTCTATGTAGCCCCTTGGGCTACCCAGAGATCACGAGCCCAATAATGAGCTTGAGCACATGGGAACTGAACAAGTAGCTCACCACAAGCCTTCTTAGGTCCTACACATGAGGGTCCTAGCCCCATAATTCCACGCATCAGCCCCCTAGCCTTAAATATCATACTAATGTCCACTTTCTACGGCCCAAGTCACATCAGCCATCGCATTTTATTAAAAACCCACCATCAAGGGGCCCTCCATGGACATAAATAATGAGACAATATTTCCTTAAAGTTTAGCTCTTCTCCATTTTTTGTTCTTATTTCCATTGATCAATGTAATACTATCATTAGAAAACCACCTCCAACTCTAAGCTCTTTGTGCATTTTGCATGTCCAAAGTTTATGGCTTATAGTCTAGGATTCATCACTAACCAGTTACATTATTTCATTACTGAAACTTTGTTTTTATTTTTTCCTTATAATTATATTTAAAATTGTTTTATAGCGAGACATCTCACCTACACACGTTCTTTTATTCATCGAGAGTTTATCTCATATTGCTTACACAGAAATGGAGGGGTTTGAGTTTTGTTGTAAAAGAGAGGCTCATGCATGTTGGTGTCTAGGGATAAAGGCTAAACCTGAAGCATACCCTAAGTTTCTCTTAATGTTTAAAGTTTTAATATCCTTATTTTTTTAAAAAAAAATAAGTATTAAATTGTGATTTGAATTACTGATCTAATGATTAAACTAGTAATCCAGCCACCCAATTTTTACTTTGGGTTATGTATCGAGTTGGGTTTTAAAATTATGGTAAGGGCCACAACATTTAGGATAGCTTGACTTGTCAAACCAAATAGGTTGATATTTTCTTTTTCTTGTCATTTTTTTATGTCATTGACCAAATAAAAATCTTCGTTTTCATTACTAGTCCTTCTTTACTCATGTAGGGGTTCTAACATTTAGGATGTCTCGAGTATCTTAATATATAAAAATAAAATCGTGTATGTGTGTGTATATGAAATAAGTGAAAAAAAATAATGAAATATTAATTCATAAAATTATTTTATTTTTTCAAAACACATTCGATTTCAAAAGAAAAAGTGATGATTTAAGAGTGTCGGACAATTCCAAGTTCAGCTCATTTTTTAGTTTAATTGCTTTAGGGTTACCTTGTATTTGAGTCAAATTGTATTAGACATGTCTGATTGAATTGTTAAAACAAGTTAAATTTTGATGCCTCTCAAATAGCATATTTTTGGGCTCCTCACTGTCAAATGAGTTCACACCATAAACTTAACACCATAACACATGATTTGTAGCTTCGATCAAAAAAAACAAAATCTACTTACCATATATATTATAGTACACAAGCAAGTTCACGCAACATGAAAGCGAATTAACAGTAGTCTTAATGCACCACCTAATTCAAATTTCTGATACATAGCTGCTCACAAAAGAGAATAAACAAACCATCTAACAAGACACAACATGATGAAATCAATTAAGAGTGTGACATGGAGTTCACTCGAGAACCCAACTGCTCTCTCAAGTTCTGCTGGTCCCCATGACCTGCAATGTTCATTCCTGCCTAATATGAACCCTAAAAGAAATAAATATTTAAGGAGTATAACCAGATCTTAAATGTATTAACTAGAAAAGGAAAGGAAATGCTTAAATTACATTGTTAATGCTCCTGGAAACTGATCCAGCAGCAGAGTTTGGAATGCACCTTGCCCACTATAACCCAGAAGCTAGGTTAGACAGTATATAATAGAATGAACAGCTAGTCAACTTAAAGACATAGTGCAAGAAAATGTTTAAAAAAAAAAAAGGCTAAATAAAGAAATAAAGAAAAAGGCAATGTACATTTTTGGCTGCTGTGCTAAATGCTTCCCTGTGTGGCATCTCGGGATTGGCAGCTTTGATGCGCTGTATCTCCTCCCTACGGGAAAAAAGTTGGATGATTACCCTCGCTATATTCATATATATAGTTCTTCATGGTATAATTATTTATACACACACACGCGCACGCACAAAAACAAAATATTAATTTGGTAGATCTTGTCTTTCTTACTTCATGAATCGATTGTAGGCAGAAGGAAGTCGGTGTTTCTTCTCAGGGGCTGCAAAAACATTCCACAAAGTCTCTTGAAAAGCAAACAAAGACAACATGAATGAGTTGTTTAATTGCTTTATGGAAAGAGTAATGCTATTAAGTCCGAGCAAGTTTCTCAAACTCGTCCAGTTTCACTGAAGGGCTTATCTCCTCTTAGTGAATTTTGGAAAAGTTAGTTGTTCTAAATAACATTGCTCTTATAAAAATAAGAAATGACAGTGCGTTTGCCATCACATACGTTTCACTACGAAGGGTGCTTTTGGTGACAATGGCTCACTAGCAGTTGTGGACGAGCATGATGATGAAGATTGGCCCCTCCTGATATCCGTGCATAAACCCCAATTCTGCTGCTTTCATAACAGAAGCATTTCATTACTAATTAACTTCTAAGCCATTTGTTTGCTACCATGTATACCCATTACAAAGTTCTTTTTTTTTTTTTTTTTGGTTTTTTTGGGCGTTGTTTTCCATTTGCTTGTTAACGATAGCAAATTATAAATTTAATTTTTTTGGGTGGGGGTATACATGCCATGGTCCTAATGCTAACAATGAAGAATATGCAGGAAAATTAATTTATCACTGTTAATCCCTTTGCTGAATAAAGGTATTGCCTACAAAAATTTTGCATAATGGTTAAAAACAATATATAACAAATTATCCTAGAAGAATAAGTGCCAAAATAAAAGATGAAATTTTCATTAGTTAAATGGCTTGTGAAACAAAACAAAAGGAAAAAAACAAAAGAAGGGAAATGCGAAAGTTGGAGACATGTCTGTTGCAGCGAAACTATCTTTTTCTTCTTATTTCTTAGTATCTTCTAGCATGGTTGGATGGATTCTATTAATTTATATTCTCATGCAGCGTGAAGACTAGAGACAAACCTGAAGACTCAATTGGGGGTGATCAAGACATTGACCTTGGAGAGGAGGTCTTGCTGTGAGAAAAGATAGGTTACTGCAATGACCACATTTCACTGTCACAGTGTCCAGCAACCGCTTGTATGGAATCCCAACCTTACACACAACAAGAGAACCAAAATGACGAGAACAAAGGTGAGAAATACAATAACAAAGCACACCAAGCTATAACCTTCATTAAATTTTTTTCTCGGTCTCTAAACCCCTCCACCCCCCATTGTGAGATTGAGTAGATAGACAATTAATGAAAGCAAAGAGCAAAAAGAAAAAAAGAAAACCAAACAAAACAAAAACATCTAGTTTGTCTATAGCTATATCTGTAAGACAGAAAGCAACCTTCCCTTGATTATCAAATAATGGACAAATCAATGGATTAGGGACCCATCATCCTGTAACCTGCCCCTTTCTGTAATAGGTTTTGATATGTACCATGAAACCATACAAAATGATAGGGATACATAACAAATAAAAGTTAAAAAAGTATGGAACACCATACACATACATATTTTTGCTTTCAAATCATTATACATATATATAGAGTGGGACACCACGTTCATGATCATAAGGGTTGAACAAGAAGAGGTGGCATGTTAGGTGACTAATTAATTAATCAAGTAAGCTATACATAATTACCGCAAGCATGGTGTTGCAAAAATTGCAGCGGATATAGCAAAGATGATCAGATGGTGGAACCAAGTCCATTGTGACTTTCTCTTCTAAGTTCATAGTTTCTTAGAGAAGAAGAAGAAGAAGGAAGAGACACAATAGGAAGATGATGATATAGAGCGTTAGTGCAGAATGCAAAACGAAGGTGTACGCATGTGAAGTGAATGATGAGACTATGTGGGAGTAAAGGAGGCTCAGTCAACAGCTGCATCTCACTTTGCAGTTTACTGACTTTATTTGCACGGCTACCTTTGATGCTCCGACACCGGACAGACATAGACACTGACCAAATTCTCATAGGACCTCATGCACACCCACATTCATGGATGAGTGTACAGTTATGATTTATTTTTTTATTTAGTTTTTATTTTTGTTGGCGTTAAGAAATTAACATCCTGAATTATCCAATGGCAATTTGTGCATTGATTAATGCTAATCTATGCAAGTTGTGATTCTTTCGCCCAAAATTGGCACAATAAGAAGAACTGCTAATTATAGTGTATGTAAACCCTCCAGCAAAATTGGCGGAATGATTGCCTTAAAGTTATACTACCCTTTTAAGGGTTTTACTTTGAGCAAAGAATACAAATTATTCCAAGGTTGTCTGATGAGTAGTTATTAATTCATGCGATCCTTGACACAACCCGCGTTATAAAAATATATGCCTGCTCAAGTGTCAATCTTTTTTTTTCTTTTTTTTTTTTTAATTTGCTTTGTAGTTAATTATAATTTCCCCAACCGAGAAAAGCCAGGCATAATTATATTATCATTATACAAGTTGAGCATATATAGCTGGTTAACCTTCTTAATTTATGATATTTTGAGGTCGAAAGTTGCTTAAAGGCTTAAACAGATTTTATTTCACTGATATCGTCACGTTTGCATGGAACGGATTATATACGTATATGCTGAAAACATTAAGGAACATATATTAGAAAACAGAAAAATGTATAGCTTATACTTCAATTGGCATAGACAAAAATAGCTAGGAAGGTTAAATCTTGAATAATAAATTGGATTTAAAAATTTAGGATTTGATGACATGATGGGTGAAGGGAACCGTGGGGCCACGTCTCAAATTGAAGATGCACGAGAAGCTGAGGGCATGAAATGATAGTGAAGAGAGGGGGAAACTGTGGACGCATTCCATCTTTTGTGGGTGCAATGCTAAACAAGGTAAATTGAAAGAGACAGCTGATACAAGCAAACGTCGCAATCACAATGCACAGCCATAAGGCAAAGACACACCACACACCCACACTTTATAGTGGAAGAATGGATTTAGGAGAGGCGCGAGATGGACGGATTGATGGAGATCTGTGTCTTGTTGGTGATTGGACGCTTCTTCAATAGCCAAACATAGTAACCAAGCCATGCAAACACTTGGTATTCTCACCCTTCTCTGCTTGTATAAATCAATTTTCCCTAGGCTGCCCTATTGCCCTTCCTCTCCCCCCCCCCCCCCACAACCCTCTCAAGCTTTATCTCTCTCTCTCTCTGAGTCTAATGTGTAATAGTTGTTTGCTTACCAATTCATGCGCCATGCGTACATTCCTATGGGGTTGGCATTCGTTGCCATGGTATTGCCATGTTGCTGCCGCTTGAACCTTACTCAGACACAGTTACACATGTATTTTAATTCTGTTCTTTAACAAATTTGAACACAATCTTCTGGTCATTTCTCAACTCTCTTTCTTTTCATTTTTAGGAAACGGTGACTAAAAAACTCTTTCGCGATCCATTTCTCAGTCTTTCTCTTTCTCTCAAAGACCGTTTACATTCGCATTATATCTTAAATGTTTATTCAGAGATTCAAATATGGTTCTCTTATGCCCTTTCATTCCCACTTTTGTTCTTACTTGTTTTTGTCTGCAAATTTTCAAGGTTTCAAAATTATTAATGCTAGTATATGTCATGTAGCTAATGGATTAGTTAGATCTTTGTATTTGACTTTTCATGCATATGATTTACTAAAAGATACTATTTATCTTCAATAAACTTTAATATTGTTTATATTTAACTATAAAGATAAATTGCAAGAGGAATGTTTAATAGAAAATTGACCCTTAGTTCAACGAATTTATTTGTTACTAAACACTTGCATGTTTGTTTAAGCAATTATATGCTTTAGCCTATAAAATATGTTGCTTTTTCACAACAAACAAATATAATATGTATTAATCATACAAATCCTGATTAATTTCTCATCTTAATAACATTTGAATGCAATATATATTGTATAATTATGATAACATTTCAATCACTTTTACAAAATATATTATCTTATTTGTTTTGATTATTATTTAATGTCGTGAGAAGAAATTTTTTGGTGTATCAAATTTTGTAATTATTAAGTTAGTAGTTAAAGTTCTACATTAAGAAATTAATTAAAGTTGGTTAATTTTTTTTCTTATAAGAGTAATATAGTTTATTTTTAAAGAAAAAAAAAAAGTAAAACACTAAAAGTTTTTAATCCATTATTTGAGTTTTTGTTAATTAGACTCATGAAAAAATTTTTGTTTTTGTATTTTTTTATTTTAATATTATTTGCTCTCACTTTTACGTAGATCAAATTGATCAAATCATATAAATTTGGTATCTCTTATTTTCAGTTATTTTTTTCATATTTTATTTTATTTTCTATTACAAATTTTAAGGGTTATAACCTAAAAATTATTTCCTAACAAACTAGTATTATAGCCCGATTCACCCAAAAAAAAAAAATAGTCATCATAATAATAATAAAGTATTATTTGAAAAAATTTGATCAAAGTGCTAATTTCAAAATGTGGTAGTTAAAGATGTAAGTTATGTTAATTCAAGATGACATCAATATAACACTACTAGGCAAGGAGAAAGAGCTAGAAAATATGTTAAATGAGGAATATGTTGGTTTTAACAAAAAGGTTAGATTATGTATCGTTTTAAATCTCTGTAATAAGATTTTAAAAAAATAGCTATTGAGGTAACTATTAAGGGTTTATAAGAAAAATTAAAGACTTTATATGAAGAAAACAATGGAAAATGACCTTTATTTAAAACAAAGTTTCTATATCCTTTATATGTTTGAATAATCAACTATATTATCGTATTTTGATAAATTTGATTCATTACTTATAGATTTGAGTAATATAAATATTCATATTAAGGATAAAGTTCAAGCCCTATTATTATTTCATTCTCTTCTTCGATCATTTAAGCATTTCAATGAAATAATATTTTATGGTAAAGAGACTATTTCTTTTAAAGAAATTATATTTATTTTAAAATCAAAAGGTCAAGTTAACAAGAATATAGCTGGAGAGAGTAATACTAGCCAAGTTAATAGTTTAGTGGTTTAAGGCATATTAGATAAGAGGGATGCGAATAGTTAAAAATTTAAATTTAGATCTAAATCCAAATATAAAAATTTGGAATGCAATTATTGTAAAAGAAAAAGGTACATCAAAATTGATTATTTTAAGCTTAAAGATAAAGAAAAAAAACAAGAACAAAGATAAGTATAAAAGTAATGAGTTAGATCAAACTAATATTGTAAAAGATGAAAGTGAAAGAATTATTTTCTTTATTAATGATAAATTAAAGTTTGCAAATAAATGGATCTAGGTTTCTAACTGCATATACCCTATGTATCCTAATAAAGACTAGTTTTTCACCTTTAAATTGTTAAAAGTAGAGTTGTTATGATGACTAATGATACAATTTACAAAATTGCTAGAATTAGTATAATTAAAATCAAAATTCATAATAATAGTATGAAAACACTCATACACATTAGGCATGTTCCAAAATTGAAGAAAAATCTCATATCTTTGGAAATACTTAAAGTTTTTGGTTACAATTACACCAATAAAAATAGAGTTCTAAAAATCAATATAGGTACTTTTGTTGTTATAAAAGCTTATAGGTTTAAAAATTTGTATATTCTATAAGGATTTATAATTACAAGTACTACTACAATCTCTACATCATCTTATTCAAAAGTAAATATTACAAAACTATAATATATATGGTTAGGGCATATGAGTAAGAAAGGTATATCAATATTAAGAAAAAAAAAAAAAAGCCTTTTGTGTGGACAATGAATTAGGAAGTTAGACCTCTACAAGTATTGTATCTCTAAGAAGCAAAAGCATGTTAGTTTTAAGTCTTTAGCAATTTATAAAATAAAAAGTATTATGGATTATAGTCACTTAGATTTTTTTAGAGTCAATTTGCATTATGTCAAAAGAAGGTATCAAGTACATATTAACTTTCATTGATAATTATTCAAGAAAAATTTGCATTTTCTTTCTAAAGTATAAGAATAATATTTTCCAAATATTCAAGAAGTGGAAAGCCTTGATTAAGAAGCACATAAGAAGTAAATTAAGTGACTCTAGACAAATAATGACTTATAATTTTGTGAAGATGAAATTAATGAATTTTGTGAAAATAAAGGCACTACTCATCATAGCACAATCAGGATGACTCATCAATAAAATGGTATTACTGAACGCATGAACAAAATACTTTTGGAGAGAGGTTGTTATATGATTTTCTATACTGATTTGTCAAAAGACTTCAAAGGAAGTTTGGTCAAGTACTCTTACTAATTATTCTAACTTGAAAATATTTGGATGTTTTGTATATAAACATGTTAATAATGAAAAATTGGAACTTAGCATTAAAAGAGTCCATTTTCCTTAAGTATACATTTAGAGTAAAGGGATATTATTTGTGGTGTTTTAATCTATCAAAATTTGTGATTAACAAAGATATTACAATTGATGAATCCTTTATATCACATTCAAAAGGAAAGTCTTCTAGTCTTTCTGATGTAAGTAAATGTGACAGTGTAAATAAGCAAATGAAGTTTGAAGTTGTAAATTAAGATATCACATAATGAAGTTCTCACATTTAATTAGATTCATTAGATATTGTAAATTTCTCTAAAGATAAAAAGGAGCATTTCAGAGCCAAAGACAGACTAAAAAAGGAAATTCAATCATCATAAAGTTAAAACAAATATAATGCTTATGCTTTTTTAGTTGCACAAGAAACTAGTAAAGATAATGAATTATTCACATATTCAGAAGTAATTTTACGTATTAACTTATCTAGGTGATTAGTTGCAATGAATAAAAAAATAAAATTTCTCCATAAGAATGGCATATGAATTATTATAAAACTATTTTTCAAAAAGAGAATTATTAGTTGCAAATGGATTTTTAAAAAAGAAAGAAGGCATTCTGAGGGTCAAAAATACAAGTTATAAAGTACATTTAGTTGCAAAAAGCTTTAGTTAAATATAAGGTATTGATTTTAATGATGTTTTCTCACTTGTTGTTAAACAAAATTTGATACGTGTCTTACTTGCTATGATAACCACGTATGATTTAGAGTTAGAGAAACTCAATGTTAAGACAAATTTCTTACATTGTGAGTTTGAGGAGCAAATGTACATAATGTAGCCCAAAGGTTTTGAAGTTAAAGGTAAAAAAGATCATGTTTGCTTGTTGAAGAAATCTTTATATGAGTTAAAGTAATCTCTAAGACAATGGTATAAGAGGTTTAATTCCTTTATATTAGGTTATGATTATTCTAATAGCATGTATGACAATTATGTTTACTTTCAGAAGTTAGATGATAACTCATTCATTTATATGTTGTCTTATATTGAGAACATGCTCATTGTTACTAAGAATTCATTAAAAATTCACAATTTGAAAGTGTTTTGGAATGGTGAATTTAAGATGAAAAGTTTAGGAGTAACAAAGAAATTTTTTAGCATGGAAATCAAAAGGAATTATGAAGGTGGTCAATTGTATTTGACCCAAAAGAATTAAGTTAAGAAGGTCTTTAAATGATTTAGCATAAAAAATGTCAAATCTGTCAATACTCTCATTGTTATACATTTCAAGTTATTAGCTACCTAATCATTAAAGTTAGATAAAGAGAAGAGGTATATAGAAAGAATTTCATATTCAAGTGCAATTAACAGTCTTATGTGTGCAATAGTTTGCACATATCCAAATATTTTATAAGCAATTAATGTGATTAACAAATATATGTCTTCTCCAAGAAAATCACAGTGACTATCTATGAAATGAATTCTCAAATACTTGTAAAGTACTTCGAACACATATTTGGAGTTTGGTAAAAATTTAAGTCTATAGGTTAGTTTTGTTAATTTTGATTGAGCCATTGATGTTAATAGAAGAAGATTTTTTATAAGTTATGTATTTTGTATTAATGGTTCTACTATTAGTTGAAATACTACTTTGCAACATGTTGTTATTTTATCTATTACTAAAGTAATATATATGGTAGTAACTAAGGCTATCAAGGAAGTCTTATGGTTGAAAGGTCTGTATGGCGAGCTTAATCTATGTCAAGATATTATTATCATCCATTATGACAATCAAAGTACATTACACTTAACTAAGGATGAGATGTATCATGAAAGGATGAAGTATATTGATATAACTTATCATTTCATTTAAGAGATAATTGTTTATCAAAAGGTTTCAGTTCAAAAATTTAGTATCAAAATAATTCTATATATATATTTACAAAGTCTCTTATAGTTGTTAAGTTTAAGTAATTTTTGAATTTAATTAATGTAATATGATGATTTAGAAACTTATGGAGAAAATAAAGTGTTATTATTATATTTATATATGAGACAAGTAAAATAGATATTTGTTAAGTTGGTGATTAAAATATCACATTAAGAGATTAAACAAATTTTTTTTTTCTTATAAACAAGAAGTAATATAATTTATTAAAAAAATAAAATTTTAAACATTTTTAATTTATTATTTAAATTTTTTATCAATTGAGTTTAAAAAATATTTTTTTTTTTTTATATTTAATATTTTAATAAAATTTACTCTCACTTTTACTTATAAATATAAGTTTAATTAATGAAATCATATAAATTTAATATTTTTTTAATTATTTTTTTATATTTTATTTTATTTATTTTATTTTTATTATTTTTAAAAATTATAACTTGAAATTTATATTTTAACAACAATTCTTTTATAATAACCCACCTTCTTCCTTGTGCCTTTTACTTTTCCCTCTCTACATTTAGTTTGGAATGTTTTTATCCTTTTACGGGATAAATAAAATTAATGAAATTTCATTCAAGAAAAGCATTATACTGGAAATAGTACTGTGACAACACCTTAACTTTTAACAATAACTAGTAGAACAAGATTTCAACGATGCAAATTAAGTAGTATTTTTTTGCCATGACGAAGTTGAGAAAAGATATCTCGTATTCATTTTTGCTTTTTTAACTTCTGTCACGGAGAAATTTAGGTTAAAATATTAAAACTTTTTCTATATATATATACACACACAAAAGCAACGACCATTCCCCTCCCATTTCGGTTTTCATTTTTCTTTTTGTCTATACTATCATATTTTTTTTTTTTTCACCTCAAGTTCTAAACTTCTCTTCTCAATCTCTCTCACAATTTTCTTTGATTGCATTTTATTAATTCAATTTTAATTATTTTCTTACATTTTAATAATCTAAAAATTTATTTGTTTATATTTCTATCAATTTTATAACAATCTAGCAACTACTATATCTTCTCTTATTTGTTTCTTACATAAACTAAACATAATGTGAAGTGGAAGTTCATGGTTTAATAAAGATAAGATCGACAACACTCAATTTCCGATAAAACTCAACTTAACAAAATAAGAGTCAAGTGGAAGTCTATGGTTTAACAAAATATGAGACTCGTTCCTCAGCTGTGAATGAGACATGTGAAAGAGTCGTTCATTTTGAAATCGTGGGGCGATATACTAATAAATTTTCAATCCTATCAATCTTAAACGTATTTTGAAAGCCTCCGATTTAGTTGTTGCCATGGAACTTGCTTTCAGAGTAAAAATATCCTTAATAAAACTCAGTTCGAGGATGATGACAAAACTAGTAGTCTGAACAAGCGTTTCAACATCAAGGAATGGTCCGAGATAACCATTAAGGATGTCCCTTAATTGAGGTGAGATAACGGAGTGAGTTTTGATTCCTCCAAAACCCAAGAAGATACGTAAGTAATTTAATTAAGCAATAATCAAATTTAATCCTTATGTTCATTTGAAATTTTCCCTTGTATTCATATCATTGATTATAAATTTTTATGGTTTTAGAATTAATAATGTTCAAATTAATTTGTTCTTATGAGAATCAGAAAATGCGATAAAAAGCAAGGAGCAGGTTTGGAACTAACAACATTACTTCCAACAACTTTTACTATTTCCGCCAAGGATATCTCTAAATTTGTAACACATACATCCATTATTTGACTGGGCGGATTCAATGGACACCCGAACAAAAGGCTCACCGCAGGAAGTAACATCCATGTTAAAATTCTATAGCTTGAACACCTTTATGTGCAGTCCATTTGGAGCTTCAACTCTAGGGAATTTCACTATTTCTCCTCCTAATTGCTCCCAGCTGCATCGATGCATCTCAATCAACACATATTAGACGAAAAACGAAATATTGTAAAGGGTGTCAAACTCTAAATAAGGAACTGTTTGTCTGAGAGAAATTCAAGTACAGTAGTAGTGGACAGAATTAAGGCAGAGAAACAACCTGTATTGTGTGACGAAATAGTGAAGAAATGTAGAAACACTGACCAAGCCCATTTCCTTTCCTGGACACAGCCTACCTCCCCCTCCAAACAAGAAACAGTAGTTGTTGGACTCCAATTTCTTATCCTGTCATGCAATTTCATGAATATTCTCTTGAAATTGTAGCCTATTATATAGATATAGAGAGAGGGAGAGAGAAAAAAGGACGGGATTTGAAACTCATGTAACATTTACGAATAATTAATCTTTAGTGAATCTGGTCCACCTCTTTCACGTAAGTGAAGTTTGCCATGAATTTAACCCATGCAAGAATTTTTACACATGTACCTGCAGCCATCTCCATGGATTGAAGGTAAAAGGCTCTGGATAGACAAGTGGATCGTAGTTACCCTCCCTTGTGTAAACATATATTTTCCAGCCTTTTGGAATGATATACCCTGAAAAGAATCCACCAAAACCATCAAACTTATGTTGCTATGTGATTAACCAGGCAAACTTGAATCGGATGCGGGCAGCAGATTAATGTTAAACAAAAATTGAAGTCAAGGTACCATTCAATTGAATATCCGCAACTGTCTTCCTCAATAAACCATTAACAACAGTAGCCAGTCTTGCTGTCTCAAAAATTACCTGCACTCCCATGAAGAGAAAAAGGTTAAGGCAACATTTGTTTATCATATGAAAATGCAACAAAGAGGATGCATGATCATATGCAAACAGCTTACCGCACGAGTAAAGCTCATGGATTTGTAATCATCCCAGGTAATTGGCTCCTGTACCCCTTTTGCTTCTCGGATTCTGAAGTGCTCATCCTAATTGGACACAAGCAAGGAAGAAAAAGAATAAAAGAAAATGGATACTTACTATGACAGCATAATTCATGGAATATGAAAGATTTAGATTTGAAATCTGTGGCTCACTTTAAGTTCTTGAAGAGCTTTAAGGTGGTCATGGAGATACTTGAGGGCCATCATACTAGTAGTTGAGATTGTTTCATAACCTGAATGTAGGATTGTAATGATTTGATCAATTATTTGATCATCTGTCAAATGGTATTTCGTGCTTTCATCATTCCTTAAAAGCTCGCCAAGAATGTCATTGTGGACTGTTGGAGTAGCTCTTCTTTCATCCATAATTTGTCTCAGGAGCTTGATAATTTCTTTTCTTCCCTGAAAAATTGCAATCTCAGCTCCACATTTGTCAAGAGTTCTCTGAAATGGCCAAATGTTTTGTGAAATGAAAAGGTGCTGCCAAGGTGAGATTAAGCTTCAACTGAAATACCTGCAACCCCTCACGGTAGGCTGTGCCTGGAAGATTGATGGCCAGCGACAATGTTCCCGCCAGTAGCTTATCAAATGCTTGTCTAAGATTCTTGTAATGGCTCAGACATGATTCATCACCGAAAATCTCATGGTAGGCTACAAGAAAAGTCGCCTGGGAAAAAAAGAACAAGAATAAGCGAGTTCCGAAAACTTACATCAAGTTCACATTCAAAGCATGTTTTTTTTTGTTACTCCAATCACAAGGTGTTGAAAAAAATCACAAAGAAAACTAAAAGCTGAATCATGTTTTCTGCAACTTCATTTGTTTGAAGGTCTCTTTCAAGTACGCTGTGTGATAAAACTGAATGCACATCAAATGGTGACATAGAGCAACATATGAACTCTTCCAATCGCTACACTCCTTCTACAGTTATCATGGGATTTTAAACTTGCCTATGAAAACATTCTCCCTGTACGTTTAGTTTTGGAGATCATGGGCTGCTCATCTTTTGTCAACATTCAGACAAACTATCTATAAAACAATGACAAATATGTATTGAAGTAGATGCTATTAAGACTCATAAACTACAGGAGATATCAACAGGGACTACGACCTCCAAACTTATTTATTGCAACCAGACCTCTTCAGTTTTTTGTTGGATATCAATGGTTTTGCCTTCCCAGCCCGCAATAAAGGATCGCATGCGTTTGTCGATTTGTTGCAACAGGTGGTCCCTGATCATGGAAGGGCCAATAACAGATAGCATTGACCCTCTAATGTATCTGTGAGCAGAACCTTGCACAGCACCGATGTTTTCTGTGCCTAATGTATCCAGCATGGACTTGGGATAGCCTGGAACAAGTCCTTTTCCTTCGTTCAAAAGGATGTATCTGTTCAGCTCAGGATCCATGGAAATAATTGTTGGAGAGCCCAACATATGCGTCTTGAAAAAGCTTCCATACCTGTCAGGACAGAAGAATGATAGGTTGTATGTATATCATTTTGCCCCACAATGAAATCCTAACAATGAATAGTCCTTGGACATTTATTTGAAAAAAAATTGAAACTGCCAGAAGGAAAATGGCTTTAATTAAAAAAAATAAAAAATAAAAAATAAAAAAACAAAAAACAAAAGAAAACTTGAGTAGGGAAGAAAATTCAGAGAACAGGTACAGGGGTGCATTTTCATGAAGTCTTATGAAACAAATCTTCTGCTTCTGTATCAATGGATATGGATAATGGGCAGACCCCATTGAAAGTGGACTCCTTTAGCAAAACAATAAATGTGCCTATATTGAATCATGGAGGAGCAGCTTTGGATGAACAGAAAGACTTATTTTAGCCCATTTGATTGTGAAAGAATCATCAACCACTTGTACTAGAAAATAAATTTACATGCCAATCCATTTCCTTATAGCCTCTCTTGCTATATATGTGCTTCCCCAGAGGGAGTTGAAGAGAAAGTATACTGGTTCCAAGCAGATAGACAATTAAAGAAACAAGCACTAAACAAAGAAGCCTCATCTGCAAGAAAATAAAGCCTAGTTAATGGATTCAAATGCAACGAGAAGAGGCTCAAAAGACAGAAAAATAAATGTACCACAAAAGGCATACCTTGCTCTTTGTTTTTTCATGAAATCAGGCCCATATTTGAAAAGCTCCACGCTCTCACCAAAAAGAGGCCACCCCATCGTCCCTTGAGGCAAGCCTTTCCTCCCGTACCTCAGGTCATTCCACTTGTATATCACACAAAAGATAAAGAGTGCTACAAGCAGCCCCAACACTTCCATCGGTGTGGTTCTCTCACTATATGCAAACACTCATGCAGTGAACCTCTATAAAGTCTAGCTATTGTATACCGGCTGCGGATTTCTCGCTTAAATAGATCATCGGGAGATGAGAAAATTTATTAGAGTGATGCGTTTTGTTGACTAAGTGGACGCAAGCATAAATGAGTTCAAACTTATTTAGTGTTGCATCTGTAAATATATTATTATTGTAAGATAATAATAAAATAAAAAATAATTAAAAATAATAGATCATAAAAATAAGAAAAATAATTTAAAATAAAAAAATTGTGAGTACAATTAATAAAAATTTAAATAATAAATTAAAAATTTATAAATTTTAATTTTTTTATATTTTTTTATTTATTAATTTTATAATTTATTATATTATTTTTTATTTATAAAATCTTTTTATAAAAAATAAAATCAAACAATTTTACTCATTTCTTGTATCAAATTTTAAGCACCAACTTAACACTTATATTATTATAATTATTAGATACATTTTATAATTTTATTAATAATTGTAATAATAAATCAAAAAAATTAAATTTTATTTGATTTATTGATTAAATTTATAACTTTAGATGCAAATTTAAATTATAATCTTTTAATTTATTAATAGTTATTATCATTAATTATTAATTATTATTATTATTTATTTTTTTTAATAAATAAAATAAATTAAAAATTTTAAATTTTTATTTTATATTATATTTTTATTATTAAAATTATTAATTAAAATCAATATTTATGATAAAAAAATATATAATTAAGTAGTTAAATTATTATTTTTTATGATATTTAAGTTAAATGACTTATATCTAAAAAATAGTTTAAAATTATTGTTTTATTAATTAATTTTCAAAACGCTATTGCGAAACAATAATTTTAATAAAAAATAAATTATTAAATACTTAATAATTTACTTTTTTTAATCGATCTCACAACAGCACCCCCTAAACAACAAAAACTAAAATCTCCTAAAAATATTTAATTAATAATAATAATTACGTAATAAATGGTCTCATATGTGATAAGCGTCGAATCTATTATATTCCTAACTCTTCTATATTAATACATCATTCGTTTGGTCTACCACCACTTGGAAAAAGGTGAAAAAAAAAAAAAAAAAGAAAGAAATCCTGAAATCCTAAGCCGGGGAACCCAGTAATTATCCTAAATCCTAATGAGAGTGCGGCCACATTTTGGTAATAAATGCTTTATGTTCTTTTCTCATTGTAATTAATATAATATCTATCCAAAATGTTGCGCGGAATTTATTGGTTTTGATTCAACAAAAAAGAAAAACATAAACACAGAGAGAAATTTTTCTTCTTTCCAGATAATAGAAAAATTTGCTATATAAAAGGGAAAAGGATAAAAAAAAACAGAGAGAAAATTTTGAGAAAGCTAAAAAATCCCAAACAAAGGCAATTATGCTTAACCTCATAATCTCAGAAAACAATTTCTCCTTCAATTAAGTTGAATCGTTGTCAGCTAATAAAAAATATATTGGTAACGTTTGATCGAGTTTGATTTCCTTTAATAGGAAACACTCATATTCCGTTCATTGCATGTGATACCACTAAACTGGTGGTTTAGTTTCCTGGCAACGCTTCGTTTAGTTTCTTTGTAGCAATGTTTATAATCGTATAATTCAATATTTATTTGTGATCTGAGGGGGTGGCTTTGCCGCAGCAGGAATATTTTGTCAGAGTCCAAATTGAAGACTCCCGTGGCCCAAAAACAAGATAGAGCAAGGCCTTCTCTATCTCGTAAAATCTTCACTTTCAGTAAGAATTTAAAAACTTCAATGATGAAATATTTTCAAGCTACACAAGTTTTATATTTTGTTCCACAAGGAAAGAAATTAGAACTTAAAAAATCTTATCTCAACCATATTTGAAAGCCATTAATATCAAGATTTTGTCCAGTTGTAAGAAAACCGAAAGAAATTCGAATTTCATCACACCAAAAAGGTTTCTTTGCCATGGAAATTCGAGCAAAATCTTATTTGAAAACTCAATCTATTACCAACGGCTCTTCAATTTGTCTCTCCAACGTCTAACTCTTACAAAATGAGGTATCTGACCTCTTCTTTGATACATAAATACCACCCTATACAGTAGCCAAAATTAATTAGAAACAATAACCTTGTGGGTTATTCAACTAAAGCCAAATATCTTGCCGTAAGCATTTGTTCACAATTCTTTTTGATTAAGCAAACTCCTAAGTATTTCAAGTTGCATTATTTTAAAGTTTCTATTTATGTGACAACGCTAGGGTTGTCAACCTCATCAAAAACTTTATTCATTATTTTATAACTAAGTATATAGATTTTAAATATTATTTTATTTGAAATCATGTACTGAAAAGAAAAATTATTTTTCAATTTGTGGATACAAATAATTAAATTGCAAATATTTTTATGAAGTCCTAAAGTAAGGATAAATTCTTTAGAATTAAAGAACGTTTAGGAATAGTAGTCATAGCTTGAGCTCACATGCATTTTGGTTTGCATGCATAATGAAATGTGTCTTTAGTTTTTTATTTTATTATTTTCTTTTCATGTAGCTTAAAATGTCTTTAATCCTTTGTAAAGGTGGTCATAGGTTAAAATTGATGTCAATTAGATATCTTTTTCTACACAAATATGATCATAGTAACTCCAATTGAATCTCTCTCTCTCTTTCTGTGTGTTTTTTTTTTTTAACTAAGTAGCACAATTATTTCTTTCATTGTCTATGCTTTACCAATTATTTGTTACTAATATATATTTTTTTTGCTACATAAGAGTTAGACATAACAACTCAATTTTTTGTATTAACTAATTATTGTTATTTTACTAACTCATACACAAGAATTGTCTTAAGTGTGGTTTTTGGCCTTTATGGTTGTTCCTTTCATTGTTTATGATATACCAATTATTCTTTTTCCACATTAGGTTGTTATCACTTATTAGAATTGCGTTGTGTGTAGCTTAAGTGTCCATTCTTGGCCTCCATATTTTTCCAAAATCTTTTCCCATGTAGTATCTATGCCTTCCAACTCCAGTTTTGAATGTTGTTAAAATCTTCCTTTGTCTCCTTTTTTCCATTTTAATCAAAATATTTTGTCCCTTTAAAATCTTTTACATTTAATTTTGTCCAAATGATCTATATATCTCAGTGTCAAGCCTCCAACTGCTCCACATCAATTCACTGTTCTCTTTTCTTAAAACAACATAAATAATCATGCACGTTGGAACCAAAAGCATCCACAACTAGAAATTACTATATCTATCAAACCTAAAACCATTAGTTTGTACTCCCCTACTCATCTTAATTCCTAGTGACTCTAAAATGTTATCTTTACTTAACAAAACTCCATCTCTAGTCAAAGGTCCTTTAACATCATTAGTTTCTTAATAAGTGGGAGTCTCTTAACCTATTTCCCTTATTTTTGACTTATCTTCCTTACCAACAAAGAAATTACAATTAACCCTCCATGTTATTTCAAATAACAAGGCCTTAATCCTTCATCTATGATAGATATTTGAATGGCCATTAAATTTTTACATATAAACATAAGTGTTATTTGTAACGTCTTAAACAAGATTCATGCCATTTAGCAAGGATTCATAGATGAGTATTCTTCATGGGTTGAAATAGAGCAAAAGGTGGCTAAATACAAGCACACACTTTTACTGATGTCAAAGAGGAAAAGTAGTGTTGATTTCCTTTGATATGTGCTTAGCTAAGTTAAGAATTATTTTTAGACAAACCATAAGGATAGACCATGAACTATATGAAAATAAATCTAAACTAAATTAAGCACGAAGCAATGGGAATTAACACTATTTCTTTACCTTTGACATCATTAAAAGGGAGAACTTGTATTCAACCACCTTTTGCTTCAATTCAACCTAAGAAGAACACTCATCTATGAGTAGCATAAATCTCATTTGAGATGCCATGAATGACACCAACATCTTCACACAAAAAATTAATGGTCACTTAAATATTTGTCATAGTCTAAAGGAACAAGCCATTGTTATTTGAAATGGCACGAAGGGTCAATTTTGAGTCCTCTATTAGTGAGAATGATTAGCCAGAAATAGGTGAAAAGGGTTGAGAGACTCTCATTTGTTAAGAAGATGATGATGTTGAAAGATATTTGACTAAAGATGGTGTTTTCTTAAATGGGGAACACAAGTTAGTGTCATCAAAAATAAGGATAAGTAGGGGAATACAAGTTGATTATTTTTGGATTTTAAGGATCTTGTAATTTCTATACATAGTGGACTTAGTTCCAGTAATAAATTTGCTCATTTCAGGATGCATGATTATTTGTGTTACCCTAAGAAAAAAGGACAATGGATTGATGTGGAGCAATCGATGACTTAACACCAAGATATATAGACCAATAAGATGAAAAATAAATGGGAAAGATTTTAAAGAAACTTGAAATATTTTGATTAAAAGGGAATAAAAGAACCAAATATGTAATATAGGAAGATTTTAACAATATTTGAAATAATAGTTAAAGGTTATAAATACTAAATTAGAAAAAATTTTAAGAAACCATGAAGCAAGATTGAGCATTTGAGTCATGCAAAAGACAATTCTAATGTGTATGAGTTGGCAAAAATAACAACCCAATGTGAAAAAAAGTAATTGGTATATCATAAACAATGAAAGGGACAATTATGAAGACTAAAAGCCATACTTATAATATTTCTTATATATATGAGTCAACATGATAATAATAATTGGTTGATAAAATAAATTAAGTTGCTACAACCAACTCATATTTGGTCTAAAAAAAAAATTGTTAAAAAATACTCGATGTAGGCAATGAATAATTGGTAAAGCATGAGCAATGAAAGAAGCAATCATACTACTTATTTAAAAAATAAAATAAAATAATGGATTCAATTAAAGTTCCTTTGATTAGGTTTATATGACAAATGATATTTAATTGATATCACTTTTAGGTACCCATCATCTTTACAAATGATTAAACACATTTCAAGCTACATTAAAAATAATAAAAATGACACATTTGATTATGCATATTATGCAAACCAAAATGCATGAATAAGAGTCTAGGTCTCCTCTATCATCTCCAAGTATTCTCTAATGCTTAAGAATTTATCCTCATTCAAAGGCTTTATAAAAATTTTTGCAAATTGATCATTTATACCCGTAAATTCAAGAATAACATCCCTTTGGAGGATATGATCTTGAATAAAATAATGTCTAAGATCCATATGCTTGGTTTTAAAATGATGAATGAGATTTTTGGCATTAATGTTGTCACATAAAATAGGAACTCTATAAAAAATAACTTGAAATGCTTAAAAGTCTACTTAATATAAAGGAATGTCAATAACAACTACTTATGATAAGGCGTTTAACTTCAACTATTGAAAGTATTATAGAGTTTTAGTTTCAATTAGACTATGAGACTAATGCACCATGTAAGAGTTGGCAATTATCATTAGTACTTTTCTTATTAAGTCAATCACTAACCTAATTAAAGTATGAATAACCTATAAGATTGAACATTTTCCTTTAAGGTATCAAAGGCTTAAATTAATAAATCCTTTAATATGATGAAATACCCTTTTTAATGTAACTAAATATGACTATTTAAGTGATGATTGAAAATGAGCATACAAACACTCAACAAACAAAATGTTTAGCTTGTTAGTAAGAAGGTAAAAAAGGCTTCTAACAATATCTTGATATAGTATCACATCTTCCTTTTTACTTATTTCATCCTTATCAAGCTTTATGGATGGTGGCATTAATGTAACATAAGGCTTTGAATCCTCTATTCCAAACTTTTCAATATTTCACTTATGTGCTTTATTTGGATAATAAGAATCTCATCCACTCTTTGTTTGATTTATAGGCCTAAAAAGAAACTAAATTCTCTTATCATGTTCATTATGAATTTCTTCTTCATTTGAAAAGCAAAATCCTTATACAAAGAATCATTAGTAATATCAAAAATAATATTGTTAACATAAATTTATACAATTAATAAATATTTATCTTTTACCTTTGTGAACAATGTGATATCCACCTTATCTTTTGTAAATCCCTTTTGAATAAAAAAATGAGTTAAGTCATTCATACCAAACTTAGGGAGCGTGCTTTAATCCATATAGGGCTTTAAAGACATTAAACACATGATCATGAAATTTAATGCTCTTAAAACCTAGGCTATTCATACTTTCTTGATAATACAACCGTTGAGGAATGGACTTGTCATATTCAATTGATATAATGTGAAATTCGTGAAAAATGAATTATTAATGATTTAATCATGAAATGACTTACCAACATTTTTCCACTCTTTTAACACCTTATGAACTACATTTTACAAGTTACCTAAATTCTCAAGGACTGAACCAATTGGCTTAAGTTGCTTTTTTTTAGTGTTATGGCCATTATTTTGTAATTTTTCTCTTGATGAATTGATTGAAATTATCCTTATGTTTTCTAAAACATATTTTTTACCCAAGTTAAAAGGATTTGTTTCATCAAAATTAAGATTTATGGAATCTTTTACTACAAATGATCACTTATTAAAAACTCTATATGCTTTGACCAAGGAAAAGAATCCTAAGATGATACCTTCATCAGTATTTAAATCAAATTTTCCAAAATTGTTTTTAACATTCGATATGAAACACATATATTCAAAGACCTTAAAATAATTGATTCATAACTTTCTCTCATTTTACAGCTAGTAAGGAGTTCTTTTGAGTAAGAGATGGATTGGAAACTAATTTAAGACATAGCATGTTATACAAACAACTTTAACCCAAAATTATTTAGGCAAGCTAAACTCATTTAGCATTGTTCAAGCCATCAATCAAAAAGTTATATTCTTATGTTTTACCACCATTAAGTTAAGGCATTCTTGGGGTCAAATCTTATAAGAAATTCCTTAAGCATTGTAAAATTTTTTAAAGTCATAATTCTTAAATTCTTCTTCATAATTACTTATAATTAAAGTTATAAATCATCCCTTCTCATTTTGTAACTACTTGTAAAGTCTCTCAAATGTTTTTAATGCCCTAACCTTATGAGTGAGGAACAAAATTCATGCAAACCTAATGTAACCATCTACCATGACAAACGCATAATGCTTGCTACCTAAAGTAAGACTTTAGATGAACCAAAAAGATTTATATACAATAATGAAAGAGGTTTGGAAGTAAACAATGTTGGAGAAGAAAAATCAATCAAATAATATAAATATGCGGCAAAAGTAAATTAACAAAAAAGGTTATCGTATTTGAAATGTACTAAGCACTATTCTTAAAGATAGTTTCTACCTCAATAGACAAATTGTTTCATTACAATAAGTTATAGTGACTATTATCTTAAGATATGATAAACTTCCCATTAATATGCACCTCAAATAGTTAAGCAACAAAAACAGGTCAATTTTTTATTAACCCAATAATAGATTATAAATTATTGTGAATAGTATCTATCATATTACAAGAATAAAAGGAAGAGATTAATTTATATTAACTGTAACTTAATAACTTATAAAGTGTAATAATGTTAAACATAAATTTCAATGGTAATAAAAGGCTAGTGTTATTGTAATTCATAACGATTAGTCCAACGATCATATAACGATTTGTTCTAATTTTAAAATGGCTTGCTTAATAGTCATAAAACAACTACTTAACCAAGTCTAAAAACATGATACATGGTAATTAGCATTTGAAAATATGCTAATTTATAATAGATATACCTTTTTGCTTTTAAACTAGCTTTTTACCTATTTATTATTCTAACAAGTATCATAAAATTTATCTTTCTCAAATTTTAACTTAGGTAGTCCTTCCACAAAATTATGGTTCTTTAGCTCGGATGGTAATTTCATGCTTGTGTGTTTCAAGTGCTTGTACCATGTCTAAGACTCTTCATTTATGAAAATTAAGTACTTAACACATTAGTTAGTAAAGGATTAAAGATCAATGACATAAATATTATTATATCTATTTATAATGAATAAAGGTTTATTTATTTAGGAATCAAAAACAACACTTACATTGGACTCAAAAGAAACTTTGTAACTACTATTACAAAACTAACTAACGCTAAGTAAATTAAGCTTAAGTTCATTGACTAATGAGACATTATCAATAATAAGAGAAGTTACCTTACTAATCATCTCGATGCCAATTATCTTACTTTTAGTATTATCTCCAAATGTTTTTTTTTTTTCATTAACTATTTTGAGAGAGAAAATTTTTCACATTATTGAGCATATGTCTTGAGCAACCATTATCCAAGTATCACTTGTTTTTCTTTGTCAGGTTCTTCAAATGTATTTATATAAATTTTATCTAATTTTAGGTACCCAAATTTGTTTGGATCCTTTTGAGTAAGCTTTAGTGCTTCTTACACCACCATAAAAATTTTTAATGCCATGAATGCTTTTTCTAATGTTTTGTACATGAATCATATGTCTAAAATCACCACAATAATTTCATTTAATATGATTTTTTCATGTGAGAACAACTGTGATGCTTTAATGAAATTGTGCATTAAGGTCATTAAAGTAATATCATGTGCTTTTTACAAGTGTTCGCTCTCTTGCATGAATGATTTATTTTTCCTTTTTATGATCTTACTTTCATGCTCTATCACTTTAAAGCAAGCATTGAGATTGCTAAATTTGACTACTTGTTTAAACATTTCTTTCTTCATGCATTTAAGCATGTCAATCATCTTAATATCATCACACAAGTTATGATCAAAGTTTATCTCATTGTCTTCTTCTATGAAGCATATGTTGTTTGCTTCATCACCAAAAGATTCATCATTTGAATCACAATGTGTTCAATTTTGTTATACTCATAACAAATAATCTCTTTCTTCTATTATTCATCATTTTTAGTGGATTACTTGAATTACTTTCTACTAGGTTGTTTTTTCTTCTTTTAAAATTTTGCAATGTCATACCTTTCTTTTTCTCTATGGCTTTCTTTTTAAATGTCATCTCATATATGAGTAATAGACCCACTAACTTATTTAAAAGCAACATGTTTAAATCCTTTGATTTTGAAATTATAGTCACCTTCAAGTTTCATGATTTTAAGAGTGACTTAAATAATTTTTTAATAAGTTTTACATTATCAAGGTTCTTTCCAAAATTTTCTCAAAAAGTTAACAATGTTAGTTAATGTTGAATGCATTTCAATGATGTTCTTATCATTGTTCATTTCAAATAATTCATACTCATGGATAAGAATATGAATCCTAGTGTTCTTAACATAAATGGTTCCCTTATATGTTAGCATAAGTTTCTTATAACTTTTTAACTCACTAACAAGAGGACATATAGTTGTACTTTTATAAGGTCATAGCATAATAGAGCAAGCATTTAAATTTAGAGTTAAGATTTTGATTTTTGAAATCTTTTAAGGTGTATTCACTCTTAAGTTTATCAATGGTGACTCTGTTCCTAGTTTTAGTAATTCTTCTAAGACTTTAAAAAATGATTGGTCAAATAGTAGAGTCATGACATTAAACGTATATGGTCATTTTATTTTTTTCAATTGTTAAAATTTGTGTCATCAAAGATAAGAGGTCTATAAGGGTATTATTATCCAGGTGACATGTAAGCAGAAGGAACATCATGGATCAACTCTAGGTGGTGAAATTGGTGATTCATAGACCAATCTCTAATTCTAATTATTGGTCTCAAAAATACCCAAGAGGAAGATGAATTGAGTTTTCAAAAAACAAATGACTATAATACATGCAATATGACAAATAAAATGGTTATAACAAAAAAAAAATAACAAAATAATGAGGTGTGTAAATAAATTAATGTAATTACGAAAAAAAATTATATAAATGTTTATATTGACTAAAGACACAAAAATAAATTAACCAAATTTAATTCACAAAACCAACAACCAACTCACAAAAAGAAAAATTATAGAATAACTAAAATGTATCATGATAAAGTATTTACTAAGTGTAAGCTTGTATAATAATAAAAATAACATAGAGTATGATAAGTAAAGCACGATGATTTATAAAAGTTCAAAACTTTTATTCCTACATCCTCTCCTTAAAGTCATCATGTTAGAAGTTTCAAATTCAATGTCAAACTCTCTAACAAATAAAAGACCAACTACAGTAATAATGTAATCCTTGATCATAACCACATAAATATTCATAACTGTGTTACATAATCTTACAATCACAAAATTTTTTTTTAGATCACATGCTATTCATTTTTAATATGCCAACATAATTAAGTTGTTACATAACTAATCATATTTGTCCACATTATATCATGTTAAGTATTAGCTTATGCTTTATTTGTTGAGTTGGCTATAAGCAAGAGCACTCAACAACTTGATAAAGCTTTTTCTCATTTATAACACATGGACTTGGAAGGATAAACAAAGAAAATATTAAAGCTCATGTGATGCAATTAAAAATAGAAATTAAGTTTGCACTAGCATAACTTAATTTAGAAATTAAGTCACATTTGCAAAACTTGATTTGGAAATTAAGTTCACATTTGCAAAATTTAATTTAGAAAATTTCGAACTAGTGAAACTTATCTTCAATAATTTTTCATATTAGCAAAAATTTATTTTTTATAACTTGCAACTTGAATGAAGTCTCTTATCCTTAATGTATCTTAACTAATTTCTTTGGTACAATTCACGTTACACATGTGCAAGGAAATCAAAAACAAATTCACTCTTTTAACTTCACAAGGAAATATTCTGTCCATCCAAATTGAAGACCATGATGACCTAAAAACAAGTTGGAACAAGGCTTTGCTATCATGGAAAATCTTCAATTTTGGCAAGAATTTCAAGACTTTAATGCTAGATTTTTTTTTTTTTTTTTTGCTTCAAGCTACATAATGTTCATATTTTTTTCTACAAAAAAGGAAATTAAAGTTAGGAAATCTTATCCAAACCAAATTTAAAAGTCATGAATATCAAAATTTTATCCAAGAGTAAGAAAACCAAAAGCAACATTCAAATTTCATCACACAATGAAGATTTCTTGACTAAAGAATCATGACCAAAATTTGATTTGAAAATTTAATTTATCACTAATGGGTCCTTTGATTATCTCTCTGATGGTTAGCTCTTTGAAAATGGGGTTTTGACCATTTCTTTGGAATATAAATACCACTCCATGTACCACCCAAAATTAATCTAAATGAGTAATTTATATTAAGTTTTAAAATTTTAAAAATTGAGAGTGCATAGAAAGAGAATATTCTTAGAAATATGTGTTGTTTAAAAAAAAAATTGTGAATATTATGATGATATAGGACATGAGTTTGAAAACTTAAAGCTCGTTTGTATGATTATGTAACAAGATTGTAGTTTTTATGAAATTATGATTGAAGATCATGTTATTGTTATAACTTAACTCCTCCCTGTTAAAAGATTAATAGTAAATTTTAAATTTCAAGATAATGACCTTAGAAAGAGAATATAAGAATAAAAATTTTAAATAATATCTTTTTTTTTAGTTATTTTTATTATTATACAAACTCACACTCTCAACAAACTCTCATCATATAATATTTTAATTATTTTACAATTTTTTATACAAATTAGTTATTAATTTTATAAATTAATTTTAATTTTTTTTACTTAACTAATATAAATATTTGTATAAATTTTTATAATTATATTAATAAATTTACATATCTAATTAAATTTTTTAATTATTATAATCATATTATTTATTACATTATAGGTATTATAAACACATATTTTTCATCAACTTAATTTACCCCACCTCTTAAATATTTTTGAAACTAACAATGAGGTCTCCCACGAGTTCCAAAAAAATTTAAGCTTTAATCGAACTATTCCTCTTTTGTTCCAATTAATACAAAACCAGCAGGTCAATGTCCGATTCCAACCTGAATCCGATCCAATTTTAGTTTGAAAGTGATGAGCTCTACATAGTGACAGCTCGACTCAAGGCCCACAATAGAGTATCCGAAGGAAAAAAAAAATCTAAAAATATTCAAATAGTTAATATTTTTTTATTTTAAAATTATTAAATTTTAATCAAGAAAATAGAATATAAAATTTATAAAGTTATATTTAAGATTCATGGCCGGAAATTTTCTAACAGACAAAAAGAGAAAAAAAGAAAAAAAATGTACGAAAACGGCACCGTATGCCGCGAAGTCCAATATCCCCTCAGCCAATTCTTAATTTAATTCTATTTTTTTGATTTTTTTTTTTCCCTTTAAGAAAAAAATTGAGTGAACTCTTTATTGTTATTCTTAAGTTGATAGAAAGTCTGCCATTTTACACTAATCTTAAGCCCCAGGAACAGAAAGAAAGCGGATAGAGAAAAACCCATCCTGCAAACAATACTGTACAAGTTGGGAATTCGGAAAGCGGATAAGTTTTGTTAAGCTCAACTAATTCTAATGGCGTCTCTATCTTTCACTCAGTTCCTTTCATTGCCCAGGTCTCTCTCTCTCTCTCTCTCTCTCTCTCTCTGTGCAAAGTTTTGATCTTTATTAATGGAGTTTTTCTATATTAATTGCTATATATGAGTCGAGATTCCCCGCTGAATCAATGTCTTAAAATCTCTAGATTTTACTTGGTTTGGTGGGCTATAGTTGCATTTTGGTGGGTCTTGTGTTTTGTATTTCAAATGTTGCAGTTGACGTTACATTTCTAATTCCATTCATCGTCTCTGAAAGTGATTTCACATTTTTCTCCTTTTTCCTCGAAGAGAAAAAAAAAATCCAATGCGGGTAATTAGGAAGCTAAACTCCAAGAATATCGTAGAGCTGAGCCTGCTTTGGAAACCCATATCAGCAAAGGTTGTTGTATGAATGGTAATTGCTCTCCCAATTTGCAGATGGCAGTCAAGCAGGCCACAATATTCATCTCTGAGCTTCAACCAGCTTCAGGATTTTGGATTGCAAAACAAAAGGGGTCTTACAACTATCTTTGGGAAGAAAAAAATGGAAACTTTGGCTGAAGAGGGACTTGGTGAAAGTAATTCGGTTGAGCAAAAGAATACAGATAAGAGGTCTAAACGAGCCGCTTCAAGAAGTAGGAAGAAAAAATCAGTTGTTGATACTCTAGACAAGAATTCTGAGGTTTTGGTAACTCATAATTCTACAGATAAGGAAAGTGTTGTGTCTGCACCAAGTGCACTTTCCAAGAAAACACCACAGAGGACTGGCCAAAAAGGTAGACATTTGTACATTCTTGTGAGTTTGTTCCTGACTTGGATGTTACTTCTCAGGTTAAAGGAGGCTTTTTATTTTTTTGGGCAGCTGCATCAGCTTCAAGTAGTTTAGAGGAAGAGAACAATGAGAACATCAGTAAGAGGACGAGAAGAACTAAAAAGACAGGTGACTACACGGAGGATAAAGGTAGTGAACCTGCAATTACTGATCAGGAGGATTCCTTTGTTACAAATGTGGAAGATGAGAGTGTCATAGACCTAGAGCTAGACAAAGATGATGGGAATGACATTAGCTACACTTATGGATGGCCTCCCCTTGTTTGTTGCTTTGGAGCTGCACAACATGCCTTTGTGCCCTCAGGAAGGCCAGCCAACAGGCTAATAGATTATGAAATCCATGAACGAATGAAGGATGCATTGTGGGAACCAGAAAAATTTATAAGAGCACCTGGGGGATCTGGAGGTAGTGTGGCCATTGCACTTGCAAGCTTGGGGGGTAAGGTAGCTTTCATGGGAAAACTTGGAGATGATGATTATGGTCAGACCATGCTGTACTATATGAATATAAACAATGTCCAAACACGATCAGTTTGCATTGATAGCAAAAGAGCAACAGCATTGTCACAGATGAAAATTGCCAAGAGAGGTTGCTTGAGAACAACTTGCACAAAACCCTGTGCGGAGGATTCTCTGTCAAAGTCAGAAATAAATATTGATGTGCTGAAGGAGGTAATTGATTTTATTCTTGGGAGAAATAATATATGCAACCTAGTTTTGGGCCTTTGCCAATTCCTTTTGTGCATTTGTACCATATCATTCTTTTAATGGGTAAATTACATTAGTCAATTGAAAAGAACATTTTTCTAGCTCGTTTGGAAGGAGTAGCTGATTCTCTCACAAAATATGAAAGGAACAATCTACCATTTATCACTACAATAGCCTGAAAACCATAATATGTAAGAGAAGAGAACCATTATGCAATGACGTGCATGGCTAATTGCTTTAGTGTACAGAAATTTTTTGAATTTAGCAACACACATGTACTTGATATTTATTTTGAGGTTCACATTTCAAGCATGTCATTCTTAAGGTATTACTCATCATTATACTTATGTTTCTTGGTCTATTTGTCGTAAAATTTTCTAGAGGATGATTGCATTCACTAATGTAATTCTTGCATTTCATGTACTGTCTAGAACAGAAATACTCAATTTTGCTTTGCACATCAATTTTCTGTAAATAATTATAAAACCTCTTCACTGATTTGTTCACACATCGAGGTATTTTATCTTGACCTATACCACCAAATATGTGATCACCTGATTTCCCGTGTTTCATGCAGGCCAAGATGTTCTATTTCAACACACATCCCCTGCTTGATCGAAACATGAGATCAGTTGCACTGCAGGCAATCAAAGCGTCCAAGAAATTGGGAGCTAAGATTTTCTATGATGTAAACCTTCCATTGCCTCTGTGGCAGTCTAGGGATGAAGCCAAGCTATTTATACAGCAAGTGTGGAATCTTGCTAATGTCATTGAGGTTACCAAGCAAGAACTGGAGTTTCTATGTGGGATCAAACCCACTGAGGAATATGACACCAAAAATAATTCCAGTTTAAAGTTTGTCCATTATGGACCAGAAGTGGTTGCACCACTTTGGCACGAAAGTCTTGACGTCTTGTTTGTGACAAATGGGACTTCTAAGATTCACTACTACACCAAGGAGTGTAATGGCGCTGTGCATGGCATGGAGGATTCCCCCATTACACCTTTCACAAGTGATATGTCAGCATCTGGAGACGGGATAGTTGCAGGTACAGGAAAAAAAAAAAAACTATGATTTTCATTTTCACTTGTGTTATGCCACTGCACAACATTGATCTGTCTATCTATATTTAATTCCCAAGTATTTATTCTGATTAGCTTCTTGTTAGGCTGACATTAGTAAGAACTAGAGTAACTGTGAGTGAAGCTGAATGTTCAGTGCTCTTATTGGTGAACCATAAAATAAAATATAAAGTGCCTTTTTAAAAGAGCAAGAGAGTTGTTATCCTTGCCTTTGTGTGGAATTGGCACCACACTCTACCTGAAGTCTCAATCATGTGTCATTAGCAAAATCCTGGGATTTAATTATAATAAGACCTTGCTTTTTCAGAGATAATATGGGTTGAACAGCAAGGAAGTCTTGCACTAGCTTCTTGTTAAGATGGGTAAAGTGCTTCTCTGTGACATCTAGGCTTCCATTTACTTGGTATGGGTAAAATGCCAGTCTACATGCTTCTGAGATTTGAAATTAAACCTCCCATTGAAAGCAAGGGAGGAGGGGAGGGAGAGAGAGAACTTGGACATCAGTCCTTTTTTCTGCTTGCTATTGTACTCTCTATTAAGGAACTCACTAATACTTTCAGGCAAGGTTTTTCCACGTTAAATTTGCACTTTTCACGTTAAGGTGTGTTGAATAAATTTCTCTTTAAAATCTTCCTGTTGCTGCTAAGTTTTGGTCTTTTGTCATTCTTTCAGCTCTCATGAGAATGTTAACAGTTCAGTTGCATCTCATTACTGATAAAGAATACTTGGAGCGCACAATCAAGTATGCAATTGACTGTGGAGTCATAGACCAATGGCTGCTTGGACGGGAACGTGGCTTTCCTCCCAGGGAAGACATGGAAGAAGAAGTGGAACCTGATCTAAATGGCATAAGGTCAATAACAGAGAAAGAATACCGGACAATAGGGCCAGTAATTTGATTGGGTGCTCATGTATACAGTTCTGCTTAGCTCTCTGCACGCTGCACCTGGGCTCACCCTTTTAAAGTAAAATTTGAGTAGTTGGGGGTTTAGACACATAGCGCCAATTGTGTAACACCAATTTTGTATTGCCTTGATCGCTTTCTTTTCCTTGCGTACGTTTGGTGAAGAGGGTGAGAATAATGAAAGTGCATAGTTGTCTTCTGATAAGAATTGAGAGAGATGCAACTTCATCGGTTCATGAAATGGCATTTAGCAACCAGAAGGATCTTCCTTTTTAACAGGGCGATGTATCAACCTATCTAGCCTATTGGAGTGCAGGGTACTTTCGTCTGAGCCTGCAAGAAGGAAGAATATTGTCATGGCCCTCTAGAGTATTGTGCATTAATTCTTAACCATACTCGACAGCCCTGCACATTCTTTAAAGTAAAGTGGGAGATGTCTCGACTGTCATTTATCTCTTATGTCAATCCGGAACTGGACAAGTGGCCAAACTTGGCTTAGGACTAGTTTCAGATGTTTTTTTTTTTCATTCTCCAGCATCGCTATTGCACTTTTGATTTTACGATTTCCTGTCCAATTCAGCAAGCAAGCACTGGTTGGTTGGAACTTGAAAATTTCCGAGCCCCTTGCTTTCTAAGAAATCAAAATATCTGAATTTGACAGGATATACAAATGAGGCTCTATGGCTCCTGAAACCTTCCTACTGTTTTTTTTTTTTTGGGGGGGGGGGGTTTCGGGAGATACAAAAATGATAATAATATTAACATAATTTCCAAAGAACTAGAAACTCGGACTCATAATGCAATTACATGAAGGTTGAAGCATTCTAGATTGAAGTCACAAACATCATAAACAATGGTCAGTGGAGAACCTCAGATACCAGCTTAGCCAGGATTAGTTCATGGCTCACTACTTTATCATGTAACAAAGAAAATTTTTTTTCTAATAGATGGACATACAAGAAAGAGACACTTGTCGGAAATTCTGGGAACATTTCATCTTACTATAAATACTATAAACAAAAATGTCCTAATCCCATATTCCAATGGGTTGTTTCACAAGTAAATACCATCCGACCTGAATGAACAGAAAAACAAGAACTAAATAAAGGTTCTGAACTCATGGCCCAACTTCATTCTTCATGTAAGAACAATCACACTTCTCCAACACCTCTCGATGTGAGGATAAACGGTCAAAATTGGAGAATACAACCAAGCTGAAGGGAGGAAAAGAGAGATAGAGAGAGAGAGAGAGAGAGCAGGAACTAAAGGAAGAGAAAAGTCATTATAGGTGTTGATCCCTCCACTACACACATTGACACATTACAAACAATAGGTATCTACCCAGAAAACTGAGAATTATCAAGCTTGGAGGCAGCTGGCTTGTCCAAAAACCAAACCAGCTTCCCTTCAACCGGTTGGACCATTCGTGCAGGCAGGAATAAGCACTCAGGTCCCACATCATCAATTTCTAGATGTTTTGCCTTGGCTTTGCTCTCACCAGTCACAACCACTACTACACTGGAAGCAAAGTTGATGACAGGCACTGTGAATGTGATCCACTCCGGTGGGGGCTTTGGCGAATTAGTGATGAACGTTACCCACACATTTTTCTCTATGGTGGTTGAAGAATAGTGGGGCAACATGACCATCAGGGACCCATTCCAAGAAGTCTGAGATCGAATTTAGGGCAGTCACCAACACCAGCCGCACTGATTCAAGGTGTTTTCTCTGATTCAGTTTTCTTTCATCCTCTCTTATCTGCTATATGTGAAGTGCTAGTAACATTTTCTTAACCCCATTGACAATTAAAATAAATGACAACATCCTTGCACCTCAATAACGTAAAGCATCTATATTATTCAGCCAATTCTTTGAATACAACAAAACTGCGGAATAAACATCGTGCCAGGGCATGCTAGGCTAAAGGGCTTTTCATACAACATATGCAATTTACCAGCTTCTCCCAGTTTTCATAAAAGGGTATGTTTGGGGCTCAAAGGCAAAATTCTAAGTGGCAGCGTTATAGTTAATAAACAAATCAAATAAATAAAGGATAAGTACAGCTGATGCTCAATGTACATCATATCTGCACAAGGAAATCTATTACCTACAAGAGGCGGTGCCATTCAAATTTTTGAGAGAAGTCTGCTCAATTTCCAGATTCATGCTGTTCTTATCTCATTAATTAGACATTTGTCAACTACCCTCCACACCAAAAAATTCAAAGCAAAAGTGTGACAAGTTACATGTTCCACTGATCAAGTATAAAAGCTTTTCCCCGAAAGGCCCATAACCGCCAGCAGGGTTGACATACCAGGAAACTCCACCCTGAACAATGGACAAGAACAAGCCACTTAAAGCAATTCTATACCAAGTGCTACGCTGTTTTTTCACATTCAACTAATAAAACATGAAAACGAGTAGGTTGAGAGTTAGTATATGCTACTTTCAGCTAGCTTTAAGATTGTGAACTCCACCTTCTTTCTTCTGATTTTGAAAAATGAAACATCCGAGAATATAGAAGAAAGCAACAAAGTTGAAAGAGTAAAAATTCTTACATCAATCATTTATGAGGATCACACCAGACCCTAGTTGGCACAATGACTTACCCATAAGGTTATAAAGGGAGCATACTCTACCGAAGGGAAAATTTAAGCACATCACCGTTTGAGCTTGAATATGTTTTTTACCAATAGAGAATGAAAACCATATCAAGTTAGAGTAAAATAATGCTAAATCAAACAAGAAGTCCCTATTTGTTCAATTCCACGTATCCTCTTCACTGACCAGAAGGCATTGGAGTTTCTTTATGTATTTGGAAATCAATCACAATACTGAACAAATAAATCATGTGCAATGAAAGCACAAGGTCATATCCAATTAAAGTTGAAATTATTTAAAATACAAGAAAAATACAGAAACAGATAGGTTGAAGTGATGAATAAAGATAGCTTGTCAATGGTCTAATTTCGATTATAGGCCCACATGGCTTCAGTCAAAGACTTTGCCTGGCCAATCCCAAGCAGTTTTACACTTGAGAGTATGTTCAGTTGAGGTGTACAGTGTAGGAATTTAATTTTAAGGGTGAAAATGAAGTTGACAAGTGAAAATAGCAACTGAAAGAGCAGACAAATAGCAGTTCCATAATTAAGTACAGCGACAAGCGGGGGATAAACAAGGATCAAGAGCAGCTCCGGAAGGTACTGCTGCACTTACAAGGATCAGAAGACTAAAAAATGTTCTTGCCTAAAGTCTAATCGAGAACCTTTTTGGTCCAGCAAAGCGATTCATTGATGCATGGGACAGCTGGCTATATATAGACAGACACATGTAGATAATTCCTACGTGAAACGAATCCCCAATTCCTGCCAATCACATTACATGGCATGTTACGCAAGTTAACAGCATGTGCACGGTTATGTGTCTCAATTGGTCCAATTCAAGCTGTCTTGCTTTTTCTTCTTTTTCTTTTTTTTTTTTTTTCATCCCCAGGAATGAATAGAATGAGGGAATGCTTTAAGGCAAAGACAAGCAATTTCAATTATTGGTTAATGAATTTTGGTGCACTAGCAGTTATTTTGTAAGGACTTCCAAGAGAAATGGGGAGTTTAATGTCCTAATAATGAGGAAAATCCTTTTGGGATAATTTTTGACTTTTCTTTTCTTTTTCTTTTTTTTAACTTACTTGATAAATGACATGTCAAGTCTTGCAATATCCAATCGATGTCATATCTACTTAAGGAGTATAAATGGGAATTGGCAGACTTGATATATAATATATGATTCAAAGACCTCGATCTCTTGAACATTGAATTGAATTTTAACATTTCTTCCTTGGATTCTTTCTGCCATTATTTTTTGGTGGTACATTGGAGGGATTTTCCTCCCAGCTCATTTGATCTTTAAAACATTAATGATATTCATTTAATGTAATTGTGGACTGGAGAGCCATCCTGCGGCTGTGCCTGGCCAGCTTTTGACACACCTTCACCTAAGACTTGACTAACTTATCTCCTTAGTCTTGTCAAAGACATGCTGATTTCGTTTAAGTGAAGAATCACTGAATGGCAAGGAGTGACTCAGTGTTGATGGCTGACAATTAGAAACTAATACATCCATCAGTTGATACACTTGGTAACATTTAATAAAAGCAATTGATCACTGTTGAATATGATGACTAAACGAAACAGTGATGTAAACATCTCTCGTGCTGCTATACCAACTTTTTGTATTATGCATGCCTTTCATCATTGAGAATTGGAAGAGCATAACAATTGATTGATCACTATTTGAAAATGATGTCAATCTCTGGCCGATTTTAATCAACATGATTGTAACAGTGACATAACGTACACAACACATGAAGGGGTACTCTCGACTTTGTTGTATCACATCCCCGTAAGCTTCGTAGCCTGTTAAACATGGATGCAAACGCTTTGATCTATTAGTGAATTTTCCTTACATTGTTCAAAATAAAAATTACCTGGACTAGAGATCATGCTGATAATTTGTTTATCATCAGAATGCAATACACAGTTACAAAAGTAAAGGAGAAAAAAAAAAAATCATGAGACTAGGAAGTTACTTATGCTCTCTCTCTCTCTCTCTATCTTCCGCCCCTTTGTTTGAGCATGTGAATATTTATAGACGGAGAATAGTTCGAAGTGTATCAGTCAAATTCTGGATTGTTTGTTGCTCCTGCGTTGCCTGCAGCTCTTGGAGTGGCATCTCTTCATGACATCTGCCACAAATGCAAATACAGAATAAAGGAAAAAGAACACTAAGCCATCAGTCAAAAGAAATCCAAGATTTATCTAATCGAATACCTATGTACACGTCTCAAATTTCATGCAAAGCATCCACAATTGTATTTACACTACTGTTCCATTTCAGGGCATTTCATGGGTGTATGGGCTCTAGGACGAAATACCTAATGATATATTACTGGATAAATATGTTCTTACGTTTTATGGTATGCCAGAGCCTGTGCCAGATTCATCAGCGTGGAACTTGAAGTTAGTCTTTGGTATAGGCTTGCAGGAAGGGGCATCTGCTGGACATAAATTAAACAATGAACCCATGCGAGTATATGTAAGTGGATCTTGTGTGTGTCACCAATTAAACAATGAAGCCAAAAATTTGCATTTATATGAGACTATAATCTGAGAGTGTGAGATTGCATGTGCATAAGAGTGCATGCATGAAAGTGCACCCCTGGGTGCGTGTGTGTGTGTGTGTGTGTGTGTGTGTGTGTGTGTGTGTGTGTGTGTGTGTGTGTGTGTGAGAGAGAGAGAGAGAGAGAGAACCTCATTTTGTACTCGCCGACCCTTTTTTGAAATTCCATCACCAGTAAAAAGCTCTTGCAGTTCCTCCACTGCAACAGATCCATGAGCATCCTGCTTCATGCCACCTAGCACATTGTCTGACAATAGAGCAATAGGGGATATATCTGTTGCCCTTAAGAATGGAATGGGTACTGTATTACCAGCAGCATATATGGACCAAAGCTGCCAAAAAATAAAAAAGAAAAACCGAAAGAAAAAAGATAGAATAGAAAAAGAGTCACCCCAAGTAAGCACTGATCAAGTTAGCCTCATAATCCAAACCAAAGAAACCAGAAACCACAAGGTCAAAGAGAAGCTGCTGCAGCCGCCCATAACCTCCCCATGCACCCCTGTGCGGGGGGAAAAAGAGAGAGGACACCCTATGTTTCCCACTAAATCTGGTTTTCAGAAAACCAAATAGTCTCTCCTCTCTTATCCCCTTCTTAAGAAATATTTTGCACAAAGATCATTCAGTGGTCTAACCTTAAGTGACAATGGCTTTTATCTTCTGAATCATGCTAGTTTCCAAAGCCATTTGGAAGACAACCATGCCTTTTATCTGTTATTTGGTAAATAACAACTTGGAAAGAACATTACCTTATCTTGTAATGCAAAAGCTTTTTTAACATTCTCATTCTTCAAAGTGGAACCAAGTGTGCCACCAGAACCTTCCACTGGCACTTGAGATGAATTATTCTTCTTGAGGTTCTGCTCAGGAGTGCTGATGTCTGAAGGCAAGGGGGCTGGTAAGGTCTGTACTAGAGAATCTGATTCCCCAACCAAAGTGTCATCTGCAGGAACACCTCTAGAACCATCCACCCTACCAGAAAATTTAAATGAATAATTGCACTCATGAAAGACATTTTGTACATACTTGTGTATGTGTTTATCAAAGCTTTTATAGGCAGACAATGATCATGGGACAAACAGCAAGTGACGTACCAAGACCTAGCTGATTTCCCTGCTGTGCCACTAACTGAAGAACCTTCAACATGGACAAGATCTTGTGAGCATTGGCTGGCATCATAAGGTTTGCTCTGCAAGGCTGTCAGATCCGTCTCCTCTCCACCATGAACTATTACAGTCCCAAAGTCACCTGTATACACAACAAATGAGAATAGGGTGGCAGAGACATATATTCCCTCCAAACATTAATACTTTGCTGTTATTTTGGACGCACGCAATAACAGACTCCAGTGTTCCCTCCCCTTCCAAAATATGCATTTGACAGAGTAGCTATCATTCAATTCAATGCGTAGATTACAACACAAAGGAGGTTCCCAAGATGATTAAGGACAAAGAACATACCTTCTGCAGCCAATTGCATACCAACTGAAGAGCTAGGTTCTTCACTTTCCACTTGTATTTGCCGTGATGGGACAGTATCTCCATAATCCTGATTCAGTTTTGGACCTACTCTGGGCTGTTTCAAATTAAGGCAAATTATATACACGAACGATCTCTGGGAAAGAATTAAAGACACTCCAATAGTTGGGAAGAAGAACTTCAATGATACTAACGTCTGATGGAACTGAACTAACATTCTGTGCTTGGAGAGCCATTGAAGCCCTAATATGCTTCGCCTCTTCAATCTTTGGTAACATTGCAGAGGCTCCAACTTTGCATTTCTCAATAAATTTGTGCTACACTCAAAACACAGAAAAACATTTGAACTCAGACTTTTGATGCAATTGGAGTGTTAAGGCACCCCCCCTTTTTTTTTTGGCTGTGAATGGGGGTGGTGGGGGGGGGGGAGTGGGGAGGAGCTCTTTAAGTGAACTTGAAGAACAAGAATGCTGCACATGTTTCAACTTCCAACTTTAAGCAGGCCATACATACAGTGTCCTCATTACAAGGTTCCCTCTTAAGAATTGTTCTTCCAAAATAAATCACAAATATATTGACATGGATCAAGTAAGAAACACAGAGCACATAAAAGCCAGCACTAAAAAATTTAATCCATTCCAAACATAAATGTCTCTCAAGATTAAAGAATATGATGCAGAATTGGAAATATGAAGAATCTGTGCACCCAGAATTGATCAAACAAGATCCACCTTCAGCATCTCAGATGCAGCTGGACGTAATCGTGGGTCCTTTGTGAGGCACCGTGCAACAAAATCATGGAACAAAAGAGACCTGCCAAAGAGACAAACCTATCATTAAACACCTGTCTCTATACCTGTTAAAACAAACAAAATGCATGTCGAACACTGAGGAACCACTATTAGAGGATTATGAATATAAGGAACCATAGACAAACCATTTTTCTTTGTCCTCAAGCATTGGAGCTGGCTCAATGGATATCATGAACAAAACCTATCACAGATTACATGTATGTCAGGCAAAAACTACAGATGATTCCTAAAATCAAAAGGCATGGTATAAAACTCCATCAGGCAAACAAGATCAAAACATGAACAAGCACTGCATAAGGCAATCTAATAAATGTGTCCATATTCCCTGTGAGCTTCCAAAAAATACCCATGTAAAGACGTTGCTTTAGGACATTAGTAAATTTCATATATTCACAGCTCATCCTAAATACACTTTCAAGATGTACTTAACTAGATTTCTTTTGGATGTTAACCAAGCCACATGGTGCAGAATGTATTTCCTCAGTTTATGAGTAGCCCATTAACAAAACCATGAATCAATCTCTTGCATTGTAAAACTGAGATCCTCCCCATAATATAAAACAGCTTCATCAAGAAATTAACTTCAGACGACTAACAGCATCACAGATAGAACACATGAGATATTTGAAGTACTCAAATCATGGCCCTTCATCCATTGCAGACAGAGATCCTTTAAGAAATGTCTCAAAAGTTTTTCCCTGCACCTCAAAGAAGGGGATATGAGGATAAAAAATTCACCTGCATAATCCCAGTTGACGTACTTTCGGAGATTTTAACCCTCACAATCATTTTACACAAGAACACCAGAATTAAAAGCAAAGGAACCTCTATCATGCCTTTGGGTCACAAACTTACTAGAGTATATTTCTTAATAAGAGGAGTTTATGATGAGAAGAAAAATGGGGTTCAATACAGGCCAACTGGCACTCAACTTCTTAAGAAAAATCACAAAACAAATACAACAGGCAGAAGCAGCTCAATGGGAGGCACTAACTCTCATAGGATGCACTGCTGATCTTGGAGGAAGTCCCTAAAAACAAAAACAAAAAGGAAGAAAATAAGATGAGAGATCACTATAAAGTCAAATAGTTATAGACTCACATCAACATTTCTGTAATTGGATATCAACTATCTGGAAAAAAAAACAAATTAAGGAAAGCAAAACCAATAAAAGATCACTACAAAGACAAATAGTTGTACAATCACATCAACAAAAATGTCAATAATTAGATATCAACCATTCAGTGCAACAACACTTCTTCTTTTATGATCTATTTTTAATTTCCCTAAATATAATCAGGTGACTCCAACGAAGAAATTAGCTCAACCTATGCCATGAAGAGTACCAGATTTCTTTTCTATGTTCTCAAGATAATGAAACCCCAAATTCTTTTTGAATGAGAACTAGGGCAGCTTTTGGTCCATGACAATGTAGCAGGATAACTAGGGCAAGTACTGCAGACCTACCATGCAGCCAAAAAGTGAAAAGCAGAAAAAGGGGCAAAGCAACAGAAATAATCATAAAACAACCATAACAAGCTCTCTGAAGAAACTAAATATTTTGGACATTTAACTGTCTTACAAACAACTTCCGTCTAGAATTGAGAATTGCAATTTTGTACCTCAGCCATTTCAATTGCTGAAACACCAAGAGCCCACACATCTACCTGGAAGAAATAGAAATTTTAAAAAACAATGATACTGGTGACTATTAACCAGAAACCCTAATCCCAGAGTATTTATGTCTCTCAGAATCAAAATATTAATAATAATAACAATGACATGCAAGACATTTTCACTCAAAGATTAATGTCAAGCCTATAAATCATGACCATAAATCAAAAATGAAAAGAAAATCCAAAAATATTGATCTTGTGTTCAGGCTTCTATGAAGGAGATGCTTGTCTGCTTGATCATTGGTGACCTTTACCAATTACCATGTAATTTTCACCAAAACTTTGAATGTGCTGAAGGATTTCTTCACAAAAATATGTAAATTTTTTTCTAAATGGCTGTAGCGATATTGACAACCATTTGGTATTGGACAATGTTAATCCAACAAGGACATGTTCTGCAACACATTTCCATGGGTTCTAATGCAAAAATTATGAATGCCGTGCACATTCTCATTGCTGGGACTTTTATGTAAGTAGTTTTTCCACATTATTCCAAACATTATCTTGTTTTGTGGCATTTACAAAAAGACTGAAGCTCAGGATTATAATTCTAAACCACAACAAGGCACAACCACATCCAAATCCTCAACCACATCAGCAATAACACACTGCTGAATCAGAATTTATCTACAAAATCCATCCATCATTGGATGGATCTCCTTTTCTAAGTTATTGCAGTATTGATCAGCATTGTACTGCTGCCCTAATTTACTGCAAAATTTCTACCGTGCTTCAGAGGGTTCCAGGCATCTGAACTCCCACTGAGTTATTATTTTAAAAATTTTTGCCATGCACATACTTATTGATGGGACTTTTATAAGTAGTTTCCCCACATTATTCCAAACATTATCTTGTTTTGTGGCATTTACAAGAAGACTGAAGCTCAGGATTATAATTTTAAACCACAACAAGGCACAACCACATCCAAATCCTCAACCACATCAGCAATAGCACACTGCTGAATCAGAATTTATCTACAAAATCCATTCCTTCTTGGATGGATCTCCTTTTCTAAGTTATTGCAGTATTGTTCAGGATTGTATTGCTGCCCTAATTTACTGCACAATTTCTACCATGCTTCAGAGGGTTCCGGGCATCTGAACTCCCACTGAGTTATTATTTTATAATTATTCAGGCTTCATGTAGAGCAAAAGAATACTGACAACCTCTTTCTAGTGGTTAAAACAATTATAGAAGGTTCATGCATCCCTGTAACTGACTGAAAATGTATGAACAAGCTAAAAAACTCGAGAATCAACAGAAAAACAAAGCCAAAAAAATGGCAATGATACCTTTCCATCATAGCGACTTTCCTGTATAACTTCTGGAGCCATCCAATGTGGAGTGCCAATGAACTGCGGGTATACAAAACATTATCTTTACCAAAATGACTTCCAGGTACTTGAAACAACCTGATAACCACCTCATAAGACCAAGATTAATAGATGCATGCAGCATCCTCTGAGCTAAACAGTGAAGACATTAAATTCAAAGAAATCAGCTCTACAGACACCAGAGATCATCCTAGATGGCAATTTAACTTCAAGAGTAGTGGGATGCAAACATCAAAAAATAGGGGGCAGAAGGATTTCTGCATTATTTTTGAGAAAAAAAAAACAAAGGCACCTTCATTCCTGTTCCTTGGAGCACTTTGTAACTTAATGAACAAAATGGGTACAGAAATAAGGAACAAAAATGTTTTTATGACAATTTCCACACACAACCTTTCTGTGAGGTACAACCATTTCCATTACTGAATTTCCAATAGAAATTGGAGCCTAAAGACGGATAAATGTATGGGAAGAAGGGAGACTAGACATCCAAACCAATTAAAGAAAAAAAAAATTAGAGAAAGGCCATCTTAATCTTATGACCACAAAGATAGCACAATTATCTTCCAAAAAATCAATGGTTTTAACCAAGAATACTTATTTACTCAAGAGACACTAAATCTCTCAGACACTTCCAGCCCATAGAAAATATAAAGCCATGACCACTGCAATATAGTTTGACAATTTTGGTATACCGTATTGCGCTTTGACATGGTCCTTGTAAGCTGTGCTGCAACCCCAAAATCACCTGCTCATAATGCAGTCAAAATAACAATTTTTTTACCATAAGACCAAAAATCACTTAAACAAACAAAGAGAGAAATAAAACTCTTAAAAATTTTCTGACAAATGCAAGGCCATAGAAAATATTTGACTGCAGTAAAACAGAAAAAACTAAAGCATCTGTGATATTCTATGACTCATGAACACAAACTCTAAAATTTAGCCCAGCATGTTTCAATGGTACCCCAAGCATTCAAGTCCTCTTATGTTTAAGATTTATGAATCCACAAATGAGACTTCTTTCTGGAGATCAAATACTAAATTGTTCTTGGCTTGATGAGATCCTTTTCATTGCTTGTGTTTGTTAGGATCATGAGGCTTTTAAAAGAATTAAAGGCCACATTCACAAGCACAATTGTCTAATTCTTATCTAGAACAAATAAGGGCATCATACACATTTATAATCAGTAGGGAATGAAATGAAAAGTGTTAAGCATCAAGAATGATAAGCCATGTTGTAGCACTAAGGCTTGTTAAGTGCAACAAGATTGTTACAAATGACATCAGCCCAGAAAATTAATAAAAGATAAAGCTACCACAAGACTTCCTCTTGTTGCTTACAATTTATAATAAACTTTAATTTAATAAGCAAACTGCTAATTAAGTATACTCACCCAACTTAACCTCTCCTTGTTCCGTTAACAAGATATTACCACCCTTTATATCTCTATGAACCTTTGAAATTCTGTGCAAATAAGCAAGGCCCTACATTATTTAAAAATAAATAAAGAAAAAAAATTAAAACCCCAACATAACCTAAATATGCAGTTTAATAAAAGAAAAAAAAAAAAAAGGCAATCAGCCATTATCAACAATGACAAATTAGGCAAGCCTAAGGAATGAAAAATTGCTATGCACACATAACCACACTCCTTCAAGAGTGCTCATGTGCGTGAAAATGAAACAGATTGGTTAATTTTCAGCAATTAAGGAAGTGAAACTAACTTAGCCTTTCCTCGATTCAAACACAACTGAAGGATGGATGCCCTAATATTCCTTCACATGCTTCTAACATAACTTTTACACAAGTATAATGTACTAACTTAATATCAGTGATATTGCAGAAAAGCAAAACATAATATCAGTAACATTTTTCATCCTATGATCTGAAGCCAAGTATACCTTTAAAGCTTCCCGACAAATATATGCTATTTGATTTTCCTCTAGAGGTTCTTCAGTAACATTCATCAAGTCCGCAACACTTCCACCACCACAATACTCCATAACAATCTGCAAAATCATTAAAAACATCTTCACAAAGCTCTAAAAATCTAAATTACAGATATCCCCCAATAATATGCTCACTGTGCATAAACCACAGAGAGTAACTGATCCATCCTACTTTCAAAAGAAAACAAATAGATTACATACCCAAAGATACTCTTCACCTTGATAACTCCCAAGGTATCTAACAACATTTGGATGGTTACATTGCTGTAGCATCTCAATTTCACCTCGGATTTCTTCATAGCCTTCCTCCTGTTCAAGCATTCTGTTAACTCAATTATCATGCTTGACCCAGCCCAAACAATTACAAAGAATTGATTATATGGTGAACAAGAAAGGGCACTCACTCCTTCAACCAATGATATAACTTTGATGGCTACAAGCTCCGATGTTCGTAAATCCCTCGCTTTATAAACAGATCCATAAGACCCCTTCCCTGCAACCCAGGAAAACAAGCTCAGGATACATTTGGGTGAGCTAAATACATGAAATGCAGCTTAATCATACAAGTACCTTGCAAAAGCAAAACCAGAATTTTTTGTGTCTAAACTATTTCAAGAAGCACAATAAGCTAAAACACTCACTTGAAACCATGGGTCACTCAAATGTCACTTGTTAAGGAATGAGACAGTAGAAACATTTGGTGCACTGAGAAACATTAGCTCTGCATATACAACATTTTCCCTAGTCCTACAGCATATGCTTCCAACCAGAGACCCACTCAAACCATACTAGGACCATAAATTGAACAACAACGCTGCATTCCCAAACATAATCAACAGAAAATGTGACAGAAATAGACAAATAAATACAAGATGATCCAGGTAATGAAAGAGCTCCTCTACAAGGCAATAACCAAATTGAAACTCTATTTGATAGAAGCCTAGTATATTCAGCAAATGTAATTGCATTATATATACAGCACCAATTCCACCCTCTAGTTATGCGCAATAAGAGAAAATCAAGATCAAAATGTGCACGCACCAAGTTCATTGAGCAATTCATACTTAGAGGCAGGATCTTCTCTGGTAACACTCTCCGGAATGGAGCTCGACGATATTTTACTCTGTAGTTGCTGGTGCCTAGCCTCCTCTACTCTTGAAGCCAAAGGGCCACTCTCTTTCGTCTTCTTCCCAAGGCCTAGGTCCCCCACTGCCTGCATACTCGCCACCACCCTCCCCATCGTCGATCCACTCCCGCCACCGCTCCCAGTCCTCCCCACCGCCCTCCCGCTCACCGTAGATTTCACCACAAACGTTCCAAACCCCTCTCCTTCCTCTCCACCATCGCTATCGTCCCCATAGCCGGTTCTCCTACTCAAACCCGCCAGCGATGAGCCTCTCGGTTTCGTCAATGACACGGAGGAAGGTGAGTACGACGATACCGACTGGTTCGGGTGATGACTGCGTCCAGTTTTAACAATCATTGTTCCGAAGTCTCCGTAATTATCCTCCTCCTCCTCCACATCACCGCCGAAGTCTTTCGGGAGGTGCTTGAGAAGTGGAGGAAGCGAATCTTCGTCCTCATCATCCTCCGCGGTGTTGCCGTCCTTGAAGTCTCCTCCTCCTCCTCCTTTGTAGACCGTCGTCGAGAAGATGCTAACGTCGTTTACCGGGCTTCGAGCGGGCCTGGCTTCGGATTCAGATTCGGAGCCGGAGTCATGGATCACGACCGTGGAGTAGAGCTCCGATTTCCTCGGAGTTTTTCCGGACCGGCGAGAGGCGGGCAGCTGATCCATTTTTTCAACTACAGAAGGTGAAAATCGACTCACTTCAGAGTAGCTATCATTAGTAAACTGAAATGAAATTCTCTTTCTTCTCTTTCACACACACTTCTTCCCCCAACCCTTCCCCTAGTTGTCTTGTTCCCCTGTAACATTTGCCAAGCAAACTTGACCAGTTAACGGGCCTAATGTGGGCCTGATTGGTCGTTGTGGACTGGGTTGGGTTCTGTCACAGTTTAGATCTGCAAAGAGGCTGCTTTTATCTTTTTTTCATAAATCTCATAATTATTTTTTAAAAATTTACACAAATTCAAATTACGATACTTATAGATATAAAAATACGAGACAACTAAAAAAAAAAAAATCAAGACATAAATTTATATAATTTTTCACCCAAAAAAATAATAAAAAGATATTATTATTGTATCACCTAATTCAAAAGTCTGATACACTCACCTTACACACTTATATATTACAAATCTCACCTTAAACTCATAGAAAGATTAAAATTAAGTGTTTTTATATGATTATAGTATTGACCAACAAAAAATTAAGAACATTTTTTTTCTTATTTGAATATATATATATATATATACATAATATTTTATCAAGATTATTAATAACAAAAATATATATCTTAGTAGCAAAAAAACTAGCAGAAAGAAACAATGTAAAAAAAAAATAAGAAATTAAATTCTAAAAATTATATCAATCAATTAAAATTATTATTATTATTATTATTATTATTATTTAAAATTAAACATTTAATGTGAGGGCTTCTCAAGAATTATGATTTTCTCTAATCCCGTATATTTGATATGCAACTTGTACAAATATAAACCTTCGTAACAGCTTAGGCAGCCCATCTTGCCTGAGCATGTATAGGTTTTATGAGCCGAGCCCCTCCACTCGGCAGCCCGCGACACCAGTGCGTAGGGTATATATAGAGTCGAAATCGGCTTTAAGGCTTGAAGGATAGAGTTACAAACAAAACAAATGAAAAAGAGCAAAAAGAAAGCTCGACAAGAAGGCCAGCCGCGAAAAAACCTGCCTGTTCCTTAGTCTTTAAGTTAATCGTCACGCTGCCTCAAGAACCCTTGCTTTACGCTTGGAAAGCCTGCAAGGGTCTGCTGTCTCCGTTCCAGCGTTCTTACGGTATTAATTTTTCTTTTTAATTTCTATATTCTTTTTTAAGTTTTTTTTTTCCAGCTTTAATTAACTTGATGGCTAAAAATTAGTTAGGGTTTTGTCTGATCAAGAGTTGGGATCTATTCGTTGGGTTTAAAATCTTCAGATTTTCACTATAAATTCAGATTTTCGGCGTCTCAACGCCATTGGGTTCACATTTTTAAGCTTTAGGAATTGGCGATATGGCTGGAGTTGACTTGATGATCCTTTGATTTTCCGTGAACTGGTATTAGAGTCACCTGCCTTGAGGTTACTATCTGTGTGTCTGTTAGTGTTCTACGGTTAATTTTATGGGTTGGTGTTGCTGGAATCTTTCCCCAATACCACCGTCAGGAATGGCTCCTAAGCCTAAATGTTTGTCAGCAGTTTGTTTTCCCTTTGCATCATATGTAAACTGCCTATATGCCACCTACAGCTTGCGTTTCATGGCAATAAGGACATCAACTTGTGGGAGTTCTTTATGCACTTGTTAATTTCCCAATGTTTTACTGTAAGTTTGTCCTTTCTTTGTTGTTCTCATTTCATCCTATTGATTGTCTTATCTAATATATATATATATATATATATGTTATATATGTATTGATTTTTAGGACTAGTAGCAGCTATCGTTCCATCTCTCCATTTGTGTGGTAAGACCAGCAAGTGGCAACAAGCGCATTTGAGACCACCCTTGTTACTCTCTCTCTTTCTTGGTGGCAGGTACTTCTCTTCTTCTTCTTCCTCCTCCTCTACTATCAGTATAATTTACTGGTTTCTAGAAGTTCATGACTGTTGGTTTTCAGTCTCTTCGGCATGTTAGTGGATTAGAAATTTAGAATTAAACGGCCCCAAGACTCGAAATACCCGTTTAATTCTCAGTGGCAATCACACTTCAGTTTCCTTCCCTAGAGGATCAACCAAGATGTAATAAATTAACTAGCTGAAAGTCTTGCACGCAAGGCATGGACAAGCCATATTTAGTTATTTTTATCAAATCTCTTTTCTTGGAATGAAAATGGACTTTATAATTTGATCAATTTGGTTAGTGTGTAAGGGTCCTTCTCTTTTGCTTCACTTTCTGACTGACAGAACCAGGTGTGAAATTGAATTCAATGGTAGAGCTTATAAAATACAGGTTGGATTCATGATCTCCAGACATTCAAAGGAAAAAGATCTACACAGCAAATGCTTACATCCAAGATAGAACTTCAATCTCTAACAGCATTTTCTTTTTGGCCTATGACAGGATGGCATTTCACTACTTTGTTTGGATGATACACATTTTTAAACAGCTCATCAAGAGAAAGGAAGTTAGTCCACTTCCCAGTGAGCTCATTGTTGAAATCCTCAGCAGGCTTCCTGCTGACCAACTCCTCAAATGTCATAAGGTGTCTAGGAAATGGGAAATTCTGACCTTTGCTCCTCATTTTACTCTTTTGCATGCCATACAAGGTCCGTCAATTACTTTCCTCCAATATATTTCTCCCAAGAAGGAACACTTTTACTTTTTTGATACAAAAGCTGAGGAAAAGATGCTTGAGCGAGTATGTCTTGAGTCTACCATGCCTGTAGGTCAGGAGTTCAAGCTTATTGGTTGTTGCAATGGGTTGCTTTTGTTTGGGGCTTTCCCACGTTGGAAGCAAGTTTTCTTTGTATGCAACCCCTTTAAGCCAGGACAAATTATTTTAAGACAACCTGACAAACCAGGTTATTTGTGTGGAATTGATTTCCATCCATTGACAAAAGATTATAGGGTACTTTATGTATCTGAAATCAACAATGACACAGAGTATTTAGTTTTGAGTTTGCAAACTTTGCAGTGGAGAAAACTTTGCTCTTTTGCACATTGGCCTAAACAAAAAGTAGCGCCTATAAGTATTGGAGGACTTATGCACTGGATGGTCGAACACAAACCAGTTATTATGACCTTTACCATCAATACTGAAGAATTTAATGCTAGGCCTCACCCAGGAACTATGTGTCACTTGCATCCAATGCCAGACATGCAACTTTTACAAATGGGAAGTTGTTTAGCATTTTGTAACTTATGCTGTGGAAAGATTGGCATTTGGGTTTTGGAGGATTATACTAATTGGGTTTGGGTTAGCAGATATGTGGTTGACCTTGAATGGGATTTGAAGTGCTACCCATTTGCACCCGGCAATGAAATAAATAATTATATAAAGCTGGTGACCATTGAAAATGGAGATTTGGTGCTGTTTTGGGCCTACAGAGGATTATTTCAGTATAATCTGCAGTTGAAGACCATTAGGAAAATTCCAATTGGAGTATCGAAATTGGACATACAATCAACGAACTCCTTACTTATGACTTCATATACCAAGAGCTTTGTTACCTTGAGATTAAGAAATTTTGCTTCTTTCCATGATATTGAGAAATTTCGCAAGATATAGTGCTGTGGGTCTTTTTTTTTTTTTCTGAATGGAAAAAAAAAAGTGCAATCTCATGTTATGATGATGAATTGGTTATAGGGATACTTAGAGTGAGCCAAAGAGGGGCAAAGACTTGAATAATGTCAGAGCATTTGTTGCATTTGCATCTGGGGTTGTATCTGCACCCACTGGAGATTATGGATCTTTGTGGGTCTGAGAAAATTCTAAGCGGGCAGCTGGGTCTTGGAGGAGTCACAGAGCTTTAGTCTGTCCAGGGTCAATGCACCTGCAGCAGAAAAAATTGCCAAGGTACACAATTGAAAGGTAGAAACTTTTTTAGTATTGCAACTCCATGTTGATCTTGGCCTGAAATTGTCAGGTTTTTCAACTTATAGATGAGAATTGCAACTTGGTTTTCAACAGGTATCATTTGGTTGGGAACATGCCTGGGCATGTACCAAAGATGGAAAATTGTTTGGCCAGGTTTATTCTTCTGATGGTAGGTTAGGCAAGCTTCTGGGCACTGTGGAGGCTTATCTAGATTCCAGTGCAGGTATAGCTGAAGTTAACCAACAAATTGCAAGATCAATGCTGGAAGATGCTAAAAGGCTGGTTTTACAAGGAAAGGAGAAAGAAAAAGATATGATCCTTGTTTGGGGGAAGAATTGCCGGGTGTTGGAGTTGTAGACTTTTTATGTGGGCTTGATCAATGTCCTGTGCTAAGGAAAGATGGTATTAGTTTATTGTTTAAGGCCAATAGTTGTACTTTACTGTATCATTATACCAGGATTGGATGTGGCTATGGTGAGTTTAAAAAGACGCAGACTCTTGCTTTTCATGGAAAACTCAAGCTGCATACCAAGGATTTTTCCAATCAAGGTATTTAGCGGATTGCTCATGACATGTATATCATCATTGCGAATTTCGTCTTCATCTTTGTTGTACCATTTTGACCAAATATGGTGGTTTTTAGTAAGAAGTCTCGCCTATCTTCCACTTCTCGATGATCTTGATGAAAACATCTTAGAAGAACCTTAGCAGGATCGTAAGCCTTCAATGGCTTTCAATCCATTGGTTGAAGTGACATTAACTGTTTAAACTAGTTTTTATCAAAGTGATATCTCGAATGATTCTAATTGCTTCCACCAACGGTTTTAACTTTTAACTAAATTGATGTCAACATGGAATGACCTAACCTTGAATTTACACTATGAGGCTAAGCTGTTTTGTGGACCTTTAATGAAATAAGATACATTTAATGAACGGATGGCTGGAAATGTTTAACGATTGCTACTTCTATGTATGTTTCATTTTATAACCTCTCTAGATTATCTTTCGATCTTCTGCCTAGATGTTGAAAAACCAATGTAGCTAATCCTGTCGAGCATGTGCGACTTAACAATAAATTGCTTACCTGTTGAATGACAACTCAAAATGATGTACCTGGGAAAATGTCATAACTAATGATCCTAGGTGAACGAGATCCAACAAATGGCCATGGACCCAATAAACAGGGACAAATCCATCCTTGTCCTATGAAATTTCTACTGCGTTAGATTGTTGGCAGACTTGAAATAGTTTATAGGTTGGGTCCTTAACCATCTTGGTCGACTAGTTCTCTTTGGATTTGGTGTGGAAGCATATTGTATGCTGGACCTATGGGATGGTATGCCAGATCTATGGGATGTTGCTCGTTAGCAGGAGCTCACACTGATTTTTGGTGGTGATCGAGTTGTTACAATCATACTAGGATAGTTGGCATGATCATTTAAAAGGAAATTATGCTGGCATAATAAATATGCTAAAATATTTTCTTATTTTAGATTTTTATTAATTAAAATTTTTTAACTAAAAATTAAATCAAAAGTGTATAGTTTAGCTATAAACTTGTGTATTATAAAATAATACAATGCATCATATTTATCACTTATATTATATATATATATATATATATATATATATATATATATAAAGCATTATGTTGAGTGTTGGTAATAGGTCTAAGATAATTATTTGGTTTAGGACACGTTAAACCCATGATAGGTGGACATAAATAAAGTTTCAATATAAATATAAAAGATATATTCCCTTTCCACACAATAGGTTATGTTTTATTCTACAATCAAAGCAAATGAAAAATTGCCAACAGTATTGAAGAGGGAAATCATAATCTTAATGTATTTATTTGTTAGTATACATGTATCATTAATCTCTATGACAAGAAGAAGAGGTATGTCTAATATTCTATTAATATTTAGTTATAACTATTAAATTCTATGATTATAAATTCTCCGAGACTTGGTGAGCTCCCCTTTCTTGTTAACCATGCCTTTTTACTTTCCAAATTTGATATGCCCAAAACATCTTACAATACCTTAAAAAAAAAAAAAAAAGATATCCACACTTTGATATTCATTTGTGGTTAATAATAGGATAAGATAAAACGTAAGGTTTTAGGGAGTGTAAATTTAGTTAATTAACCCCACCCGAATAAGCCTTTTCATAAGAAGAAATTTAAATCCCCGAGGTGGTCTTGAAAGAAATCCTGGTTAGAAGCATCTCAATCCTAAACCTATGACAACAAAAAATGAATGTTGGTTTTGTAATAAAATAGGTCATAAGAGAAAAAATTATTTTGCTTATAAGAATTATTTCAAAATAAATAATAATAATAATAAATTAAATAATTTTTTTTATTTTTATTTATTTTAAATTTAATTTAATAGATGTCTCAATTAAATTAATTTTAAGGCATTTATCCATGTTATTGATACTTTGCAGAGTTTTAAAAGTAAGTAAAAACTAAGTTGAGATGAAGAATGAAGAATGAATAATAATAGAGTTGATAGGAATAGGTGGATTAAAATTAGATTATATATCTATTTTAACTTTAAAAAATATTTTTTATATATTATTTATAAGATGAAATTTGATTTTATTATCAAAATTTTAAAATATTATTATTTATTTAAATTTTAATAATTATAATTTAATTTATAATTTTTTAATAAATTTTTTAAATTTAATAATTTATATAAATTAAAGGTTAATTTTAAACAATTTGATAGATTTCATATTATCAAATGAATAGAGGTGGAAATTGAAGTGATTAGAGGAATGAGGACAGACACATAGTATCACAATATCGAAAGTAAATTCAGTGCAGGGAAGAATCGATGAACATTAACAAATTTTGAAAATGGATAAGAGATGGGAGTGGAAGAGCTAAAGGTAAGAAATTTAATAGAATTAATTTTAATAAATATTTTAGTAATGAATGTTTTTATACGTAATTTCCTGAAAAAAAAAAAAAGTTACCTAAGATTGAGAAGAAATAATTTAATAAAATTAATTTTAATAAATAATATTTTTATACGTTATTTATTAAAAAACTTTGTTACCTAAAATTGAGAAAAAATAATTAATGAATAAACCTAAAATATCTATCATAGGGCAGGGCAGGGCAGGTGGTCTCTGTTTTTATTGACTGGTCTGACGCGTTAGCCGGCGCAGCGTGGTTCTCCAACAAAAAGCGGAGCCACAATCAACGTAGCTTTGGGCCTCGGGGCTATCGTACGAGATTCAGCCACCCCGCCAGCTCTGCTGCAATCTCTTGCTTGCTGCAGTGCTGTTACTTTTTGCACCGTCTTCGCTGTCAGCTGTACAACTCTGATCACTTTCTCTTTTGCATCTGAAAATATCTCGTAATGTACGTTTGCAAATCAATTACTTTTTGCCCTTTAGGGCAACCAGACGGACTTTGCTCCAACGTTACTCTCCTGGTGTTTTCCCCTGAGGAGAGAGCAATATAGTTACTTCTAGTCTGTGATGCATGGCGGAAGAATTAACACGGTCGTTAATTTTAAAATAATAATTTAATTAATATTTTTAATATTAATATAAATTTTAAATATTTATATTAATTTTTTTAAAAAATAAATTTTAAACTTTAAATTTATAAAAGTATTTTACTTAAATTAGATAATATTTTAAAAATAATTTTTATAAATAAATTTAAATAAAAAAATAAATTATTAATATTAATTTATAAATATAATTATTAGTATATTTATTTTTTAAAAAAACGTAATACTAAAATAGCACTGCTTTAAGTGGCCACGACGTGCTCTACCCTTGGGCTAATTATTCCATCGATGTATCGTTATGTTCAAAATAGAAATACTGAGAAATTAATAATATTCTTAATTTGTTAATTGATAATTGGCGAAACGGCAGCTGATGATGATGGTCCATTCAATACTATAATTTATTTATGACAAAAAAAAATAATAATTAAATGTTCTTGAAATTTGAGTGAATTTCATTAAATTTTCGTTCACGTATTGGAAAGTGGTCATTTACTTGTTTTGTACAAATATTATTTGTAATTAATATTTAATTACAACCCCACGATTGAACCAATCGGTTCAGCGAATAGTCTCTCTGTAGTTGATGGCCACCACTACACGCCACGGTACACGTTAACTCCAGGCCCCCCCGTGGCTCACTGCATATACCCTTTTCTTTTCTTGGTGGAGAAAATGGGAAGGAGAAAATTATGATAAATTTTATGTACAAAATCATACGGCCAAGATCCACTCAATATCAAAACCAGTGTATCGCAACACCACCACCACCACCACCACCACCACAACATCATGATCATCATCATCGTGAGAGGACATGCGTATCGCTTGTCAGAAATGCTTAGGTGGGTCCCCCCCGTTAGGGCCCTCCACTCCACTTCCCACGAAAACCCCTTTATTATGCACAAAAATGTTATCCTTCTAATTCTCATAATAAAAGAACGGTATCCAAGTTTTTTTTTATTATTTTTTTTTTTAATTTTTTTATGGATTATTTTATATTTGGATTTCATTCTCATGGAAAAGCTGGCACCGAATCACTGCTCTCTACCCGAGAAGCAATAGGCTAGCGTAGCCCAATATGCCCTATTCGCTCCAACGATGTTTGGACGTGATGGGCTCTTTTTACGAGATTAATTGAATGTGTGCTTAAAATAAATAAATAATCTCTAATTTTAATTTTCAATTGCAAGGATGAATGTACCTCAATGCATATTTATTTTTTCAAAAAATTTTAAAAAAAAAATTGATGGGAAATTATTTTTTAAGAAAATGAGGAACCTTTTTTATTGTTTGAAAATTTTAAACTACGGTCAAGCGTTTACTGTAGTTAATTAGCTTGGATTAATTACCAAAAACGGTTCATGGCCGTAAGGAAATTGTAAGTAACAGGCCGTGGATTTAGGGGGAGGTCATTTAAAACAGCAATTAAATCACATTAATTTTAAACGAGACCCTCGACATTAAATCAATAGAGTTGTCTAACACCAATTTACTAGTATTTAAGCACACTTCTCCTCACGCTTTTGTCATCCAGCGCCAATCTCCCCATCTTTTCTCTTAACAATAATTCACTTCGTTCTGTCCTGCTCTCTCTTTCTGCTAATCTTTAGGAACACACCGACTCTGCGGAAATGGGATTAGGAGGCGTGCATGTTGCTCTGCCTGAAGTGGTGACTTCCGGCAGTGTTGAATTTTTGCTTTGTATTACGGCTTTCATGGCTGTTTTTGCATTATGGTTGGCTCCTGGAGGGCTTGCCTGGGCCAAAGCTCGTCCCAAAGCGCTGTTAGCTATTCCGGGTCCGTCTGGATTTCCAGTTGCTGGCTTGCTTGGTGTCTTTATGGGGAAGACTCCTCATCGTGTTCTTGCTGGCCTCGCTGAAAGCTTTAAAGCCAAGAACTTGATGGCTTTCTCTGTGGGGTTTACTCGGTTTGTTATATCAAGTAACCCGGAGACTGCTAAGGAGATGTTGGGCAGCTCTGCTTTTGCTGACAGGCCGGTGAAAGAGTCTGCATACGAGCTGCTTTTTCATAGGGCAATGGGTTTTGCACCTTACGGTGAGTATTGGAGGAATCTGAGGAGGATCTCGGCGACCCATCTGTTTAGTCCCATGAGAATTGGCGCTTTCGAGTCTTTTAGGCGTGATATAGGTCTAAAGATGGTTGAACAAACTAAGGCTTCGATGGTCAGCGATGGTAGCGTTGAGGTTAAAAAGTTGCTTCATTTTGGTTCTCTGAACAATGTGATGATGACTGTATTTGGTAAAACATACGACTTCGAGAATGGTATTGCTGGGATGCAACTTGAGGATTTGGTGAAAGAAGGTTACGAGTTGCTGGGAATATTCAACTGGAGTGACCATTTTCCTGTTTTGGGAATGCTCGATTTGCAGGGAGTGAGAAAGAGATGTAGGAATTTGGTGTCTAAAGTGAATGTATTTGTTGGAAAGATTATAGAAGAGCATAGGTTGAAAAGGGCTGCTGGAGACTTTGTTAATGAGAATGCTGGTGATTTTGTTGATGTGTTGCTTAATTTGGAGAAAGACCAGATGCTCACTGAGGCTGATATGATCGCTGTTTTATGGGTAAAGTTTCGCTTTTTTTAACCTTTATCTTTTCTTATTTATAAAGGTTTTTTCATTATAGGAAATTGTTGGTTTTTATTATTTTAAGTATTATTGTGGACAAATGTCAAACAGGAGATGATTTTCAGAGGTGTCGATACGGTGGCCATTCTGCTCGAATGGATTCTTGCAAGAATGGTATTGCACCAAGAAATGCAAGTCAAAGCTCAGGCTGAGATTGATGCCGTTGTTGGGAACTCAAGGTCTGTTACGGGTGCTGACATTTCAAAGCTGACATACTTACAAGCTATTGTGAAGGAAACACTGAGGGTGCATCCCCCAGGGCCATTGCTTTCATGGGCTCGCTTGGCTATCCATGATGTTCATGTAGGTGGCAACTATATTCCGGCAGGAACTACAGCCATGGTAAACATGTGGGCAATAACGCATGATGAGAAAGTGTGGGCAGAACCCGAGAAGTTCAAGCCTGATAGGTTCCTGGACGATGATGTGAGTATTATGGGCTCTGATCTGAGGCTGGCGCCTTTCGGGTCAGGAAGGAGGGTTTGTCCCGGAAAAGCCATGGGTTTGGCAACTGTTCACCTCTGGTTGGCTCAGTTGCTGCAGAATTTCAATTGGGTTACCTGTCCCAATAATGACGTGGACCTGACCGAGCGTCTTAAGCTGTCTATGGAGATGAAGAAGCCGCTGGTGTGCAGGGCTGTCCCTAGGGTCTTCTTCATTCATTAATTACGTTGTCTAAAATAAGCTCGGTCGGTCTTCTGCGTAGACCGGGGCTTGTCTCTTTATTTCTGCTTTAAGTGACTGGCTTGCTCGAAGTTTGTAGTAACAGGTTGTAATCTTTTGGCTAGGGTTTTGCTTTTCTCTCTGTTGGTTTTGGCTGGACCAGGATGTAATCTCTTGGCTGGGGTTTTGCTTCTCTTTCTGCTGGTTTTGGCTGGACCTGACATGAATTTATAGGTGCCAGATTTTTGGGTTGTGTGATGAGAATCCGAGATGTTGAGCCAGATGTATTATCAACATCCTTATGTAAGTTCCGTTACTAAGAATCATGTGGTTTTTGCCTCACATGGCATATTCAATTGGACTTGTGATGCTGGCTGGCTTCGGGAGATCACTGGTCTATTATGCCAAATAGATGATATACATGTATGCTGGGATTCTGGCTGGTTACACCATCGCAAATCCTTTACCTAAAAAATAAAAAGGAAAAGAAGTGTATAAGAAAATTTTCTTGCCTATGTATGTAGATTCCAATACCCCTCCCAAATTCCAAGCATTAGGCCACGAAGACACCGGGGGTATTGGCTAAAGACATAATTTCAGGAGGACTATTTTTTGAAACGTTTTGATAATATTTATTATTATTATTATTATTATTATTACTGATAAGTTTTCATGGAAAAAAATAACATAACGGCGCGGGCTATGAGCATTAAGATATGTAGGTTATGCCAAAGTAAAACCTTGCCCTTCCGTGGATATGTTTAAGAAGTCATCGCCTTGGCAAGGGAGTGGTACAATCAAATTTAACATGATTTTATCTTCGTTTTTAATGAGATTTATACAAACTTCTATGGATAGTCTGTATACTAACCCATCTTTTCCCTTTGCTCTCCACATTTAACGACTTAACATTAATTTGGTCCAAAATAGAAAATGTCCATTTCTGATGAAGATGGCTACGGGATATATCCTCCAAGCCTTTATTCTTGTTCCTTTTATCTGGTGAGTGGTTTGTTCCTAAAAGAAATTGATTGGAGCTCAAATAAATGGAAAAGGAGGATCCCTTGGTAGTGGTGCATGTACTTGGGGGGCTATTTTAGCTTAAGTCCGGCACATCAAACAACCATGTTTCGCATTGTACCAAGTTCATTAAAGAAATTTGCCTCGTTACTGTCTATGTTTGAAGATTCAAATCTTAATCCATATGATGAACATGCTCACTTTTACTAATCAAACGAGCTTTTGGCACTCTCTATGTTTCGATTTGCACTTTAGAGTACAACTGCTTTTAAGTGATTGAGGAATATCAGAATAAGAACCCCAAAAGGTAAATGCCGATATGTTGATGATATGTTGATGTGTAGGGATTCGCAATCTTTAGAAGGAATATATCTACCAGAGGGGTTCCTTGTTTTGCAAAAGCACTCAACTTTTTGCAGTAAAAGTGAAGCAATTGGCATTTGGATATATCTAATCCCAGCACTTTGTACATGTAAATGAGCTGTAGTAAGTTACTCTCCTTTTACAATTTTGTTGATTCTTATTTCTCGCATGTATTCCCCGGATTGATTTTATGTTTTTTTCTATTTGATTTTACGTTTGAGTAACTTAAAGAAAAAGATTCCATATCTCTTGCGTTTGCGTTGGCTTAATTAACAAAGTAAATGTGATCTCTATTTTGTAGACCAAAGTTTGATTTCTAGGATAACAAAATTCATTATGAAATTTTGAAGTCTTGCCATCTGAAGGTAACAGTAATTTGAAAACAAAAAAACAAAACCTGACAGGCAGACTGTTGCTGAAAGCTTGGACTGAAGCTCCCATTTCCGATCAGATTCATGGCAGGCCAACCAAGAGTCCTGACAGGCAAACTGTTAGGACATTAGTTGTAACATTTACTGAGATTTTTTGTTTTCCTGTGATGGAATTGTTATGTTTTGATTTGGGGTTTGAAAATAAACTTCAGATTACTGACTGTCTCATTTCTGCAAAAGAACTTGGCATCATAATTGCTATACTACGACACGATACCGTATAATGCTGCGGATCCTTTAAAAGAGGATCCGAATAAATTCAAAATCACCCGATGAAAGTCTTTGTATAAACTGTCATTTTATCTCTATATTCAGAAAATTTAACAATATTACAAGGTCAATTCCATGCAAGCTTAGAAAAGGCCAATTGATTCTAAACAGTATGCATTTGAGAATGAAAAATATTAATGAATTAATTCAATTTTTTTTTGTTTTAAATAATAAAAATCATCTAAGAATGAATACTAAGTTACAGGTAGAATTGTATGACCAATAAATTTTATGTTTTTTTTTTTTTTTTTAATTTCAAGATAACTAAATTATAATTTGATATAAAACATGTATTGTATTTCAAAATTATGAAAGAATTTTGTAATTGTTATTTTTCCATTCTTCATATGTTTCATCTTTGCTAGCAGTGGATTTGATAGTCTTTCCTCTAACAATACACCAAAGCTTGCACTCAATGAAAAAACTATACATCTCATTAATAAATACAAGCAGTTCGTACACAAAATAGAAAAAAAAAAATAATCAAATAAATTAAGAATACTTACGCAAAAATATTAGAAAAGATTGTACCAATTACTAATATAATTGGATTAAACCTTACAAGATATCTAAGAATTTTAACAAAAACAATAGAGTTCACCAGCCGATGCCTTTGGAAAAAAATATTGAATGCCCAAATGATCATTCCCATTTCCTTAATCTCTTCAATTGTAGGAGAGAGAATAAAAGAGAAAAACATGAAAAAAAATAAAATAAAAAAGCTTTTTCAGAAGAATGAAGAAAAAAAAAAAAAAACAAAAAGAAGTAATTGGAAACTGAAGTAATTGAATTTGGTACTTTCTCAATTGAAGTATTTTTAGATTTAATTTGGACATGTAAACTGATGTAAACCATAATTATCTAATTCGGTTTGGCCTAACTAATTTTAGGTCAAAAACTCAATGGTCTAAACGTCAGACGCAGCCGTTTCATTCAATTGGATCATCGAGAGTCAAATTTGGTCAAAACTCGGGATGACTCGGCGGATTTTTAGCAACCCCGAATGACTCATTTTTGGGTAAGTGGACAAATTGTTGATGAGCTACCAAAACGGGAAAAATCCTAAGATAGAAGGATTCGAATTCATGCTTGCAATATAGATTCTTCACACTTTCTCTGTTTTTTGCCATGTAGTAGCTCCAAACATATGACTTCATTTTTTCAATTTTCTTTTTCATTTATTCTTTTGGTATAACGAAATAAATGTAATTTGACTTAAATATAATTGTATTTTCATAACAATTAAAAATTTAAATTATCTTACCAAAAAAAAAAATCATTTGTTTTTTAGAATTTCATTTGATATTTGTATTATTATTTTTTTATATAAATATTTTAAATATATCATTTACCCATTAAGTTTTTAAAATTTTTATTTTTAATTATGAAAATAACATTAATATTCCGTAACATATTATTTACATTATTTATCTTTAAATTCAAAATATTTAATTGCTATTTTGATGGTGGCTCAAGGATTAACTTCTTGGTCATGGGGTTTTAGAAGGTAAAGATAAAATCAAATTTTTGGTGAAAGAAGGCTCTTCTTTACGGTCATGTATTTGAAGACCAATTTTGTGGTGGTACGCTAATAAATGAAGAAATGAGCATATGGTTGGCTTACCTAGAGTTGAGGTGTGAGATTGATGGAGGATTGCTCAATAAGGGATCATTTGGTCCTAGATTGGATTTTAAAATAAAAATTAAAGCCAACCAAAATTTAAAATAATATAATATAATTGATTTATTTTAAAATTAAAATTAAATTCTCTTTATAGTATTTTGATTAAATTTAAAATCAAAATCATAATAAAAAAATTATTCTAAAACTAAAACTGAATAATAATACTAATAATAATAATATAATAATTTAAATATATTTAATTATTATAAAAATATAAATATAATTAATATTTAAAAATTTTGTCCAATAATAATACTATTTATAATAATAATAGTTTAAACTAATCAATTATTTTAATATATTTAATTATAATAAAAATCCAAATAAAAATTATATTAATAAAATTATCTAATAATAACAATATTTATTATAATAATAATAATAATTATAATTAATAATAATAAAGATAATAATTTTAAATAAATATATTAATATAATAATAACTCAAATCTCATTTTTTTACCTTCATATTATAATTATATATAGATAGAGTGAAATCTTAAAACAATTATTTGATCATAAAAGAATTTGTTCATAATTGATTTGTTATTTGAGTAATAATGGTCTTCTCCACGTTAGTTTTTTTTTATCTTTATTTGTCATTTATGGTTAGGCTAGAAGAAAAAATTAGTAAAACACTACCACATGTCACAGTGATTAAGAAATAGAATAATTTTTTACGTGAAATTTTATATGATATCAATTATTTTTCATGTAATATTAAATATTATCTTATTAATTTAAACAATGTTGTGTCCTACGTAGAAGGGTCGTAGTGTATAACATGGGATTATAAAACTTGAATTGATTTTTTAATTTTGTTCTTCAAAAATTTCCAACTGAATTTTGTTCCATGTTTTACTACTCTCTGCAGCCTAAAGTCAAAAGGAATGGGCTTTTCATGCCTGAGAAATTGGGAAGAATTTTGACAAAACTGGTTTTTTTTTCAAGAATGATATTAAAGATTGTGATTTATCCAAGATTCCCTCCGCTGGTATCACTTCACATGGACGAATGGTCGATGAGGAACGGAAAATGTAAGGGAACGCCTGGACCGTGCGTGCATCGGCTTCTGCTTCTTTCACCACTCTATTTCCACTGGCCCATGTTACCCAGTTGCCGAGGCTCAGGTCTGACCACAATGCAATTGTTCTTGGATTGGACTCTCCACCCGAATGCTTCTGGAAGAAGCGAAAATATTCTGCTTTGAGCAAATGTGGGTGCAGATTCTGAGGGCATTAGTGGGCAATGAATTTCGAATTGTCCACTGATGATCTCGCTTCTACATCTCAAATTTGTTCCGCGGCCAAGAAAGTAGACGCTTGGAACTTCAAGGCAGGTCGCGGCCTCGATCCCCAATCTCTGTGCTGAGTCCAAAACTCCTCCCTGTCGAAGATCGAGGGCAGGACAGACTTTACAAAATAAGGGGTTAGAGAGATCAAGATAGTGCTCCCTGGCATGCCCTGCCTTAATCATCATATTACGTGCTACTAGGTATCGCTCTCGCGATCAGCTCAGTAGAGAAAGGATCAAAGAATCCAAGGCCAAACCAGTAAAAGGCTCCTCCTGAATCGTGTTACAACCTTGTACCATTGGATTGGCAACACAGTGCCTAATTACTAGGCATAGGCTACTATGATGAAAACAGAGAGATTACTAAAACTAGTAGAAGAATAGCAGGCACCATATCCTCCATTCCAGTTAACCAAAAATCCACTCTCTATGGGAAAGTGAAAATCATTTTGAAAGAAACTAAACCAAACCACATGCCTGAGGTCCCAAGTCAGATGTCACTTATAGATTAAGAATTGTGGTTAAGCTGCATTCTTTCCTTCCCAAGATCAGGTTTTTAACAATCAATAAATTTCTTAAACATTTGTCATCAAGTATTTGAGAAAGCTACATGTTAATTTGTCATGCATTTGTGTGTGGTTGGAGACAGATGCAATCAAGCAATGATCTTTGCAAAACAAAGACAAGTTTAGATCATAACCTAAAGCAGACTTGTGCATCCGATAATTCCAACTGAGTTTTGTAACAGATGTTTATGCACCTAAGATCCAGTGCTTTTCATTTCCAAACAACAATGAAAAAACTCTATTTTACATTACACAATCCACAAGTTTAGTTTATTATATTGAGAATGCAAGTATTGCCTCATACAAATTACAGGTACCACAAGAATCAAGAAACAGGAATACCACTATGATAGCAAGCCATATATCAATTGCTATTACCACCAAAGAGGTACCCAAGAGAAGATCCACCGCCAGGGGCAGAATGAACCTTGGTTGAAGGTCGATCCTACAGCCAACCCGAAATTTGCTCAATCATCAATAATGACCTCCAGGAAAAAATATAGAAAATCATTACAACTGAAGGAATGTAATACAGCACTCAAAAAAAGCAATTTATTTTGCAGCTTAGATGGACTGGATCCATGCTTTTCTACTTCATTAATACAATTATCTTGTCAAAAGCAAGGTAGTAGAATGTCATTTTTTGAGAACATGAAGAAGTCTAGAAATGCAGAATTATCTCTCTCATTCAACTCACATAACAACATCACCTTTTATTATATAAAACATCCTGCCCATAATAACTCTCATTACAAACACTGAATAGTACCATTTTGGCTGAACAAGTCCCCCCTACCACACAAATAAATTAAAAAAAAAAATTGTAAGAAAGCAAAATGTCTGGCTCTCCTATGCTGGCAGATGCTACTGAGCAGTTATGTTTACCTTTTGAAGTGGTGGCTCCAGTGATTTCAATGAGGCTAGGCAGGGTGGGTCATAAGGTATTAAATGATGCACAGCAGACGAGGCATAATTTCTTAAACCCCAAAACTCACAACAGACAACACATTTCAAAGAAAAGGCAGAGAAAATTGGTTTTTGATTCTTTCAGCTCTTACAGCTAAGGCATAGCCCCAAAACTCACAATCATAGCAAGGTTGTCGAGAATTATACCGTTATGAAGTTGCCAGTGTTCTGACCATCCGAGGAATTACTGTTAATACCAGCAGGAAGCTGCTTGCTGACATCTACTGGTGGTGAAGCCACAGCAGGCCTGGATGGAGCACCATTATTTGCAGCTTGGCCTTCAATTGGAGCAGCTTGGCCTTCAATTGGAGCAGCTTGGCCATTACTTGCAGCAGGTTTTGGAGCCTCACCACTGCCAAAAAGGTAGCCCAGTGAACTTTGCCCCCCACCACTGCTAACTCCACGACCCATGGTCAAAATGTACTATTAGACCCTGTCATTAATGAAGATGACAGAAACATATTATTAAATCCAAGATTAACAAAAAGAAATGCAACTGAAATCAAGAAAGGCTCTTGTAGTGGAGCTGTTAAACCAAATGGCACCCTTTCCATGTAACAAACAAGAACAAAGAAGCATGTTTGGTGGGAGACATTCGTCACTAAGCAATCATCAAGGAGTAAAGCCCAACCCTAGCTGCCACTCTCAGTCTCAGCTCTCTGCTTCTCTCGCTGTCTCATGTTCCACTCTCAACTTCACATCTCTCAACTCTCTAGCTCTCACTGCTGCTCTTAGATCTCTGCCTCACTCACCCTCGCTTCTCTCCAGTCTCCAACTCTTGCTGCAGCTCTCAGCTCTCTGCCTCTCTCTCATGTCTCACCCTCAATCTGAGCCTTCAACTACTACCACTAAAACAGATCCGCTACAGTAGATCAGACTTCAACCAATGTCACCACCAGGTGAAGTAAATGAAAAATGCCTCAAAGATGGAGTAAGTTTGCTCACAAAGGAAATCCACTTGAACAATCCATAATGTTGATGATATGTTCCTCTTTGAACAGAAAGCCCTTGCCAATGGTAGCTAGCTAACACTTCACTCCATCCTAGTAAGGACAGTTTATATACATCTTACTTTCCTTCACTTTTAATCGAAAAATTCAAGTGTTTCTTCATCCTTTTCGTTTTCACTGAGCTTATATACAAATTTCAATTTAGCTCCACAACATAAATATTTCTCGCATTGCAATAACAAAAAACCTAGCAACCAACCCCTCAACCACAAACTAAAAAGCATATCATCACCAATTGCAAAAGCAATTCACCGGCCCCTGGCAAAGGTACAAAAAGTTGTTCACAAATTTTTAGTCAGCAGATGCATAAACCGGGTAACGAACTACTAGCTCTTCCAGCAAATCCATATTTACATCAGAATTAAAAAGAATTAAGCGATAGAGCACAAGCAATGCAGGCACCATAGAATTTCATAGCCTCTTTAATCATTTTTCACCAGAATCTCGCACCAACTAAGACCCAATTCCCATAACAAAACCCGCAGTAACTTCGAACATACAAAGCTAAAATATTAAAATATTAAAATATTAAAAGAATATATTAGAAGAAGAACAGCAGATCTAACCAAATACTATGAAATTTCAGTAAATTTTTAGTGAAACTATCAAATCAGTAACTGTGAAACTGGAAATGAGAGTTAAAAACAGAGAATTTGAGAAATTGACAAAGCAAATTCTTTGAGTGGAACTGTAAATCAGAAATTATGAGCGAAGATCTGTGTGTCTTGAGATCCATGCGTTACCTTTTCGGCAATTCGGATCGGATCTGAAGAGCAGAACCGGAGCGCAGAGAGAAAGAGAGAGAGTAAGTTCGACTCTGAAAGAAAGTGAGTGAGACAGCAAATAAAGAGAGATAGAGACGGAGAGAGAAAGCGATATATGAGAGATTTATTTTTTTAAAAAAGTAAAGTATATTTTTTTGAGAAAATTATATATATATATATATATATATATATATATATATATATATAACTTTTATTATATTTTTTAAAATTAAAAAATATTTTATTGTGTTAAAGGATATAACATTTAGAGTATATAAAAAATTAAAATTTTTTATATAATTTAAAATATTTATAAATTTTTAATTTATTAAATTAATTTTTTTGATAAATTTTAAAATTTAAAATATTATTTAACATATTATTATATTATCAACCTAACTTAATGTATTTTATATTTTAAATAAATAAAAATTAATTTTAGTTAAAAAAAAATATTTAGTACTGCAATAAAAAAATGAAATAATTTTTTTAAAGGATGGCCATGTAATATATTTTTTAAAAAAATATAGAGTATATTTTTTTAAAAAATATATTATATTATAAAATTTTATAATAATAAAAAAACTAAATAATACATTATGGGTGATCATGTGCCCTCATGCTTTTTTCCACCATGTGACCCTTTAAGATTTCCCTTATTCATTTTGAAATTTTTAAAATAAGATATTACATTTCTCTACTCCCCTCAGCTATTTCAATACAAATTTATAGTTAAAAAAAAAAGTAAAAAGTATTAATATTAAGATATTTATAGGGACTTAAAAAATGTAAAATTGAATAAAAAATTTATTTTTTAAAAAATATTTGGTGTAGAAATAAAATCTATTGAAATCTTGCGCAAGACGAGTTGGCTTGAAGTTATTGGAGAACTGGTCTTCTGATCTGCGCTACACTCGGATGTTATCAGGCTATTATTTTATTCTAATTGTGAAGAAATAAGGAAAACTAATTTTAATATTTTTTTATTAGATATGTAACATTTAAATTTGTCGTTAAAATCAAACATATCTAACAAAGCAAGGGAATCATAAATCACACAAAAAGACAAAGTTTTAAAAATTAAATTAATCTTAAATTAAAAAAATTTAGTGATTTACTGATATTTAATATTAAATATATAAAAAATTAATAATATATTTTTTATTTTTTAAACAATTAAAATATAAAAATTTATAATTAATTAATTAATAATAATAATATTAATAATTTTTATAATAAATTAAATTAAATTAAATTACAGTCTGATTCTAATTTTATCAATATTCCCTTTTTTTTTTTTTAACGCCTCTGGCTGAAAGTGAGCTGCCCAACTCTGCTCTGTCGTTTGTCGTATTGCTTAATGATATCAATTTACATATCTTTGTCATGCCCTATCAGGGGAATTAATTTTTGTCACCATATGTCCACGCACAGCACAGCCAGAATGTACGTGTGGATGCATTTTTGGCCCCTTCCGTTATGTTTTTGTCCCTTTTTTTTTTTTTTTTTTCTTTTTTTTCTTTTTTCTCTTTTACATGCTGCATTCTTTTATTTTTATTTTTTGTTAATTAAGAATAGAATTTAAAATTTAGAAATAAGCTCATTGATTGTCTGAAACGCGAGTTCATTAAAAATTATGATTCTTAGTTGCCGGTTGTCTTGAAGTTTTTTTGAGCTTTTATGAATGAAAATTTAACTTTTTTTCGTTTTTGCGTGGCCTCTCCAAATCTTTTCATGCCCCATTACGACAGGGTTAACCAAAACTTTGTATACTTCACGAGAATTTTCCAAGGCCTAATGCAAGGTCCATACTACGTCGTACCATACAACTCCTAATAAAATAAAATAATAATAATAAAAAGGGTCTCTTGGCCATGTAATATCCCATTATGTAGAAAAAAAAAAATTAAATTAGCACTTAACTCATTTCTTCTATTTTTCTTTAACCCCTTTAACAATTTTCTTTTTAACCTAAAATTAATTTCCAAATATACAATAAACTTATGACAAGGGGTTGTCAAGTGGCATATTTTCTTTAATTTTTTTTTTCTGTTTTTTTTTTTCTCAATTTTTCATCATCTCATGATTTAGGCTATTTCTTCTAATTTATCCAACTTTCCTGCTTCTTAAAACTCTTCACAAATCATTTATTAAAATTGAAAGGGAGGAGGGAGAGTTGAGAAACATTTATAATTAGGAAAGAAAGAGATATTGATAATTAATAATTTTTTTAAATATATTATTTATTTTTTAAAATATTAAATAATAATTTAATTTTTTAAAATTAATGATTTGATTTTTTTATATTGACAATAATAAATGATTATAAAAATTAAAATATTAATTTTTTAATTTTTTTATGTTAATAATTACGAAAAATAGATATTAATTACAAAATTTATTTATAATAAATAAAAATTTTTCACATTTAGTTATAGATTATTACATCTTTATCTTTTTAACTCTCACTCTCCTACACAAATCTTAACAACCATATTTCATGGCATTGGCTAAACAAAAGCATCTTTTCAAATTCTTTAAGCAAATGACATGTTTTCTTTACTCTTAAATCCACTCCTTTCACACTCTTCATTTTTCTTTTGCTTGACCAAAGTGAAATGCAGACTATAAATACTCTGTTTACACCTTTTTTTTTTTTTGACTCGATTATATTGTTTATGCCTTTAATTTATTTTTTTTTTTCCAATTGCTCTTTTTTTATGCAGATATGTTAAAACCAGGGGATAAATACTTGTCTAGGATCTGAAGCCGAGCGACCTTTCTTTGGATTATATCATACTTTGAAGTTAAGCCTTTAATTGCACTCATCTGATATTATTATTATTATTATTATTATTATTATTATTATTATTGATAAAGGATAGAAATTTTATAAGAATTGAAACTTCAAGAGATTCAGAAGAATTGGCTTTGATGATTATTTTCATTAGTACTATTAAAAAAGGGAGAAACTCTAAGATCAAAGATTATAAATTTTGAAAAATAAAACAAAAAACTTCACTTATTCCCATCATTTAATCCCATGATATCATGAATATCATTCCTATATCTTGGAGATATTCGTTTCGTTGTTGCGTTGTAAACAACAATTAGTAGAAAGAATGAATAAAAATTTATAATACAATGCATTTAACTAAAGATTTTAATAGAATAAAATATAGTATTAGCATGCATAGCACAAGATATAAAGCCAGTTGGAGAATATCCGGTTGACCAAATTACACCCAAAACCAAGTTGACAATTATGATATATAGGTAAACCTCTACCCAAAATAAACCAGGTTACAATTATCGATGAGCAGTTGACCTATTTAACTCTAGTCGAAACATTGAAACGCAGCCTGAATGTAACAGTCAGACGTGTTCTAGCCTACTAACCTTCACAAATTGGTAGAGCAGGCTGAGACCACGTCTTTTAAGAGTTGCAAAAACTGCTCAAGAATGCAGGACTCCTCATGAAACATATTTCAGGCCCAGATAAATCACAGGTATAAGAAGGCTGTATTTGGGTTGAGAAGTCCTGTCAGATACAGCAACCACCGCTTCGCCATTGACCAAAGAAATGGACCAAACACATTACGGCACACTCAAACTCCCAGTATCTGACCAATGTACCGCCACTTCTCGTCGACACTCGTGCAACTGAAATCCTCCCCCAAGTGTCTATTCCTAGTTGAAGAATAGAAGATCAGGGCATGTGCCACCGAATGAAAGGTCATCCGCGTGGCAAGTGTTGGCAAACCAGTTCTTCCAACAGAGAGAGAATAAATAGAAACTTCAAATGGCCAATTGCTTCCCAGCAACATAGTCAGTTGTGACAATAACGTGAAAATCCATTTAGCAGACATAAGGTGCCAATTGAGGAGGGAGGAACATTACATTTTCATCCTTCTTCCATAATAATAGCTGTTAGAAACTGCCCAGCCTGATGGTGATAAGGATGTGAAGTTGTAATCCTGAACCCAGACAAGCATTCACCGCAGGCAAAAGTAAAGATGATCTAATCTGCTGAATATGCTAGCTGTGAGAAGCATACCACAAATCTCAGCTTTGCATGGTGTAATAGTGAGGGGCAAATTCAGCTAACCACAAATAATCAATCCTAGTTACATTGCGTATGTACTTTTGACTAGTTTGGACAAATTCATTGAAAATTACACACTCCGTGTTTGACTTGAATAGAACAGAAAAAGGATGAATCTGCACTATCTGACCACTGGCCAAAGCCCTGCAATTGAGTTGAATTTGTAAGGTGTTTTATAGTGAAAGATGGAGAGACCACAATGATAATACCAAAGAGAAGGCTGAGTAGAAATAGCTTAAGCTCTATTTTAAAGGACTCAAACAGCTTCAAGACACTTAAAAATCTTCCAATAGAATTTCCAGAGGTCATGCGCTGCAAATTAATACCTGTATGATCCATCAGGTTGCTTCAAAGCGGCATTAAGGAAAAATGAAGCAGCAAGGCATCTGCGGAATTGAACAATGTCATCTCCACAAGAAGAGATATGAAGGCCCATTTGATCAACATGCATTTGAATTTGACTGCAGAAGAAAAGGAAATCAAATCATGAAGTAAAGAATGTTGAAATATCAATTATTATAGATTAAATCTGAGAAGTCCTGACCAAGCATACCACCTCAGCATGAATCCCAAAGAAGAAAAAGAAGTGTAAAACAAAGGTTAAAATGAGAAAAGAAAGGTCCGCAGCGAACCTGTGAATGTCACGAGCATGCCTTAAAGAACGAAAATTGATGAAATTCTCCTTGCACCATTTTCTCAGAACTTTTTCAGTTTTCCTCTGAAGATTAGGGTTGCTATTTTCTATTGGTTCATCATTTCTCTTTTCCAACAGTTCAATGGCTGCTCGATACACATTGATCAATGTAGGATGATCTCCATCAGGACTTGAAAAGCACCTCATTGCAGTCTTTGCCTGGCCAACAGGATAAAATTAAATTACTTTTCACAGTAGCCGGAAATTTAATGCTTCATTGCACAAAAATTGGAACATGCAGTCCACGTGCATCATACAAATAAATTAAGAAAAGTCGAGAGGTGGCAACTGTGCTCTAGCAAAAAGATACACATAGCCCATAAAGTATCCTAATAACAAAAATTCTCATTTCATCATCCAAGTTCCCAACTCCTAAAAACTGGCTAGACTCTTGTCATTCTAATTTTACTGATCCAAGTTGTCTATTACTAACCAAATTCTCAATCTCAACATAATATAAATATCAGTTTTCCCATTTCCTTGTACTCACAAAATCTGACACACCAGCAAAGCATGTAGATACAAACACATCATTAATTCTTCTGCAATTAGCAGTCATATACTAAAGTAGAAAAAATTAAACCATTAATTAAATGACTTTTACAAATATATACGAGCAGTAGTTACTTCTTCTGACTTCTCACGAGGACGATAGAAAATTGATTCCACAGAGAGCAATGCAACAGTTATCAACATTTCTTCCAAGCAGTTAAACTGGTTTGCAAGGATGAGAGCTTTGGAATAAATAGGATCTAAGGGAAGCCGAGCCATTTGATGACCAACCGGATCTGACAACTTACAATCATCTGCCAAAGCACCCAACAGGAACAACTGCTCCAAAGATTTGATAATGGCTGCCCTGTTCACATGCAATGTTTAACATTGACATACGTATATTTTGACAAGAGATGTAGAGGATATGCTCACTAGCCATAGAACCATCTACTTGTCCCAATTGCAGAGTTTCCTCCATGCATTAATGAAATGAACACAAATATCTCCATTTAAAAAGGTGGCAATGGAAAATACAAGCTTTGCAGAAACCAGTGCAAGATATATACAGCAGACACAAGTCACCACAACCAGACTCAATTGTAAACTGCTTTATCAGAGCTCTGGAACCATAAAACAAATCATATGTTCAATTTGTCTTTTGCCTTTTGTGATAGAACTCCAAAATTCTCGTTTATGGTTTCAATGAAGTGAAAAGGTAACTTGACCTCAGAGTACACCGGTATAGTTCAGTATCATTTGGTTCAGAAAGACGAGAAACCATAATAAGAACAATAAGCCCCAAGGGAAACTGGATTGAAAATGGTGAATTTGAAAAAGGCAAATGATATCTGAAGCAAAACAAACCCATACAAATAGAAATGCATTGCCAAGAGAGAGTATCACACAAAACTGGTGAATAGATAAAAAGCAACCTGAAGAATACCTAGCTGGTTTTTCAATGAAATCAAATCCAATAATATCATCAACACCCAGAGCTTTTAATTGCAAGATGACATTCGATAGGTTGCACCGCTTGATCTCTGGCTTTGTGGAATCCTCAAGTTTCTCAAATTCACTCTCTGGGTAAAGACGGAAGCACTTCCCAGGCCCTTCACGTCCTGCACGTCCACTGTTGTAAGACATCAAAATCATTTTCAACAATTGGGCCACAAGCAGTGTTGTAGCTTGTGCTTACATGCAAATTTGATCATCTCAATGTAACTTAAGTCATATGTAAGAATTGATGCAATCCAAAAACCAAAAGGGTTTGGGGCAAGGGGAGACAGAGAAGCATGCATCTAATAACATTATAGCAGACACAAGTAGAGACTTAAACTGTGAACAGTATAAAAAACACATCATCATTTTATCATTAAAGCTCATCAACATTGAAACACAAAAGTAGTAAATACCATTAAAGGTAGGCAACAAGCAACTATCAGATTCCAAAATCATTTGGTAAGCTCAAACTGATTTGATTCCATATGTACAGGCTTTTTTTTTTTTTTCTTCTGATGCCTACCTCCTTTGAAGAGCCTGAGCTTTTGACGTTGGAATGATCATCAATGACTCCATTCCTCTAAGTGGATCATAAGAGCGTGCTTTCACAAATCCAGGATCAACAACATACTTTATTCCAGGTATGGTAACTGATGTCTCAGCAATATTTGTAGCCAATATTACCTACACATGACCAAAAACTGAGGTGGCATGACTACATAAAATAAAACTATAGCCTAAAGGGCATTTTGAATGCATTGGGAGCACAATAAAAAGGCACAAGCTTCTATGCATAGGGATCACATTTTCTATTTAAATTATGGAACAAATGGGAAAAGATGGATATATACATAATCAAAGAAGCTGTTTATAGATCACCAATTAAAATCAGAAACATCAAATAAACAAAGTCATCGATTTTGTTTCCTCTTTGCTGCAAGAGCTTCTTATGTGTTACTTCTGCTCAACACCATCTAAATCTATCCATCCTCATGATAGGTAAAATATCCAAACATATAGCTACCATGTTCTGAACAAGTAACTAGACAAAAATGACATCTGATTTCACTTTAAGAAAAAAGTAAGAGTTCACCAATTCAAGTGCTTAAGAGGCTTGATCAGATGCATCACTAAGCTACCTTGCGGTATGTGGTTGGAGCTGGCTTGAAAGCTCGCATTTGCTGTTCAGATGGAAGAGAAGAAAAAATGGGAAAAACTAATAACTTTCGATTGTTTTCAGGCAACTGAAGAAGCCGCTCCTGGATAGATCTGTAAACAAATTCAATCTCTTCTTGCCCAGTTAGAAAGACAAGTATATCACCAGGGCTCTCCTCCAAGTGAATCTATCAAATTGGAGCAGCAGAACTATGAGAGGCCATATAATGCACTTCAACCAGATTCGCAAGTCATGGCATACTAGTCTAAGAAGTTAAAAAAGTGGCACACACTTTCAGAATAACCAAACACAGGATACAAGAGACCAAAGAACATGAGAAATTAAATTTTACTCATTATTATAAAGCCACTGCCAATGCTTTGATAATTAAAAATTTTGGTGACTGAAAGTGATACTCAAACCTATATAAATTATCTAAAGCTGTGCATCTATAAATACTACAAATTTGGCCAGAAAAAGTATCAATAACACCAAGAATGCAAATGCCATTTACTTCAAATGAATTTTCCTAGATGTTGAAGCTTTCACCAAGAATGCCATCAATTTAAGTTAAAGACAGAGTTATTAAAGATTTTTTAATGGGATTGAATTTAAATATTTCTTTCTTCTTTGTGAATATTCATTTCCTGGTTTGATCTTAGAATTAAGACCCTAGTTTGGGTTTGCATGGTATTCAATAACATGATTCTTCACCTTCCTTTGATTCTCTCTGCATAATGAATTTTATAAAGGGAACTGTTTTCAGGGAGAGAAAAAAAAAGGCAAGTATCAACTCGTGAAACTGATAAAACTGTTAAGTTCCTGTAAGAGCCATAGGCTTAAGGAGGTTTCAAGAGTATTGGCTATTGAGTTCATGATGAAGGATCCATGCCACACTCGGCAGAACCCACAATGTTGCGATGTCATTATTTTTCCAGTTTTTTCTCTGGTATTGGACAGACAATCCCACTTACTATTGAAATGAGTGTCTCCTTCTTATGTTTCAAGCCATCAGTTTTTCATAAACTGCAGTTTGATGGACCACTGTTACTTTTTATGGCCCTCTGCACTTCCTCTGTTTACCCCTTGAAATGATGGAGTTTTAAAAAAATTCTGTGCTTGCTATTTTTGAAATGTAAACAGAAAATTTGTATATGGTCTGAATAAGAGAACAACAATTTTCAGGCACCATGGCTTGGCTTCATTCTACTTCAAATGATATTAGTTGTATCCTCTCTCTCTCTTTATATACATATACTCTGTGCAAACTCACTCTCCATTATATTCCAAAATGAGATAATTGACTTTACAATTGAAAAATTAATTAAACCATGATCTGATATTCTGATAAGCTATATACATTAGAGTCAGGATTCTATGAATTGTTGTTCAAAATAGATGCTAACATAAAATATATTCACTATTTCATACTTTTGCAATACATTTAGAGGATTCCTGTTCAACACTACTTCTATTTCAAATATTTTTAGAATTCCAAAAAACCCAGCACATGGGCAGATAAACTAGTTGGTCAAGTAAAGACAACACAAAAACAAGGGAGAGTGGCACAAGATAAATACCTGAAATATGGTAGTTAAGGTTGCATCAACATAATCCGTCAGAGGATGAACAGTGTAAAGTATATCCACATGATATTGACGCCCTTCAATGTGAACAGCTCTGGCACCACCAAAGTAATCAGAAAAAATGTGTGCATCCAAGCTAGCAGACATGATGATCAACTTCAATGGAAGGAGTTTCCTGCCTTCACATTGCTTGAGAAAACCAGCACACTGAGCACCATTTTCTCTCTCTTTCAGTGTGCCATTGTTTGCCTTCTTGTTATCACCATTCACATGGCTACCAAGAGACTTTGACCTTACAATTAACACATTTTTCAGCAAGCCCAGTAACACATCAGTGTGGACAGTTCTCTCATGAGCTTCATCAACAATAATCACCGCGTATCTAGACAGATAAGGGTCCAATAAAGCTTCCCTGCAAGTGTATCAAGACTAATGTCAGTTCAGTACAAACAAAAGAATGACCAATGAAAGAGCTTTCATAGGTAAGCAAGCAAGTCAAATAAATTAATTAACCACCTCAGCAACAATCCGTCAGTCATGTACTTAATCCTTGTAGAGCCACAGGTCTTATCATCAAACCGGACAGAATATCCAACCTTTTGCCCCAACTCAACACCACATTCCTCCGCTACGCGTTTGGCAACTGTGACAGCCGCTACACGTCTAGGTTGTGTTATTCCAATAATTTTTCCATCATGACAGAACCCAGCATTAAATAAATACTGAGGTAATTCTACATTTGAAAAAAAAAAAAAAAAAAGGATCAATTATCCTAATTGATGAAAACCCTTTTTATTACATAGAAAAATCAAAAACAGAAAAACAAAAAGATAAGCTTACGAGTTGTTTTGCCGCTTCCAGTTTCTCCGACAATAATTAGAACATCATTGTTGCTAACCTCCTCGACAAGTCTTCTCTTAACTTTTAAAAAACAAAAAAAAAAAAAAGTTAAAATTAAAAAGAAAAACGTTAACAAGAGTTGTTACAGACAAGAAAAAGAATAGAAAAAAAAAAAGGGGGAAACATAATAGATTGTTTTGGTATACCTGAAGCAATTGGCAGAGACTCTCTCTGTTTCCTGATTGTTTCTCTGCTAAATTACAATTAGAATCACTTTTAATCTTTATTTTTTTTTTCCAAATTTTCAAAAGAGAAATCGATGAATCCCCAAAACGAATAATGCTATAATAATAACCTGGCAGTGGAATCAAAGTTACGAGGTGCCTGGGGAAGTTGCCATTGGGTTTCCGCGTTCCTGTAGGGTTTGTGAGCCCTTTTTGCGCCATTGAAGGCATCTTCAGCAACAAAGCAATCCAACTTTACTCGGAGATGATGGCGGGCTCTTAAACCCTACTTCCTCATATTTTTAGGTTTTTTCCTGAAAAACTTGCAAACACAATGAAAGGAGGTAAAAATAATAATAATAACCATTACCTGGATAATATGTGAAAAGACAAACTTACCCCTATCTCCCAACATGTTATGATTGCGCTCTTTTTCTCTTTCTTTGTTTACAGGACCGGCGTCGTTTCAACATCCGTAGTACAATTTTTAACTTATGGATGGCTATGAATCTAACCATAGATTGTGGTACGTGCTTTTTAAAATTATGTTAAATGATATCACAATTTTAGTACAAATTTCGGGTCAGACACACTTATTGCATTCCAACAAAAAATCATTAGAATGACGATAATGAAATTAATTATGTGTGGATTAATATTTATTACCGAGATTAGAGCTGATGCTCTCGTGGTTGCTGACCATGGCACGTGCACATTCATGAGCGCAACAGTACCTGGGAGATAGTGAATTTATATACGTTTTACCATGCAAAGACCAGAACAACGAGGCACCCAGCAGAGGGAATTTCTTTCCCACGCATTGCCGTGCGCGCGCACTTTGCATGGATTGTTGTTCGTTCCCTTGCACTGCAGTTAGTCAAGCACCACCAACAAGACAATAATCTGGATACGCTAAGATACAAAGTTAATGCTACACGATTTAATCATGAATGCAAAAGGCTTTGGTCTTTTTGACGTCAAACATGTTATCGATGTTTGACAAGATCAACAATGATTTCTTCCTTCCAGGATGGATGCCTGTCACCTGCCTATTACTGCTTGGAGTGTATTTTTGAGAATAATTCAGATCCAGAAACATGTTGGCCGGGAAAATGTGGCTCCGGAGTGGTCGTCAACATGGTACTCTACAGCACATTAATTGATTGACTTCCCGCAGATGCCTGGTTCGCCGCACGATTACTCCCAAAATTAGTTCGATTGGATTCCCGCGCAATTCTTGAACCAAACTGTACCAAAAGAAAACAATGTATGCGTCTAACAATTACAACCTGGGTTAAATGTATAAATCTATCATACTCCTAACTCAAGAATGCTGTGGTAACTCAGTGCAATAGTAACAGAAACCTGGATTGCTCTTTTGGGTTGAATTGCTGCTTCACGTAAACCAAGCATCCGTGCAACCTTTGAAATGTAAGATGAACAAACAATTAACATTTAGCCAGGACTGATATCATATAACAAATTTGATAACACTGCATGAAGGAATAGATATATTAGCAGTTGGGGGGAAAAAAATTCAGAAACAAAATCTAGGGCGTCAATATCAAAATGATATCGTTCGCGTCTTAGCATATACGGAGCAAGTACAAGTTGAACAAAAAGAATACGACACTGACCTCTCTCAGGATTTTCTTATCCCCTGTTCCACTAGGTTGATCAAGATTGGCAACTTCCCACAGGGGGATGTCAAGAAGAATCCTAACAACATCTTCATCCAAGAAAGGAAATCTAGCCTGGCAAAGCCCCTACACAATTAATGTTGGAAAACAAGTGAAGAAAGTCTGAACTTGTTTTATTTGTTACAGTACCTCCTTCCCATTATCAGCAATGCATCTATCATCTCTCCCCATGTTCCGTTTCCATATTCTCTGCATGTCCAGCTTCATCTCCTCATGAAGCCCCAGCCAACTGGTAACAACATGTAAAATAATAAGAATGCACAAGACCATGTGACAATATGTTGCTACAAAAGCCATTATCCAATTTCTTCATATTTAAATCACAGCATATGTTCACATCAATTATTGTTGCAAACAAAGAAAAAAGACATGTGAACATGCAGAAACCTTTTCTATCTCTCCACGGCAATCCATCTTCCAAAATACCCTAGTGAATTTTTACTGGCCTCAATTCTGCAGTATCAGCAACAGGACGTTTAACACTGATGAAATGCCTTGTTAAGATTTTGTTGTTGTCTTAGAGGTAAAAACAAACAAATAAAAACACCATTCACTAAGCTACGGTAACAGCTACCATTTATTTGCTGACGTGAGCTGTCATTTAAGAAACGGTAGATATTCACCTATTTTCATAGTGAGCTAGTAGAACAACGACTGCTTCCAAAACTCTGCAAAGGGTATCCCCAGAACTTGAGGCTCCCTTCTATGCTAGGGTTGGGGACATTTGTCTATCATATGCAGCATTCTCCTTACATTTTGGCAAAAGAATGATTTTGGGACTTGAACCCATGACATTCCACTCACAAAAAGGCAGTTCTAGTGCTGCTCCAAGGCTTGCTCTCTTCCAAAACTCTATGATAAAGCTAAGTAAAATGTTTCAAACTTCAAGGCCTTCCCCTTCTAAGGTTGAGAGTAAATCCTTATGCACTAATTCCTAAACTTACAGGACTTTGCTAAATTTTCATTCTCCCCTTCTTTTTGCATGAAACCTACAATGGTGTTTCATTTTCAAGTTCCAGACACACACACACACACACATTCTTTCAAAGAACATGAAAACAGCACACTTTTTGTCTACTCTGAAGCTAAACTCAAAATCCAGCATGCCACAAAATTTCAACCTTAAGACATATATTCAATGGAGTGTCAAACATAAAACTTAGACTCAGAACAAGACTATGCATGAGCCCCCACACATGCCAAATTGAAAATGCAGGAATACATAGTCCATCTGGTTACAATACCTTCCACTTCGGTACTTTGTTCTATGCCTCCCATAGCCAGCACACTGCTCATCAGCACCAGAACCAACCAGAACAATCCTGGCCTTCGAATTGTACATAAAGCTTTGTTGATTATCATCATTCCTACTGCTAGATCCTTTATTTACCCAACCATGTCCTCTCGCAGCCAGCCATAGAGCAATGCCTATATTCAGGTCCTGAAACCAGAGTTGTAATGTAACTTTTCTGGTCAGAATGTGTGTGGCAATGTGTATATAATGTCAGATGTTCTGACTTTTAGCTTCAAGCCACTGATATACAGTTGTTGAATGTAGAGATATATTATATAAACCAGGGAAAAGCACCTGATAAAATGGTGGCCACATCAATAACATCTAGAAAGGCTAATTGCAACAAAGTGATAAAATCAATTTAATAAAAGAATATTAAATTAGCTAAAAGCTTCTAGTGGGATCCAAAAGGGCACCACATGATGCATAAATAATGAACTACACTTGTTTGAAGGAAACAGCCAATCACCATATAGGTGTTTGCAGGTTTTATCAGTGACATAACGTGCTTCAATTCCAAAGTCAAATTTGACAGCTCAGCATCAATTTCTACAAGTTTCCACCTGCATACACAATCAAAACTGCACTCAATATACAGAAAATGAAAGTGGAGATGCCGAAAAACAATTTGCCAGGCAAACTTGGAGCCAATCATAAACAAGGCAAATTTAAAGCCAAGTGGAATGTTGCTCCATGTTAAAGAAAGTGACAAATACATCTTAATGTCTTTTTGGTGACATGACATTACCAGGGATTTGGAACATAAATTTATCTAGATTGGGCTTTAGGTTGTTCCTATTCAGTTCAGAGCTTTTATCAACCAAATTCATATGTTGTTGCAATGTTCAAATTATCCTCCAATTTGCAAGAACTACACTGAATGCAGGATAATTTTCCAATGGCATTCCCACATCTCAAATTCAAAGCCAAGTGGAACTTGTTAAAGACACACACACACACACAAAAGGGTCAACTGAAAACCTCCCAAAGAAACTCAAATTTACTGCACACTTGAAACATAGCTTTAGGCTGCTGGTTCCTAGTTCAGTTGAATATTTATCATCCAAATTCATTTGTTTAAAGTCTGTCCTCCAATTTTTGGCAACTGCACCAAGTGCAGTATAAATATTCCAATAGCATTTCCAAATCTCTTTTATAGAAATTGATATTTACTGAAGTTACAAAGGCCTGGATATGCAGCATTAAAGTCCATGAGAAATGTTTGCCATTGTACCTTCTAAAGGGTGCAATCCTTCTAAGTTCCTCTACTCCTGCCCTTGCAGAGATTCTATCAGGAGCAGACTGCCCATCGAAGCTCACATTCAGCAAATCAATTCCATCTGACAAAAGAGATTGAGCCAAGAAATGGATTCAAAGAGATCAAAACAAAAACCACAGGAAAAATTTACTTAGTCATCTAGGATTTCCACTATTCCACTAAAGGGCCTAGGAAGAAATAATGAAAATCTGAGGATGAAGTCCACATGGTTAATTAGCTTGGACTGATGTCACTTCTGACATTGAAATACCTACTTCCTTTTAAGTACATCAAATTTCTTTTAGTTTTTAATATTATTCAAATTTGTTTTATTTTTTCTTATTCTTACCCATATACAGCCTCAGTAGCATACCCCTTGAAGCTCTATCCTTATCAAAGATCAATTTATGAGTGCACTCCAAGCATGCAACATAGAGCTTGGAAACTATATAAATTAATTTTATAAGTTCATAAAAGTTTTGCAAGGTCCATGCTTCATTAAACAGTCCTACATCATCCCAGAAACATATAAGCTGTACAAACTCATAAAAAAGGAAGTTATATTGGCAGCATCTAGTCAAAACTTCACAGAACCATTAGGCTCAATCATTTGAATATCAGAGAAGAATGTATCTTTAAGAACCCATTCAAAGAACTAATCTCTAATATTCTGTAACTTAAAGAATCAAAGGACTCAATCCCATAGCAGCAGCCCGAACAAAGAATTAGCAAAGCCAAACATGCACAAAAAGATGGGATTAAAATCCAAAAAAATTATGCTATCCCAAGTGACAGGTTCTAGAAATTGTTTTTAGAACTTCCAATTAAGAACTACAAGCTCTAAATTATTAGTGATCACAATATAGAAACTATAGAAGGAGTAAGGGGAGAAACCTTGAGAAGACAAATGGTTCATGTGAAAGTATTGTGGCTTTGAAGAAAGACTTACATCTGGGGTCCAGACATTCATCCAATAATACTGCAAGTATCATAGAATCCAAGCCACCAGAAAACAGAATTGCAACTGGAACAAGTTCATCTTCACTGTCATCATGTCTGAATCCCTAAACAGCAATTGTCGAGGAATTTGGTCAGTCCAAAAGAACCAATTGACCAAGACAGCTATCAGTTACCACAAAAATGCAAATACTGGCTCTGTAAATCATAATGCCAATTGAATCTTTTTAAAGATGGTGCAAGCCAGAAAATGAGTTGGCTAAGTGTGCTAAGCAAAAAAGAACAGGGGAATCATCAGAACTGACACCAGCTTCATTGACTGAATGAGCTGGTACCTTTAAAGGATTTAACATATTTAAATTTTACCTTTACCTATGCAAGAGAGAGATGCAAAGAAGACATTTCTTGATTAAAACTTAACAAGGGAAAAAATGAAGTGTGCAGCTTCTATTCATTCAAAAGAAAACAAGAAATACTTTTGCAGTTTGTTTCAACTATAAACAGTAAGAAGATACGCCTGTGCCTTGCCAAGAATAAAAAAAAAAGTTCAAAAATATGCAACTGAGGTGACAAAAGACCTGTACCGGAAAAATTGGATGGAGTGAAGTGCGCAGAATCAGAGATTTCCTGAGAGCGAGTAACACATTCTGAGCTGCCAATGAGCCTGTATCTTCATAGATACAAAGAGGAAAAACATAACAAAGACAAATCACAATAAATGGGTTCCTCCAATTACAATATCCATTTTACTATTTGAGATGCTTTAGAGGCAGAAAATTTGGAAATGTCACAATATCGCACAGACTCTTTTAAGTGGCATGGCAGGATCAAAAACAGATTCAGGTAGTGCTATACCTGAAGGAGCTAAATGCAAGTTATGTTCCTCCATTTTTGGTTCAGGCTCAACAGAAGCTCTGTCCCAGTTAATGAGTTCTGTTAGCATGAAATTAGTCCACTTATGTTTTCTGGCTTCACCAACAAGGCCTCCATCCTGCTTTGAAGCATCTATCATTAAACTGTATACTCCACAAGAAAGCTCCTCCCAAAAGCTGGGGTTCCTATTGTCAATTTCCTTACCTGTGTTATACCGATATAAGTTATTAAATATGCTGGCTAGAACAGTATGGTTTGAAGATATAATGAAAAAAGGGGAAAACAAGTAATAACTAAAAAGGCCAATCAAGGTGCAAACTAGGTGGAAGAGCATAATGACATGGACATGGATGGTTTTTCTCCATAAGAGATCAGGATGGAGAATGACCTCTCTAAGAGGAGGCATTGCCATGGATGACACAAGCCTAGCTGTTTCCAGATGAATCCAAGCATCATCTCATGAGATGCAAAGAACAACCTAAATATAGTGCATGACCTAAGGAATGAACCTTACATGAGTCCTTTCACACGGGTTACAACTACTGAACACAATCATAATGACTTTTCTAGCATCATAAAAGAAAGCATTCCAGCAATATATGATTAACAAATATGACCAATAAGAACAGCTCAAGAGAACAGAGATTGAGAATCACAAAAACACAAGTACACATCAAAATGCCTTTTTTATTTCTCTACACCAATGCATGGTTCCTAATGTTTACATTTTAAAACAGAAAAAAAAGGAATACAGAAATAATCCTAGTTTCAATCCATCAAACAGCAAACAGTATATTTAACAAGAGGCAAGAAGGGGAAGATGACAGAGTAAAGCTCTACCAAGTATTATGTACCAGAACTCTGCTCAGCACATGAAAATGGTGATACAGATGACAGAAGAAACCGAGAGTCTTTCAACGTGGGCCAATGAACAAGGAGGCTCCGTCGACCAAATGCATCTCGACCAAACCACAAGGTTCTTGAACTATCCTACAGAACACAAATTTCAATACAAATTCAGGGAAAGCAAAGGAAAAGCCTCTGATGTACCCCTAAAATAACAACACTGCCAATAAGAAAGCCTTAATCCAAAAAATTTAATGGGAGTTAGCTACATGATTTTTTTCTCAGTCATTCTATGTTATTATGAAACAACTTCCAAAAACAATCTAATTCAAATAAAAGATATATTTACCGCCAGAAATTACCTGCCAATAGATGATAGCCCATGGCCCCTTGATCACTGAAAGAACATTCGGCACAGAACTTCGCCCATTTCCAATACTGACACATCTATCTGTATGTCCACCAGAGCTGGACCTACACGAGCAGCATTTTCCCAACATTTGCATAAGAATCAGCCCATCATTGTTATCCGTCCCCACGTCAATCCCTCCAAATACTTCCCCTTAAAAGTTTACAGATTGACATATCAGTGCAACAGAAACAAAAGCCAAAAAAAAAAAAAAAAAGCAGGGGGGAAGAAAAACCCCAAAATTTTATTGAAGTGAAAGATGTATATATTCACCATTGTAAATAAGGATATTCCCAGAGGAATCCACGAATGGCTGAACTACAGGGCTGAGTCCCCGTAGCTGTAATGTTGCTCCAATGAAGTGGAGCTCCGCCACAGAATCGCTTTCCAATTCGCTGTTATCCCCGTTGGCGCTATTTTCGTCTTCCATTGCAGAAACCAATTCTTCTTGTCCATTTAAAGTTGAAATCTTAGATTGGAGTGTCAACTTCTTGGCGGCCAAGCTGTCGGGACCACGACGGCGCAGAGCTGATTTAAGATCGTCAAGGGAAAACGAAGGCCTGTGTTCAAGGTTAGAGTGGCTCGTAGAAGTTGTTAGCTCCGCCTTGGGAGGCGTCGGAGATGGAGAATCGAGGAGTAGCGAAGACAGGTCGAGTCGGACGCCGGAGAGGAGCAGTGCGATACCGCACATCTTGACTCCTTGTCTGCAGAGAATTTTCGGAGCCTCGTGCTAAAAGCCCAACTCACCAGGCCACAAACCTCCTTTTTCCTCCTGGCACGAGGGTACTACCGGTTTACATTTGAGTTTTTTGTTTTTTTTTTTTTTTACCCTCTCTCTATTTAGTTTTACGTATTTTTTGTTTTTCTTAAATAAAATTTTTTAACATATGAACATAAAAAAAAATAATAATAAATTAAATATATATAAGAACTTCAAACATAATGCCTATCAATAGGAAACATAGATAAAGAAAGCGCTATTTACATCACTACAGCTACTAATTGGTACATTTATATCATACATGTCCTAATACTTTTAATATTTTTGGGTATAGACTAATTTTTGTATTTAAATTGAGATTGGGAGATAAATTTTTATGCCTTTAATGCTTTATCATATTTAGATAGATTGAATTTAATTATTTATTAGAAATATTTAATGAGAAATTTAGATATAAACTTGAAAGTAATAAGTTTTCTAAGAAGGTCCTGTTAAAAATTATGAAAAATGGCATGGGGGTTATTTTGTTAATATGAACAATTTGATAATTATACATTGCAGAGTTAGATTTCATAATGTTGTATGTCAAGACTTCCAAAGAATATAAATGGAGCATTAAATATGAAATCTATATAATATATAAGTAGACATCTATACATCATTAATGGAAAACTAAAGTCATTTAGTGATAAGCAAGGCAAGGGAAAAAAAAAAAAAAAGTAAGATAATTTTGAAGAGAATGACTTCTATAGCATCTAAAGAAGTTTTATGAATGTGTTATGTTTGGATGGATTTGGTAGATGATCACTAAGAAGAAAGATTTTATCTCTTTATTATTTAAATCAAATTGATTTCATCTTCTTTATTTTTCTTATAGATTATTTTAAAACACTCTATTAATTCTTAAAGTTATTTAGTACTTTTAAATTTTTACAAGAATATACTTTAAAACTTTACATTTTTGCAAGGTGTCAAAAAACTTATAAAGCCTTCTAAAGTCTTTCAAATTCTTTTAAGACATTTCAAACTCTTTAGCAACATTCTAAAAACCTATAAAGCATTTTGGAGTCATTCCAAGTATTATAGACTACTTTGAGATCTTATAGAGAATTCTATGACTTTCCTTAATATAAAAATAACTTGTTCTTCTTTAATGTAGGAACTACCTTATATAGGCATTGATATCTAACTATACTTTGATTATGAACATACAATTTGCCACACTTGATTGATTCATCTTGAAGCCTTAACCATTATTAAAGAAGATAGCTTGTATTGTTGAACCTACATTGGCCATTGATCAAGGGTTTTAAAGTTGGGATTGTCAAGATGTAAAGCATGTGATGGATATGATCAATGGTTCAAAATTACCTAAACTTGAACATCACGATGAATGATATTTTGAAAACTAGATTTTATTTCCCAATTTCATTTGAGTTTGCTATGCAAGCAAGCTAACACTATTATTATCAAGCGATGCTTGTTAGCACATTGCTAAAGGCCACAAACATTAAGAAAAATACTATTAATTGGAATATTATAAAGATGATTTTGGGTTATTGTATGTTAGAATTACATAAGATCATAAAATGTGCCCTTTTTCTAGACTAAGATAAAATGGTCTTAGTCAAAAAAGAAACGAAGTTATCATTGCCACTACTATACACATTTTGCTCTTCTCTTCTTTTTTCAATCTCTATTAGCATCATCAAAATATAGAATGACTGCATTGTCCACGTAAATTAGTTTATAACTCAAAACCATAGGGAAATTGGAACAAACATTTTGATATGTCGGTTCTCAAAGCGTTTGTGGTTAGAATCTTCTACAAAAACAATAAACAAACAAGTTAATTATTAATGCAACATTAATGCTAAACTAGAAGAACATTAGTTAAGATTTTTCATTGTATATAAAGTAAACAAATAATAATTAAAACATATAAAAAAAATCCCTTGATAATTTGATTATTTGTTATAGGGATTAATGTATTTATTCCCAAAGGCCACATAGACCAAATGCACCGTGTAGATTTCAACAAAGAGTACCCTTTCAATTTTAGCTAGATCAACCTCCAAAAAAGAAGCCGCAATTGGAAAACATATTTATGTAATACATGTCCAAAATGGAAGAAAGGATGACTAGCCAAGATACCAAATTGAAAAAGTTGAATGCAAAGGTTAATCAAATTGCCTTAACAAGTTTTAAGTCATTACTTGGAGGTTCAAGTGGGACAATTAGCAAATGTGCTTCGGGGAGTTGAAAATAAGCGTAGATCCGGTGATTCCCGAATAGGTCAACCTTTCAAACTGCTGCTGAATCCATGGGCAGGCAAGAGACAACCTGGCGAACTGAAACTTCCTGGTAACCAGAGGAAAAGAAAGAAAAAAGGGCTCTATATGTATTTAGCCCTTTCTATGAAATTGCGTATATATAAGAAAATGATTCCTCTTGCTTCTTCACAGGATAGAAAATGAAAGGGTTCCTGAGACACAGCAAGGAAGAGTCAAAATATTAAGAAACGAGGTCCAAGAATGAAGAAGGAATGAATATGAGCTGTGGCTAATACCCGAGGCATAAAAGAACCATTTTCTACCGGATCCCAAAGCCACCAGCCACCCCGACCTAATTCATGATGAGCCCACCAACTTCCTGGCAAGACGCCCCCGGTTAAAAACCACCAACATTTCCATAATTGAATATCGGGTGTGTAGCCCCCCTATTCTATGTATAATCTACGATCAATCCTCCCTAATTCAAGCACTTGTTAACCGCTCTGGTCCTCTTGCTTGAAAGCAGGACGTCGCTTCCCTTTAGAGGTCAACGAGAACATATTAGAGATATAGAAATTGTTTCATAAATTGGAAAGGCTTTTTCCTCCGACTAGAAGGGGATCTTGTTCACGGCGGATTCAAGATCCTCAAATGTGGCTTTGGCTGAAGCTATCTCATTCGTTCCTTTTTTATCTTTTGATTGGTAAGTAGCCCTTTTCCGGTTAGTTGAAAGACCAAGACTGGCCTCTTTGAAAGAAGACGACAGACATGCTGGGAACTTATTCGAGGCCCCGTCGTCTAGGACAGAGAGGTTGTACGTAAAGAGAAGGAAAGTCTATTTTTACCAGACTCTAGCTAACTTTAACCCAACATAAATCTTGAAGAAGTTATTCTTCTTCAGTAGCAGATTCGGATAGTGATCAGCAATCCTCTCGTTCTTCCCATAGAAAGTTTTTTTCTGTGAAAATAACTAAAGATTTAGTGAGCTTTAAAAAGAATAGGCTCCTTGAGGCATGCTAAGTAAACTAGAGATTGAAATCTTAAATATAACATATCATCTTATTTTACAAGAATTCATACTTATCAATTTTATTAAAAAATTAAATGCTAATAATTTTGTCTTTATTTGTACAAAAAATTTTATTTTATAATTTAAATAAAAATTTCTAATATATTTTAATAACATAGTAAACAAAATTTATAATAAATTTAAATAAGTTTTAAAGAATTTTTAAACGAATTTTAACAAATTAAATTTATTTTTATTTAATTTTAATTTATTTATTAAATAAACTTTGTAATTAATCTCTAAATGAATTTTTATCAAGCGGAGTCATTGAGCACGTGGCTTCGTTTTCAGACTTAATTTGAAACCATAAAAAATGTAGTTTTGATAAAAAAAAAAAAAAAAAAAAGCAGTCAATCAATGAGAAAATGCCCTAATCTTTTTGGTAAAATGAGTCAAGAGTTTTTAAAAACGAAAATCATTTCACGGATGTTCACATATGAGGGAAGAGTGTCAAAATAAGACATAGCAAGGGAGAGAAAGACGCAGCCATAGTCGTTTAACTCCTCGTACATCTCTCTGACCCCTCCACAAGGTCAGTTTTGTTGACTTTTTATTTAATTTTGTTTGAAATAGGGAAAAAAAAAAAAAAGTCATAAACTCACCCTAATTTTCTCTCTTTGTAATTCTGGCTCTGAAATTGACTCTTTGTAACCATAATTAATAATTTTTTTATCTTCCTTTTTTTTTTTTTTTTTTTTCTTTTTCCTTGGTTGGTTTCTTCTATGTGATCGTTGCTTCTGTTTCTAACTTCAATCGTTACCACCATGTTCGATTCTGCTTGTTATCTACCTGTGATCTCGATTTAATTGATTGTGACTAAAAACTTGTGCATTTCCATTCTTTGTTTCTATTGTTCTTCGTACATCTTCTAGATTTGCAAAGCTTGTTGTTTGCAATAAAAATTTCTAGGATTATTGCACGAGATATGAACAGTCATACCCACAATTGATTTATATATATATATATGAAAATAATATGATTTAAATATAAAATTATTTATATATTATATTTTAATAAATAAAAATAAATATGTAAATAGTACATTTAGAGTAAAGGGTAATTGATCGTGGAATGAAAATATAAAAATAAAACACAATTTATATATTATACACATCTCTAACACTTTTAAAACCTCTGTGTTTTCTTAGGATTAAATGTCAAGTTTAAGTAACGTAATTGAACAAAGTAGACTAAGATTAACTTCTAAAACTGTATTTTTTTTATATTTAAAAAGACAACACATTAACTATGGATACAATTATAGACATTATTAACGAAATAATATAAGTATTATTACAATAATACAAAAAAGTTAGTCAACGAAGAGAGAGAAAAATAAAGATATAATGATGTGAAAAATGAGTTAATAAAAAGAGAAAAAAATATAAAAAATTATATTATTTTATTAATTATATTCAACTTATTAAATTAATGCCTTATTACAGTGTGATCTGGAACAAAGAAACCACCTAGAATGTTCCGTGCGAGTGGTTTTTTTTGGTTTTTTTTTTTTTTTAAAAAAAAGAAAAACTGTTTGATTGTCAGGGGACACTGCTAGCCTGGATTTCAGCATTTTTCTCCGAATTTAGTGAATTTATTTGACATTTTTTTTCTTGTCCAAAATTCTAATAAATAAATCGAAAAGGTAAGCTAAAAAAGACACAAACATGCACCACTTTCGGAGACAGGCCGTGCATGCCACGCTCTCGACCATCCATAAACTTAAAACACCAGAAAACGAAAAAGGAAAAAGGGTGCTAAATTAACAACAAATTCTCCTGCTGTCCGAAATATTCAAAAATAATTTTAAAAAGTGTGAAGCAAATAAATAAAGAGAGCTAATTGAAAATAAATAACCTAATTATCCTTATTTTCCACGAACCTTCACAATTTTTTGCTATAATTGTTCTTTTCTATTTATAAATAAACAAATAATTTTCCTTTATTCATCAAAACAATATTCCCATATGCTTTTTTTTTTTTGTGCCTTTAACCTTGGTGAAGTTTTAATTTACACTTTAATACTCTTTTGATTTTTAATTTTGATGATTGAAATTTATCCATCATAATTTTATTAATTTTAAAGATTCTTTAATTTTAATTTTTTTAAAAATATAAATATCAAAAAATTTACTTTTTCAACCCACCATAATTATTTATTATTATTATTTTTTAAAATTTACAATCATATTTTAAATTTTATTAAATTTTAAAAAAATTAAACACATGAAAAATTCAAACATTATAAATTTTAAAATGTTTCAAAAAAAATAATTAAGAAGAATCAAAGAAATTAAATTTTATAATATTTAAATTTTATAAAATATTTTAGAACAGAAAAATAAATTTTAAAAATAATAAAATATTGACTAAAGATTGTAATTATCAAAATTAAACGAGAAAAAAAAATATATTAATTAAATAAATAGGTGCAAAAAGACAAACTTAAGTACAAAGAAGTATAGATAGGTTTAACCTAAAACATCGACTATATGCGCGCGTCCACCGTTCACATTGTTCACCTGACCCGGGACCCCATGTACCAAACTGAAGCGTACACCGTCAGTTCAAGTAGCATCGCCAAACTGAAACGAGCACAAACTAGGAATCAGTCACAGCCAACGCAGACGACTACAAATTATAATTGAAATCATTTAGGCACATTTTTGACGCAATTTCAAATTACAAATAATCACTTGTGATGTTGGTTTTTTTTTTTTTTTTTTGGTTTTTGGTTTTTGGTTTTTTGAACTTTGTTAGTTATTGTTCTTATTCACTCAAATTTAAATCAATTATTAACATTTTAATTTAATTTTTATAAAAAATTTATTATTAATTGATTATAATGATTACAAAATCTTGTATCTTAACGGTACAAATAAAAAAAAAATATATATATATATATAAAAGTATCCAGAATTAAAGTCTGGGTCAAACCAATTAATGAAAAAGAAAAAGAAAAAATAAAGAATCCCCAAAGAAAAACCCAAGAGCACCTCTCAAGAAGGTTTCTCGTTACTATATATTTCTATTTTCGGTGATCTTCAGCGACGGTGGGCTGCGGCTCTCACTGGTCTTTGCTTCTCGTCTCATTTTCCATTCTCTCTCTCTCTCTTTCTCTGTTTCTCTCTCTCTTTCTCTCTCTCCGTGTACCCCATCTGTGAGAGAGGTTCTGATTGCTATCCACGAGGTAAAAACACTATCTTTTCTTTTTTTTTTTTGTTTTGATTTTTTTCCCTTGTGTATTGACTTCATGATTATAAAGTTCGTATCTTTAATTGAATTGAATTACTTTCTTGTTTTAATCAGTTATTCTTTTTTGTTTTATATATATATATTCCTAGCCTTTTGGTTTGGTATTTGTTTGTCGTACATGGGTTCTTGCTTTTTTTGTTTTTCCTGTTTTGTAAGTTAGATCTAGTTTTGTGTACTTGTTCATTGCTTATTTTTTCCATCTGTAACTTTCTGGATAATGGGGTTTTTTTCTTCCTATTTAATATAGGATTAATATGCTCAAAAGACAAAAAAAGGTTTCTTTAGGTTTACTGTCAAGAAATTGTGTTGGGGATTTACTTATACTCTTGTGGCAACTGGGGTTTTGATCCTTGAGACTCAAGTACGATCAATCCTAGGCAATTGGTTTCTGATTTCAGATCAGACTTATGGTCAAATTCAGCTAATAATTTGTTGTTTACTGATATGCTGAATGAGTGTGTCGTGGTTCTCTTAATGTATACAGTTTAATGTTTTAACATTACCTTAACAAAATATGTTTATCTGCAGAATTTAGTAAAATGCCTTCACTAAATGATTTTCACAACTTTGTGTGTTGATATTTCATAGTCAATCGCATTGATAGGTGAACTTTCAATCACGAATCACAAATCATGTTGTTGGACTTGGAACTCTTTGTCATCTCTGTCATGCTTTGTTTATTGGCAATTGATGTGCATCGATCTGCCTTGGTGCCATCATGATGTCTTTCTTCTTAACTTGACTTTGATTCCGTGCATTGTCTTTAATGATTTGCGACATTATTTTGTATCTGCTTGCTGTGTCTCCGAGTTTGCACATTCTCTTCATTTTTTCATTGACATTGGTTGTTTCAGTATGGAACTTCTTTAATCACTTGTGTCACCTTTTATGTGTTCTGGCAGAAATGGAAAATGAGGCAGAATCATCTGCCCTTGGACGACCACAGGTGGTGGGTAATGCCTTTGTGGAGCAGTACTACACTGCTCTGTCTGAAGCACCAGAGCAAGTGCACAAGTTTTACCATAATATAAGTGTTATTAGCCGACCAGGCTCTGATAATTTGCTTTCCTCTGCATCAACCTTAGATGTGAGATCTATGAAACATAATTTATATTTGCTTCCTTAGTTATAAATCCTGTGGATTGCCTCTTGCTGGTATAAACTGTATTTTGCTGCTGATCACGCAATAATTCTAGTTGCAATCATACACAGATAGAGCTCACACATGAGCAGTGGTTTCTTTAACGCTGAGAAATGAAGTTGATGAATACCTCTTGGCTTATGCTTCCTCTAACAAAGAAACAAATGTTCAAATCTCTGGTAAAAGCTTAAATGTGACTTGTTTCTTCTGCAGGAATTGCAGATGCTGGATATGTTCCATGCTTTTTATGATGATGAGTTGCAACTTGTCCTTACTAGCTTTTATGTTTTTTCTTGGACAGTTCTTACTTGAGCATTAATACTGTTTCACTTAGATTGTTCTTAATTGTGCTGTTCTTGTAGTTAGATTCTTTCCCCTTTCATCATTTTTTTTTTTATTGAGAAATGTTTCCTTTAGTCATTTAATGCAGTCATTTTCCACCATAGATACTTTTCATGTGGCCCTCATTTTCTTTTTTTTTTCTTTTTTTCTTTTTTTGATCATTCTATGTGCTTTAGGTAACATCTACTGAGGAGTAAGTTGATGTTCTTTGCTGTAGGACATTGAGAAGTTGATACTCTCACAAGATTACAAGAATTGTGTGATTGAGATTTTGACTGTTGATGCCCAAGCTTCTATTCAGGGTGGGGTGCTTGTGTTGGTCACTGGCTTCTTTACTGGAAAGGAAAACACTAAAAGAAAATTTACTCAAATATTCTTTTTAGCCCTGCAAGAAGATTTAGCCCCACAATCGGATGCATTTTTTGTTTTGAATGATGTCTTTCGATACATGGACGAAGAAACAACAAACTTTGAATGCATTGAAGCTGACAGTACTGCTGCAACTGCCGCTGTGTCCCCAAATATTGGTACGCTTTATTTTCCTTTTCCTCTGCTGATACTTATTCTTATTTAGGTTGAAGAAGATATGCTATTCACTTTGTGATTGCAGAGCCTGCTTCCATTAATCACTCTGCACCAAACAATGTAGTCATCCTTTTGGAAAAGGACACTGACTCAGAAGAAGAATCTAGTCATCCATTGGGCAATGGAAATATTCCTGCTGAGGAAGAGGTTGCTGCTAGTGATGGACTTGGCACAAAGCCGGATGATGCTCATGCAGTCTCAGTTGATCTGACTCAGAATGATGCTGATCCTGTTTCAGAATCGGTCGTTTCGGATATCCAGGATGATGCTCCTAAGAAGTCTTATGCATCAGTGGTGAGTTCATTTTCCTGTCTCTGGAAAGAATCATTACTAAATGTTTGAAATCTCTGACATTAGTGCTGTGCCAGGCACATGCATTGAATTTTAAGCAGCAGCCATTCCAGCAACGAATTGTGCCTGCCAAACCTGTACAACAGCCACATGCAACTGTACCACGTGCATCATCTCCTCATCCTGATAGCAGCACTTCTGTGGAAAAGAGCAACAATTATATAGGTTTTTATTTCCGTCATTTGTTTTTAGCTCTTACTTTGTGTATCATCTTTCTTTTTTCTTACAAATATTTTGTCAATTTACCTATTTCAGTCAAGGGTCATTCCATCTTTGTTGCCAATTTACCCATGAATGCAACTGTGGAACAGCTCAGGGAGGCTTTTGAGAAATTTGGACCTATTAAAAGTGATGGCATTCAAGTCAGAAGCTATAAGGTTTATTTCAATTCGATTTATGTGCAATCTCTTTGTGGGTGGGTTATTACTTTAAGCAATATTGATTATCCGGAACCTTTGCGCAGCAAGAGAAGAATTGTTTTGGCTTTGTGGAATTTGAATCAGCTGATTCTATGCAGAGTGCTCTGAAGGTATTGATGTTACTTCTTTTTATTCATTTTGGGGGTGGCTGCCTTTGCTTTATTGCAAGTAAGTGTAAGATCTGGATTGTTGTGAAACTTTTCTGAAGTCAGTTTTTTCCGCTTTTCTGTGTCGATACTTTTAAAAAGAGATTGAACAGAGTAAAACTCATGAGTCATATATTTCAACTGATGTTAATTCGTGAACCCTCAATATCATGTTGTACTTATTTGGGAATTTGGTGTGAACATTTCAGTCTATTATTCAAATTTATTTATTTTTTAAATTTTACTGTTTTTCACTCATTATCAGTTAATTATCTAAAAGAGCTAAACTTTATTGTACCAATATTCGATGTTTAATTTTACACATCTAAATAACTGAATGTGTTTTTGAATTACATGTGAAGAAGTTCTAACAATGGAGATCTTCTGCTGTGTTAATCTGAATTTCATCATCGTAATCTTTTAGGTTGCTTCCATCATGATTGGTAATCGAAAAGCTCATATTGAGGAGAAAAAAGGCAAGTTAATACTTTGCTAAGTTTCATGGCATTTTAATTTTAAATACTTGGACAGTTGCTTCATTTGAATCTTATAATTAATTGGTAAGAACACTGCTAATTTTTCCAAGGAGGGACAGAGCCCTGTGCATTGGTGATACCCACTCCTACTTTACCCTGTGAAAGAAGTATTGCCTACTTTTATTACACTAAATATGAAGCTAAATTTTATAGCTTCTGTTTTGTTTGCAGCCAACAACAGCAATGGTGGGAAGAACCCACCAAGAAGGGTTGGTTTCCGAAATGACAATTTTAGGAACCGTGGCAACTTCAGTGGTGGTCGTGGCAGTGGCAGAAATGAGAATGAGAACCAGCGTGGATCCTCAGATCAAGTTCAGGGAGCTGCCGGACAGAATCGAGAAGGTAATCGGAGGGACTATCAGAATGGGGGAGGAAGAGGTCCTCGGCAGGCTGGCCCCCAAGCTCAAGGTTGGAAGAACTAGGCCATTACTTTTCTTTTTAGACAAAAAAAAAAAAAAACTCCTCCTAATTTTCGTCCAATTAGTATCCAGATAGAAGTGGATTTAGCCAATCAGATTGCAGCAGTTTATTTTTAATTTTTGTTTCCTAGTACAACTGATAAGAGTTATTCTTAGATGATATGCACCCTAGTTAAGGGTCGGAATAGATAGCGCTGAGGGATTCTCTTTCTATGGTTTTTTTTTTTTTTTTTTATATCCTTCTTGATAAGTTTTTCCTTTTTGTGTTTTGTCTAATTGAATTGGAGGAGGGTTAAGTTATTTATAAGTGAGGGCTGAATTCTAACCATTGGTCTAATCTTAAGTCTCTTGGCTATAAATTTTTCCTATAAGAAGTTGAGAGAACTTGGAAGTCTTAGGGCCACAGTTTTTCTTACATCCATTCTTTCTTTTACTGGTCCAACAAAATTTGTTATTCAGTTTGCATTGATGCTCATGTTTGTGGCCACCATATAGCATCATAACCATGTAAATAGGAGGAGAAGTTGCCTGTTAATCTTTAGCTTAAACAGCCTCTTATTCATGAGTTAAGCAATTAAACTAAAGCAGCTATCTATTTTTTTGTCACATAAATCATTGTTGATCTTGTGAGAATGACTCCATGTGACCACCCGGAGAGTGGCTCACAACCACTGAAAATGACCCATGTCTCTTAAAAACAATTGCAAAAATATTCTTGGTTTAAACTTTAAACAAATTGTGAACCCATAATTGAGCCAGGGACGGGGACTTTCTGGTCTAGCTGGTGGACGTATTCTTTCCTAGGTTACATGTAACGTGCAGTCTTGTTGACTGGTGCTCGAGGTCTCCCATTTGGGTGTGTCACTTGTCTCCTTCTTGTGGGTTTTATGTTTGTGATTTGTGGCTTCCACTAACATGGGCTTTCTTATGTAATCCGTTAATGTTTGGATTTTAGTAAATGATTTTAGTTGCCTAACTCAATGTAGGAAAAGTTTTCATTAAGATGGGGCTCTCAGAAAAATTTTACAAAAAAAAAAAAGAAAAGTTATCTTTAAGGAGGAGTCTTGAGCTGCATGATACCTTCTCTGGTTTGACCATACGAGTTTTCTCTGTTATTGGGTTGATCTCTCACTTGGTTCTTGGGCACCAGGCGTTTCTTCAACTTGTGTTGGGCTACGCCATGTAGTGGGCCTGGTCCAGAATTATGCCTTGGACCCTTTGGACTTCACACACCGGTTAGTTAGAGGAGATGTCGGTAGACTCGGTGTCCTGTTGATGGGCGAAATGATCATATGCCCAGCAGCCCTCTGGTGCAGGTCTTCTCGTTGTGTCTGAACTCCTGAACATAAACCAATGATACAGTGTCAACTGTCTTCTTACCTGTTCTCCCTCTGTCCCACTAACGACCCCCATTTCATTTCTACAAGTTAAATTCCTTCTCTAAATAACCATTGATTAGTTGCACAAGGCCATTGTCCAGAATTTTTTTATGCGTGATCTATGGCCACATCTTGCCAATGATGCGTGCGTCCACCATATGATGTAGCCACAGATAATCTATTGTGATCTGCAACGAGGAATCAAGCCACATTAATGGTTAATTTGTGAAAACTTGAATTGTGTTGATTGAGAGAAGAATCAAGCCACATCCTTAAGGTCCTTTTGTATGGGGTATTAAGACTCTGTATGTTCCGAGATTTTGGGAAGTAACTCGGTTTTTTCCTCTCTGTTTTTTTTTTATTATTATTATTATTTTTTACTGTGGTATAAATGAGGAATTGAACCATGCCATTACAAAGAAAAAAAAAAAAATGTTATTGGCACAAATAAAATTATACAAAATTGACCTTACCCCAATGTTTGGATACCCGAGTTAAAGAATAAGAGCCAAATAACCGGTACAAGCGACCGACAAGTCGTTTCGTAAAACAAGACCTTGTAAGCTCTCCTGCAGTATACAAATAAGTTAAAAAAATAGTCTTTGATTTTTTAAATTTCTTCAATATAATTTTAAATCTTTTAATTTTTTTAAAATAAATTTTAAATGTTACTGATTATTTTTAATATTATATTAAATTAAATATTATATTAAACAAGTAAATTAAATATTATATTAAACAATCAACATATAAAAATATATTGTTAATATGTATTTTTTAATATATTTTTATATATTTATTGATTATAAGAATAAATTATTTAAAATATTTAAAAATATATCTTGATTATTAATACATGTTTTCGTAATAGAATGTTTAAATAAATAAAAATTTTAAAAATACATTAAAAATTTTTTTTTAAAAATTGAAAACTATTTTCTACCTTATGCCTCCCAACAGCGGAGCGTGCGTTCAAGTCCACCTAAGATGGCCAAAGTTAAACTCTCACGGCCATCGGACAACGTAGTCCGACAAGTCGTTTGTTGTTTTTCTTTCTAAATTCCCTTTTGTTACTTTTCGATTTTTTTCGCATTTTAGGCATTTATCATTTCTAGGGTCATTTACGTGACTTCAATTGTTTTCTGTTTTAAGCAATTCTATTTTGTCTTTTTCTTGGAGAGGATTGAACTTCATGCGAGAAGGGAGTGGGAGAGGCGAGATTCGAACTTCTGTCTCTCATCCTGATTAAAGGGTCGTGCTTCATTGTTGACAGGAGTTTGCAACTCTTGCTTCCTAACAAAGGTTGTCTCTTGCCAGTTGAGGTTTCGCTTAGAGATGCATCCAGGACACAGATAGCATTGATAAGAATCACTTCGATTTCGAGTGAATTCAAGGACAAACTTAGAGTTCATAGAGCGCACATCAAAACCCGTTCATGAATGCTGGTGGGTCATCCGTCCTGAAGCTATTGGCTAATGGAGGATTGATCGAAGTTCAATGGGAGAATCACGAGGTCCATGTCCACCCTCTTATCTTCCTGAGTCTGCCTGTTCCAACAACAACGAAAGGATTAATTTTAATCGATCAAGGGATCAAGGGTTTGCCTTCCCAGGCTTAAAGAAGAGAGGCCATGGACACGGTAGTCGTTCTTGGATAAAGATTGATCAGGATGGGAATTCAAAAGTTGTGGAGCTTGATAAGGCTACTATAATGAGACATTGTTCTCTGCCTTCCAGAGATCTGCGACTTTTGGACCCACTTTTCATTTATCCTTCTACCATTTTGGGACGTGAGAAGGCTGTTGTCGTCAGTCTAGAACAGATCAGATGTGTAATCACAGCTGAAGAGGTATTCCTGATGAACTCTCTTGATGGATGTGTGGTCCAGTACGAGTCAGAATTGTGCAGACGTCTTCAGACAAGGACGGATCAGTCCGGTAATGATGTTTCTGATGATATATTTTGCTAATATTATGATGGTGTTGAGAATTCCATTAGGCAGCTTAAAAATATCTAGATTGAACATAAAATTTGAATATGGATAAAGGAATTGGGCTTGAAAACACAATTAGAATATACCATAACTTCTTATGATATACTGATCAGGGATCCTTTTTTAATTGAATTTTACTTCTTTACATTCCAGAGATGTGCTTTTTTGGTATCTCAGAGTATGTGAGAGCAACATAAAGGAAAATGATTCACAAACAAGCCTGTGGTTCAAATTGGACTGCACATTATGGTCCTTCACTTTTTAATAAATCCCATAATTTTCTCTTAGAAATATGTGCCAAATCATCTCCATCTCATTTGTGATCAGTTTTTATTTCTTAAGTTCGATAACTATATCCTTCATAGCTTGTTTACTTCTTATGCTGCATTGATTCAGAGGATTTGCCTTTTGAGTTTAAAGCTCTTGAATTGGCCTTGGAATTGGCTTGCTTGTCTCTTGAGGCTCAGGTATGCCGTATGCTCTGATTTTCATAAGCAGCTAATTGTGGAAGCTGCTTCAATCCTTTTCTCTCTTTGTTTTATCTATGTTCATAGTCACTAGAGGATGATTTGCAGGTATAATCCATGCACAGTTAAGTGAATTCCTTAGGTCTTTATTCAGTTGTTGAGTAGGGCTAGAAATCACTAGAAAGGTGTCTGTCTTGAAAGAGTGACATTTATGGATGTAGCTAATGAGGATATTTCCTTGAATTTCATTTTTCCTCTTATGATAATGTGCTTTCATTAATATAATATTGCAACAAAAAAGATGTTATTAGCCATCAAACAAAGGCTGGATGTTGAAACTTGAAATGGAGATATGCATCCATAACTCTTTTGCCATTGTAAAACCCCCATTTATTTGAAGAGTGAATTCCATTAGAAAGCAATTAGGCTGGCAAGGCTATACAGTACTGCATGTTAGGCAGCAAAGAAAATACATCCAGAAAGTGAATGTTGCAGATATGAGAATGCTGAGATAGGGTACAGGAATTATAGGAAAGACAGGAATTATAGGAAAGATTTAATAAGAATTGGGGATTTTGTGGCATGGTGGGGGCGGTATCAATTGGACACCAGATTAAGGAAGATTGTTTAAGATGGTTTCAGCATGTCCTAGTCTTATATAGACTTACAAATGCATCAATTGACCTAATTAAAGTAATTTTTTTTTTCCCTTGTTGAGGAGTGGGGAACAACTTAGGGGCGTTAATTACAAAGGATATTGAACAGACAACTGAAAGAAACCCTCAATTTAAGCATGTATATCCAGTTTTGGAAATAGAATGGAATAATGAAAATAGATTCATTTAGCTGAACCCAATTAATTTTGGGGTTAAGGCTTAGTTGAGTTGTGTTGTATCAATATAGCATGTTAAATGGGACTCTAATCAAGGCACTTTTTCTTTAATCAAACAAAAAGCTAGTGGGACAACTGTCTACCAGAAGTGTTCCATAGGTTATTGGCATAATTGCTCAAGAAAGATTGAGATAGCTTGTGGTGCAGCTTTCTCCCCAAGCAGAGTGCTGAAAAGAAGCTTTTCCTCTACAATTCACATCTTTTGATGTTGGCGTGGACATGGACTGAAAATTGTATTTGTTTCACTTTATTTTTTTGCTGTGCAACACTTTGAGGTAAACCATGTGAATTTGGATAGCATCCACTGAGATTCCCATAGGGCTTTCTTAGTAGTAGATTAAGCATGTTTGAAGGCTCTTCTATTAATTTTTGTAAAGGTTGAACCTAGTTGTGCTTCTACCCTACTGCCATCTTATGATCAAGAATTTAAAGGAATTCTGGCTCTTTGGCATTTTTGTATCAACTGGATGCTTTAAAAACTCATTCCGTCATGATTGGTAGGTGCAGTGTTACCTCGGCTGCAATTTGTGGCTTTGAAAAATTATTTTTTGCTATTGTAAGTATGCCAAAAAAATAAAGGGCTCCCACATTTTTGGAGTTTGGAGAAGGGTCAAATGTAAGTATGCAACGAATTAAAATTTCATAATTCTTGAAACAACTCAATTACCTTTCCTAGAATAACGATGTCTCCCTTCCTTGCATTGTCTTAAGCACAACCAACTGTGATTGGTAGCCTTCATCGGATGATAGGTATATTGGACTGATAGCTAACAGTTTTGATACTTTAAAAGCTATGGATAAACTTGTTACATTGATGAGTTTTCAATTTGCTAGGTAAAAGAACTGCAAATGGAGATCTATCCAGTATTGGATGAATTAGCATCATCTATTAACAATCTTAATCTGGAACGTGTTCGTAGACTCAAAGGCCATCTCCTCTCATTGACCCAGCGAGTTCAGAAGGTTGAAGTTTTTAGTTTCAATTTGTGCTGCCACCTTCTTCCTCAATCTAACTTCTACGTTGAAACTACAGGTCCATGATGAGATAGAACATCTGATGGAAGATGATGGTGACATGGCTGAGATGTATCTCACGGAGAAGAAGCAGAGGTCCGAAGCTTATGCACTGGGGGACTTGTATGTTCAAGACAATTTCTCAGGTGAGACCAGAGCTGTTTCAAACTCTGCACCTGTTTCACCAGTGAAGTCGAACAGTGGAGCCTGGAAATTGCAGAGGGCATACAGCACTATTGTAGGTTCAAGTAAATATGGAAGCTTTGCAAGTTCATCTACCAATGGTGAGGATGTCAACCAGCTTGAAATGTTGCTTGAATCATACTTTGTGGTAATTGACAACACTCTCAGCAAGTTGTCTTCGGTGAGATATGCTTTCCTTCGTCATATTTTGGAAGTTTTCTTGATCAGCATTTATTTCAGTTATTAATAACCCTTCTGAATTGGTTTTTTAAAATTGATCATGGCACAAGGCATGCTGAGGATTATAATGTTCCATAGCAGTCAGCTGAGCAGAAATGGCTTACTGATTTTGTTAGCATGCCGATCTTGATGTAGGCAGATTGAAATGATAGTGATTCCTGGTCATGTTGAATTTGTGTGACATGTTTCATGCAGACACACTCAGTATTATAGATAGAATTTGTTTGTACATGTCATAGAATAATGCTTCCCTGTGTTAAACTCTTGCTGATGATACTTATGTCAATTCTCCTATCCATAATGCAGCTGAAAGAGTACATTGATGATACTGAAGATCTGATCAACATCAAACTGGTAAAGAGTGATTTTAAAACCTTATGTTACTTTTTCTTGGATAATTTTCTGATTGATAAAAAGCGGAGATTATTAAGGGATTACATGAACAGGGGAACATTCAAAACCAGCTTATTCAATTCGAGTTGCTTCTTACTGCAGCCACCTTCGTGGCTACGATATTTGCTGTTGTGACGGGAATTTTTGGGATGAACTTTGTAGCATCAATCTTTGATTTGCCTTCTGCATTCAATTGGACACTCATTATAACCGGTGTTTCTTGTGTCACATTGTACTTATTTCTGTTGTTCTATTTGAGGCACAAGAAGTTCTTCCCATTGTAGCTTGTCAAGTGCAAACTGCTCAAGGAGAGAAAATATTTGATGTCTAATGCTGATTCTTGTGAGAGTGATTTCCTGGTTTTCTGCTTTTCTATGGTTTTCTACAACTCTCTTACAGGGTTGCAGGGGCTGCTTGTTTTGATGACAAGTTGACACGATTAGTTTGTTACGGGGCTCTGGCCTTCGGTAGATAAACCATTACCTGTGTAAAAATGAACATCTTGGCTCAGAGAAAGGACCATGTGCCTTGCTGGTGATGATGCAGTTGGCTCTGTTGGAACTTATTCCTGGGATTAACTGGCTTATCTTATTCTCCGGGGGATTTTGTTTTTCTTAATGATGAGGGAGGGCGTCTTCCGGTAGCAAGACTTAAGGCTTCTACCGTCGTCGCAACTCTCACTTAAAATATAAAATGTAATAAGAGGATTAAAAGATGAGAGCTTGCCCTTAATCCACATGATCCAAAGTTTGTCCAGTGGAATCATTTTGTGTAACGAAATTTTGCAGTTCTTAAGGGAAAGTGAAATGGGAATCAACTGGGTGTTGAGACATGTGCTTTCTCCTGGCAGCATAATGGGATTGCTGAAGGAAGAATTGACTCCTCCTCAACGTTGCGTAATGAATGATATTTGTTAGCAACGTACTGAATTCTTTTCGGAGAGAAGTCATTCTTGTAACCTCATATCTCATTAATCCTCTACCTTTTACAAGTTCACAATTTCAAACTCTTGTAATTGTCATGCTTAAAAAGCTTTCTTAAATTCACCTTTTGCAATCTCTTCAGCCTAGAGCTTTTGATTGCATTACTTTTGTTCACAATCATGATCCCATTCAAGGTAAACTTGAATCCAAAGTTCTTAAATGTATGTTTATTGTTTACTCTTCCACTGAAAAAGGGTACAAAGGCTATTATCAATATCTCAAAGGTTTCTTTGTGTCATGATATTTCTTTCCTTGAATATCAATCATTCTTCTCCAATGCCTCTATTTAGGGGAGAAATTGAATGAAGAAAACTATTGGAACTCCTCAAATTTTCTTCTAATTTCATTTTCTTTGGCCCAAAATAGTCATTTTAATGTCAAATCATCCCATGATACATCAGAATTTCACCTAACTTTGAGATTTAAGAAGAAACAAGAAAAGTACGTAAAATGAAAAGATCCTTCTATGAATTAAAGTGATCTTTTAAAGCATGGTTCAAGAGATTTATCATAACCATACACGAGTTTAGATACATCCAAGGACAAACATATCACACTTTGTTAATCAAACATGCAAATAATGGAAAAAAAAAAAAATTCAATTCTAATTGTCTATGTGAATCACATTATTGTAATTGGCGATGATCTTTAGGGATTGAAAAGCTCAAGAAACACCTAAGGTCAAAATTTGAAGTTAAGGACCTACAGACTCTTTAGCATTTCCTAGATATGGAAGTTATAAGGAGTTAATATGGTGTACTTTTATCTCTTAAAAAGAAATATATCCTAATTTTTTTTATTTAAAAAAAAAAAAAGAGCTAGAAAGTTGAGTTGGGGGCCAATTAGAACTTCATTGGAAAACAATTGAAAAACAAAGAATATAAAAAGAAATGTTCCAGTGGACAAAAGGAAATACTAAAGATTAATAGGAAAGCTCATCTACTTATCTCATAGTAAACCTGACGCTACATTTGTCATAAGTATGCTCAGATAATTTATACATTCTCCTACTCAAGGAAACTTAAATGTTGTGAGCCAAATTCTCGAGTATTTGAAGGGAACACCAAGGAAAAGGCTTATGTTTCCATAGAATGGATAAAGGCTTTGTGGATGTTGATTGGATTAGCTCAGCAGAAGACAAAAAGATCCACCACCAGCTACCACACTAAGTTATGGGGTAATCTAGCCACATAAAGAAGCAAGAAGCAACCAATAGGATCTTGATGCAATGCTGAAATAGAATTTAGGGTTATTACTCAAGAAGTTTGTGAATTACAATGAAAAGAATAATGAATGACTTTAGAATCCCTTGGTCTAGAACTTTGAAACTCTGTGGTGACAGTAAATCTATAATTAGCATAGCTTACAACTTAGTCCATCATGACAAAAGCAAACATGTAGAGATTGTTCATCACTTTACTAAAGAGAATATCAAAGATGGAGCAATCAATCTGTCTTATGTTCTAACCAAGTTCCAACAAGTAAAGATTCTCACCAAAGGTATGCCTAAATTGGGATTTGAGTCCTTCATAAACAAATTGAAAATGATTGGTATTTATTCTTCAGTTTGAGGATGAGTGCTAGAAATTAAATCAAATAAAATCCCTAATTACTTAGATTTAGTCTAGCTATTAATTGCATGCATCTTCTGATTTATTTTTATTAATAATTTCCTATATTTTCTCCATAATTTTGATGGTCTAGATCAAAAATTGTTTTAATGTGTATGTATATGCATACCTTGTTATTGAATAGAAATTCAAGTGAGAAACTCTGCCAATCCACATTTCATTCTCGTTGCAATCATCTCCCGTGAGATACAACCACTTACTACTTTAGCAGATACAACCACATTTTCAATAAACATATGCATAAGTTACAACAGAGTTTGCATTCTGTCCCTGTGAAATTTGGAATTCTACTGGGAAGGGAAAAAAGAGAAGCAGAAAACTGCATTTATTTACGGTTCTAAAATTGTGATTCCCTCATTATTCAATTCCTGCTATGACATTTGAGTTGAACCAACAACTCACAAAAGAATGTCTGCCAACAGAGGCAGAAGTTATTTTCTGTCCTGCAGATTCAAGATGCTAACGTAGTGCTCGGACAACTATCGATGCTGCAGGCCAAGATGTCTCTGTAATCCCGAGATATCGTGAAGGAGTCATAAACTTTTCCATCCTGGCTTTTCTTGTACTCGAACAACAGATTAGAATGGTTGAATGCTGTCAGTTTTACAAACCCATAATCATGGTCTTTGTAGTAACTCCAGGTGGTATTAATGGGAGTATAGCTTGCTAGGCCAGCTCCTCCTCCACCGGCAACCACATGAATAGTGCCATCTAAGGTGCCCTTGTAGTTGTGTTTCTCTGTATTGGTGCAAATATGCTATAGAAATAAACAGAAAAGGAAGAAAGTAAAATCAGTTCCAATGTAGTTGAATGATGAAATTTTCAGTAAGATGTTGTACAAAAAGATCAGCTCACTAGTTATACAAAAAGATCTTAAAATTTGCTTTGTGCTACACCAAGGTTCATGCATTGGACAAGCTTTGCTTAAATTAGAAATAAAACAAGAATGATTAAGTATAATTGCTTTTAGCTCAATAAAACTCAACTTTAGCATTAACAGAAATTTCCAAGATAAATGGGATAGATAAGTGAGGTACAGCAGCATCATTGCCAAGGTCATGAGCAACACCTGGTAAATGGGACGGGTCCTTTCATAATTGTGTACATGGCCATAAAACGCTATGTCAACCTTGTACTTCTGCCAAAGTTTTTGAAGGCTCTCCCTTCCCATTGGTTCAGCAAAGGATCCTTCATTAGCATACCCGTCAGCCGAAGAATAACCTAGCACCCTGTGTGCCATGAAGATGAGCCATGGTTGCTTTTGTCTATCAGCAGTAGCCAAGCAATGCTCAATGAATTTGTATTGTTCTGTTCCCTCCCGCCAATCATGTTCTGTATCAGCTATGCAGAACCTGAACATGCCATAGTCGGTGGCATACCTGTTAGAAAAGGAGAACAATGTCCAATATTAGTTCCCAGCATGCCAAAAACAAAACAACAAATGAACATCAAGAACCCTTTATCCATGGTCTTGGTCAGACAAGAAGCATAGAAACACCTCAAAATTTTCAGTGAATTCCATGTATTAACAAATCAGAAAATTTTGATTTACAATGGAAAAGAGTTTACAAGATTCAGCCGCCAAAAATAATGGAATCTTAGAATACGATGAATCCATTTATTAACACAAAACACAAGCTTTAGCAAGGCAGTAATCAGATAGTCTGATTGTTAAAGCAAAATATGCCAATTTGACTTTGTACTAAATAATTGGTACAGCATTAGCATCAAATAGTTTAACACAAAATATCCTCATACCAGAATTTAGCCCTGTTCTCTGTAGGGACATAGAACATTGTCTCAGCCAACACACCACATTCTCCTCCAGAATCCAAGTTCCCATAGAAGGATCCAGTTCCTGGCCAGTCACGTTCATGGTTGCCACTGAAAAGATAAATCACAAATGGTCACATAAGATCAGATGAGGGCTAGTTATGTGCTCAAAAAAATAGTACTGCAATACAGTGACAGACTTAGCAATCATGTAGGGAACAGTTGATGCAATGGGCTCAATCTGTGCAGTAAATTGGTCCCACTGTGAAATGTATCCATTTGCATAACATATGTCTCCAATGTGGAACACTATGTCAATGTCCTTTAGGTCCTGAATAAGCTGCTTGGTAGTGTTGAGGGAGCCTCGCTGGAAATTGTTATATTCATTGGAACCATCAGCTTCATCCTGCAATGTGAACAGTCCAACAAAATATTTCACCAACTGCAGCTATGCTAGCAAGATTTCAGCATTTGCAACTTGAGAATAAAACAGCAGATGCATACAAAGAGTGATTGAAAACCTTTTCATATCAAGTACAACTATGAATCAAGTGTGTACATGAGTCTATTTAAAAATTACAGCAGTGATATGCCGATATTATGCATTGTCAAAATGAGTATATCCATGGAAGATATGGTTTTAGTCATGGGGAGTCCCTTGTTTTGGGAAATTCGGACCTTTCCCATGTCACCAAAGATTATCACACGTTGTACAGAACTTTGGCCGGGAAATGGGGATGCTCTGAACTGATATTCTTGACTCCAAATATATGTATCATTGACCAGTCTATGGCCAAGCTTGTAAGTATACCTGCACAAGTGACCAGATCAAGTTGTTCATAAAAGATTGAGCCTGAAAATGGGAAAACTCAAAGTTCAGGATTCAAATCTAACAATCTAGCTCATCTAATGGAAAATTAATCCTGCATTTCATTACAATAATGTCAACAAATCATATTCACAAATGTAGTTAATGTTTTATCATTTCACTAGTGCATATAAGTTGCCCTCTGTCCTATTACTGCCTAGACAATTTAGCCCCTAAGCATACTAAGTCCGGGTTTGTACACCTTTCGGCGTGCACACAAAGTTTGTTAACATCAGATCTTGCTCAGAGATCAAGAATATGTAACTATACAGGTTATGCACTATCTTTGACCCAAATATCTTGTGTTTATGGTCTTTCTTTGTCTATATGTCCATATTGTATCATTTTCTAACTGCTAGATCTCTTTCTACTTGATTTGGGATTAACTCATACATATCACAACAAAAAAAAGCCTTTGACAAAAAAATTAGAATGCCCCAACTAACCACTCTCAACCATGGGATACAGCACCTTGCTTTGTTATGGGAGCCACACAATGAAATATTCTACCATCTTAAACTAAATAAGAAGCACCAAGTTGCCAACAAAATTATCAGACCACTCATCAGCCTGCTATAATTTTATTGTTCAAGGGCTGGATCAACAATACCTAAGATGAATACACAAACCTTAAATTGGTTTATGGATCTCTTTTATGTGTTTGGCCTTTTTATGGTCTTTTCCTGCTCAATATGAAATTAATACATATATTAAATCCCAAACAATTTATAACTTGTTACTGAGAGGAACAGTTGCAAATTTCATGTTGTAAGAATTGTGCTAATTTGGTTTGTTCCTTTTTAGCTACCTTTTACAGTTGCTTCAGTTTTTATTTCAATTTCAATTAAATGCTCGGTTCTCATCTCACCTAAATATGATGGATGAGCACATAGAAGAACAAATAAAATAAATGAAAATTGAGAACTCAACAAAATTAGGTCGCCAGAAAACTGTTAACCAAATTAGTTAGCTTCATGCTACACTCATGCACAGATCAAATACCATATTCTACAACTCAGAATTTAGCTATCGTTGATCAAGAAATCACGTATTTCAAAAGAATAGCCAAGAACAATATAATAAGTGGTTACAAGGAGAAACATACACATGGTTGGGCCACAAATCCTTCAGAAAACTGGTGTGTATAAATCCAGGATCCCTCCAGCCTACGGTCCTTGCTGGTTCACCTGCACAGACACATTTGGCAAGAAAAATCCACAATCATAGTATGAATTCTGCTAATGAGGAGACCAAACCCTCAAATTCACACTACTGCTGTGACTAAATCAGCCATTACGCAATAATTTTCCTTTTATTGTTCCTCTAATGTTAAAGGGCGCAATGTAGTATTTCATATATGCTGAGGGTCCAGCTAATGTAGGCTGCCATAATCAAGAGAACAATGGGTTTTCACTAACTCAGAGAGCTTTCACTCAAGTCCAAAATGATAAAAGAGTTACCTACCGCACATTGTCCTGCGGCTAAATGTCAGTGTCACAGCTGGAGAGTGCATACGATCTCCTCCTTTTTGACCCCATTCAACAAAAGGTTCTGCTTCACTGATTCCATATCCACTTGTCCAAGTTACAGTCATCTGATTTAGAGACTCAAAACTATATTAAAATCTTATAAATTTTTAGTTCTACTAAAATTGATATTCGAGAGATTGCACTAGCATAATAAAATGGACTAATTTTTGATCCACTGCTGTTGCATACAAATGAAGAGATTATCCACAGAAGGTGCCTACTCAACGCATGCAACAAAAGAATGTCTGATTTGCCTTTTGCGCATATCACAAATGAACTTCTACACAAGAACATGGGAAACTGGGCTTACTTCATTCCATGTCTTTCCTTGTGCTAGGCGTGGGTAAACTGGTGCTTTTGGATTGCTGAAAGCAACTTCATTTGATAATGACACCAGTTTCGGCTATCATGCAAGAGTATACAAAGTTTGGTCAAATGAGATTGCATTAGATATTGAACACGATTCCCTCAAAACAAGCATTGGATACAGACTTAATCTACCTTCTTTAGAGCTTTCCAAAATCAATGCATGTGTATAATCAGCATGCCAAAATTTTTAAGTACAGGGGGGAAAACCATATGTATGGGAAAATGAAGCAAATCAACATGTAGTAACAACTAGTTTTAATGTTCTATCAATTGGATGAAGTTGATTTCATTTAGTTAACAGTTTAACGTGAAGAATATAATAAAGAAATTGTAAATGGCAATACATTTGATAAACCTCCGGAAAATAGTGCAAAAGAGAAATCTGATCTCTGGTTAATCAACTGAAGCCTCAATGACCCCTTTCCTGTATCTTTGTATCTTGGACTACTGTAGTTTGCATACTGGTACTGCAAAGATAAGAAATTTATTTTATTAATTTTTTATTCCCCTTGAGAGAAATGCAGTTTAAGGAGTTGCAAAGCCATGGCAAGGCAGAGTAGATGAACCTTAATTGGTGCAGTGCACAAAAATGGAGGGAAGGCCATGGAGCCTGCAGAGGTGCATGTCAAAGCACTGAAAAGTTCAAATTGGAAAATGAAAATTTTTCCATCAGATCCTTAACAAAATGTGAAATAACTTCACAGAAATCATCTAGAAACATTCCAAATGTTAATGATAGAAAAAAAAAAAGAAAGGGTTATAGAAGTTGTTTAACAACCAAAAAGTATACCAAAGGTACCTGAAATTGGCAGGCGAAAACACACCAATCCAATCATCATTTGAGGGATTTGGCGAAGTATACTCCAATGTCACCCACTCCGAATTTTGCCCCTAAAAGGTTGAAAAAAATTTCAACATTTAGACAACATATAGATTTCTCCACACCATCAGGTGTTTGTCAATTGTTTTTCTTTTTTTCCTTTTTTTTTAAATTTTTTTGATACCTCAAAAAATTGTTTGTTGATGGTTTACTCCCCTCAAAATCCTATGCATACAAGTACTGCAGCTCAGTCTCATCCTTTATGAGATGACCAAAAAAGAAATTCTCATTCCTTAAAAGGTGCAAAACGAAAAACCACCCAATTTGTGACCAATCTAAACAGACTCCAACTCTGGAAGCTGAACAATATAAAAAGAGAAACCTGCAAAATGGTGACAGAGATAGCCAACCTTGAGTCCAAGAATTGCAGGAGAGGCTTTAACATAAGCCTTGTCATTAACAGCCAAGATTGTCCTGTGAATGGCAATCTTTGAGAGTGGCTGAACTCCATTTGCACTTGCCTCTTGAAGAGTTGCAAGAACTAAAAAAGTTGCAATGAATGTAAATCCCAATCCTCTCATCCTGGGCCTATATCTGAAATACCAAACCATAAAAGACTTTCAATCCAATAATCAATATTAATTGGCTAAGATCATAGGCAAATCCACCACTCAGAAATATGCAACCGAATCAAAATGTATGGAAAGAAGCAATGCATTTAGACTCAAATATGAACACAAAAGGCGGTTGACCCAGAAGTCAGCATGACCTCGAAAACAGTTCAAGATAGAAACTTTTTGATAAAAAGAATATGGGTTCACACTTGACCGATAAAAAAACCAAAAACCAACACACAGAATCAAAAGGAAAACAAAAACAGAAACCAGTCTTAACTATACTACGGCAAACAGACAGAGAACAGAAACTAACATAGACATGGCAGTACTGAACTGAATTGCAAAGACAAACAAAAGACTTCATTACAAAAGACTTCTTATTGATTTGTGATCAAACCAGCTGAACTGAAAGGCAAACCTGTTGCTACCACGCGCCGGTTTCTAACTGTGTAATCCACTGATATGCTTCACGTGACCAATCCGACTAAAATTAAACCGAAATAATAAGTATTGCACAAAATTTTCTTTGAGGCAAATTGTATTTAATATTTAATGGTTGACTACAACTTTGAAAATTCATCAGCAGCCATAGAAAATTCATCAGCAAATTATTATTCAATAATTTTATTTATTATATACTTAATTTTTTTCTTAAACATAATATATATATATATACGTTCAATAAATTTATTTTATTTTTATTCTTATTTCGATTGAATTAAATTCAAAATTTTAAATTTTTTTGTTTATATTTGACATTAAATTACATTTATTTCGGGTCACTAAAGTTAAAGAATCTTTCTTTTTTGTTACATAGCTTGAAGCTACCAAGTTTCTTCCAAGGCATAGTGCCCCGGTAAATGTGGATAAGTCAACGGGTTAACGTTAGGGCGGGCGGTTTATATTTGGAAACTATCTTAATTACTATAATTTAGTCTCAAATCTCCTTTTATTCGATTTTAATTCTCTTTAAAGTTACATAATTAGCACCCCCCCCACCCTTTTAATTTTATTTTTATTTTTTGAGGAATTAGCTTGTTTGTTATTATAGAAGAGCTCCGTTTTATTAAGGTAAAAATAATTAAATTTACTCTTTGATGTGCATGATCAATAGCTACATTATATTTTTTGAAAAAAAAAAAAATTAGAAGGTTCAAATTTTGTACGAATCCAAAATACTCTATTAACCTAGTAACAATTTTTTTAAAAAAAAATTTATTTTTACTTTCAGTTTCTTCAAATCTTTTAATTTTTCAAATTAAAAAAATATATGTTTTATATAATTAGAATTCCACATTTATTATAATTAGATAGTGCCTAAAATATATGCTAATTCATTAAAAATAAAAATAATATTAAAATTCTAAATTATTCCAAAAAATACAATGCTAATAATTTTTTAATAATTTTTCAATATATAATTTTAAATTGATGATAAATTGAATGTGTAAAAATATGAATATTTTTTAAAACAATTTATCAACGACGCACTTATTGGTCCTATATAATAAATTGTGAATGTATGGAATTTTTCTTATTAAAACCGATTTTCTTAGTAATTTTCCCAATAATTATGTAAAGAAAACTTTCTTTTATAGATTCCTTAGATAATTTTGGGCTGCGGTATAACGACGTAAAAATGATAAATCTTTAAAACCTATAAAATTGCAAGTTACTTAAAAAAAATTCCTAAGAGCCAAAAATGAACTTGCAGAAAATTTTCTAATTTTGGTTCAAAGAAAATTTTTTTCCTTGAGTTACCATAAATTATGGCAAAAAAATGTAAAGAAAAAAAGCAAAATTTCATAGCAATATTGGAATAAAATCAAAAAAATAAAAATAAAAATATTATATATAACATATCATTGAAAAAAATTTACTTTAATAAAATTTTTAAAAATAATTTGTTACAAAATACAATTAATGATCTTGTGATGTAAATATTATAAGAAGTGTCAAAACTAATTTTTGAATTACTAATTTTTTTTAATTCAAGTTACTGCTTTTTAATTAATTTTTATTTTATTTATATATTAAAATATAAAAAAATTTATTTACTTCTTTTTAAATAATTTTGAATTATACATATATTATATTATAATAAGTAAAATTATATTATTATTTATCTTTTTTTTTTTTTTTATACATTAATTTATATAAGAAAAAAAAAAAATATATATATATATACTTAAGAATTATAAAAAAAAATAAATTGTTATATAAATAAAATAATGTATTGTTAATATAAAATATTTTAATATATATAATCAATTAAAAATTAAATGTATTATATATTTGTATATTTAAAAATTATAATGTGTATGTGTAATATGTATATATACATAAAATAATAAAAATATTAAATAATAAATTAATTTTATTTTTTTTTTTAAATAATATTTATAAAATTTTTATAATTAAAATAATAAAAAAATTTTACTTATAAAATATTTGGTATAAATGTTTAAAATTTTTTATTTTATATTTTTTTTTTACAAAAATATGTACTCAAGGGTTAAATTGGTTTTGATTATAAATTTTTGAGTTATTTAAAACTTTAAGTTATTTTCATATTAAATTAACATCAAATAATTATATTTTGATTTAAATCAGACTAAATTTTAACACCTCTAATTACCACAAGGATAATAAAATTTCAAGAAAGTTGCCAAAACACACAACTAATAGAAGTTCTCATTCTTTAAGATTCTTACATTTGCATTGATTGTTTGGTGTTTAACAATTATTTTTGCTATATTTCACAAAAATAAAATAAAATAAAAAGACAAACATTTAGGAGACAACAAAAGCCATAACATAAGTTAGCGAAGAGATGGAACAAAACGAGAGAAGCTAATTTTTGCAATAATTTAGTAAAATTAGGACATTTGGCATAGTTTAAAGTGTACATATAATATATCTCTCCACAATTTTTGGGTTTGTTCGGTATATTTTAGCCGATAGTTCTTTTTCTTATATTTAATTTTGCCATTAAAAAAGGAAGATAGAGAGAGATGGAACAAAATTACATCACAGGATTGAACATTTATGACCAAGCCATCCAAAACAGACCATTTAGATATTAGGGTTGCCATTGCCATCCAGGATCGAACCTGGAACAGAATCAGGAGATCTGGCAAACTAGCTACATAATAAGAACAATTCAGAAACCTTTTATCTGCCAATTTAGTGATTGCAGCAGCACATTTCACCTAGAAATTGCCACCAGCTTCTGGGCAAGTCTTACAGCTCTTTCAGTTTCTACATCTGATCCAATCAATTTAAAGGACCCCCGCCCGCCCTGGTCAGATGGTGAGTGCCAGCCATGAGAGCAAGAGGCCTAGAACCAAATAAGAGATGGAGAATCAGAAAAACTACTAAAAATAAATCTGTTATATATTATGCATGTACACAGGAGGAAGAGAAAAGGGACTTAGGACTGGGATCCCAACCCATGTTTAACCTAATCAAGATTAATATAACTCCAGGGATATTAGCTCAGTCCAATGGGCATATGATAATAGACCCCATCAGATGACAAGACCCTACACATTTCTGACTTAATCCCTTTGGAATACAGAAAAAATTCCTGCACACCAGTAAATTGAACACATTTCAAATGTCTACTTACACACATTTTGAGCATCGATTACATGTTTTCAATTTTCTGATACGCGATTGTTATTAATGATATGATTGTAAATATAAAATTAATAATTATGATAATATAATAGTGTGAATTTTTATTATTTTCTTTTAAAAATATGTAAGTCTCATTTTTTTTATCAAAAAAAAAAAAAATTATGATAAATGTGCATACAACACATGTGATGTACATACAAGTAATAACAATATGGAAACAATATAGTTTTATTAATTATAGGCACATTTTTATTAGTGATATGCACAATACATGATATTTTTAAAAAGGTTAAAAATAAAAAGAGGCGAGATCGGCACGGGCCTCACTCTGCTACTTCACCTAGTGAACCCCCCTCCCCACCCTACGCCCACGAACACTTTTTTATTAAGAACAGGAAAAGGTGTTGACAAAGAACTGCATTGGAGAAAAAAATCTTAAGCGTGAGAAGACTTTTGCACAAAAGTTGATCAGTGTAGAAAGTGATTCTTGACTTTGTACCTCCAAAACTCAACTTGGTTTGAATATTTGGCTTCCGTGTCCCGCTCCAGGCATACGCTGATCAATCAAGTCCGCAAGATCAGAATACAAATGTCAGCAAAGAAATTAAGAAAAAGAAGAAACTGTCCAAATGCCTGCTAGACTAGACTTCAATCGAGGCTGAACACATTCAACAGAACAATAAATGGTGTGATCTGTAAACTAACCTTGCCCAAAGCAAGTTGTGGTAGTGTTCTTCCCATTTCGACAGATGCAAGCAAATGACTGATCGAAACCAGAAAAGCCGCACAGGCCTCCACTGGTTTCACAATCCTTGCAAGCACCAGTATAATATGAACCATTGTACTGCAGTGATATCCCGAATTTCCATTTCATGGGATCCCCTTCATTGCCTCCAAAATCGTATATCGATGTGTATGAGGAGCATTGGAGCCTGGGAAGATCCAACGAGTAGCCTGCAAGTTGAATTGGAGACTCATAGACACAACATGTAGATGTAGGTGCATTCCGTGGCAAACCAATGCCATTGACTCCCTTGCAAGAATACAGGCCTCTGCAAACCCGAGAACCTGACCCTTTGTCGCACAAATCTTCATTTGGATCAAAAATGCGAGAAGTGGTAGAGCAACCAAGCAAAACTAAGATATTCTCCCCCGTCAAGGCGAAAGGACTAGCCCGATCCAAGCTAAAACTTCCTGAGTTCTGCATGGAGCTGCAATTTGACATTAAGGGATCTACAACTAGTATGGTGTTGCTGGGATAATCAACTGAGGATATGGTGTAGGTACCAGTGCCGGTAGAGAATTCGAGTATGCCGGAACTACATCTTATGTATCTAGCAAAGTCAGGGTGACCACATCCATAACCAGTCCCAAAAGGGAACTTCACAGGTATTGTACCACAAGTCTCATGGCACGTACCATTTATTGGGACTGGACTGACTGCAACAGAGATGGAGGCAGGTGGGGTGAAGAAGAGCAAAATGTAAATGAAGATCCATGCACATAAAGCAGATGACATTGAGGAGAGTCCAAGAGGTGTTAGTCAGGACTCTAAGAGGAGCAAAAGAAAGAAAGTAGAGACGGCTATCAGACTAATTGATATGTAGAAAACAATAGAGAGGGAGACTGCTTTTCGGTGGTGGCGATGTTCTCCACATTCTTTGCCTGTTTCTGCCTCCCAAAAAGTGGAGCATCTTTGTCTAGTGACTTCAAGCTCCAAAGCAACAATACGCGTTGTGAGTAGAGTGAAAATGGGTACGAGTACACGAGACTCAATAATAGCTTACTTTAAATAAATTACAACTTGTAAATTGGAAATTTTAAAATATTAAATTTATTTTATTTTTTATTTAAAATTTCTAATATATACTCACAGACTCAGGTTTAAAATCTTAACACAAGTTACTGGCAGAAATCGGAAATATTGGAGAGAAATAACGGGTAGCCGCGACTATAATGCAGCAACGCCCAAAGCTTATGAACTTGTTAATATGAACTGTGTAACCAGGAGATGTGGTCCACTGCAGGTTAAAAAAAAAATGTTACCTTTATCGAGGAAATGAAAAAGTGATACAAGACTGTTGGATTTCAATATGCGTTTTGAGTGGTGGGCCCGGAATCTTTCCATAAAGCAACGTCAATAAATTTCAAAATGTCGGGTGACTTCATGCTCTAAAGCAACGTTACGCGTCTTAAGCAGTGGACCCGGCAAACAATAAGAAAGTGGAAAATTGAAAGGGGATCGAGAAGTGTTGAGGCTGAGGGTTTTAAAAGTTAAATTAGTTGTTGTATTAGAAGATTTAGAAGTTTAAAATTTAATTATTTTAATTAAAATTAAATTAATAAAATTAATATTTAATATTAAATATATAAAAAAATTAATAATATAATTTTATTTTTAAAAAAATTTAAAATATTAAAATATATAATTTTTAAAATTTTAAATTAACAAATTATAATTAATTTATAAATTTACAATATAACACATTAATTTATTAATTTTGATACTAAATTTTTTATAATTAATAAACTTTAAAATAAATTTAATGTAATTTTAATTTTATTAATTAAATTAATTAACTCAGCTCAACCTTTTCAAATATTATACGGTCGTATTTAAATTTTATTCTTAAAAAATATAAGACTCTCTTTAAAAAGCAAAACTATTAGATAAGTAGGTTAAAAAAAAAAAAAAAAAAAAACCTCGATTTTCAATGGACAGCAAAGAACCGTTCATGCTAAAAAAACTCGATCAAAGAGTTCGAGAATCACCATATGTTGGATAGGAGCTTATGCATTATACCCGAGAAAAGGCTCTTCTCTTTGCATGCAATGTTAGCGGGAGTGATTCAAAGTGTCTACCTGCCCGTTTGCTACAATCTAAATGGGTACATCGGACCCGCCGTATGTGTCAGTTTTCAAGGAATGGCACCTTCTCTCACCAGCAATTTTTAAGTTCTATTCGCCTTTGTTTGGATTGGATATAATGAAATTAATAGAACGAAAAATGACGAGAAAAAAAGTAATCAAGTGATCCATTCTAAAATGAAATAATATAAATATAATTGCTGCCTCTCAGTAACGCACACCAATTTGCTTTAGGCAAGTTTCTGTTTCTCCCCTTGACAGAGCTGCCTCTATCCCAGGCTTCCCCCGTTGAGTTTAGAACGCAATTGGCGAAATTGGAGGAATTGCAGGTGTCATTGGGCTGCCAATTTCTTGTCAAGCTAGCGTGGACTGGTCGATTCTGCTGTGCAATTGTTACTATCCAGGAGTTTTCAATTTCCAGAGAGGGAGACCTAGACAGAGAAGGTAGGGAAGGCTGGCCGTAAGGCTCTTCGCAAGCAATCTTCAATCAAATTCCTTCGAAGCTAGCAAGGATTGGATCATCTAGGTGAGTCTACAATGGTTGTTTGTCTGTTTTTTAGGGGAATAATCGGCAAGAGACAAGTCGTTCTAGTCTCGAAGACCCAGCTCGATTTCCATCGTTTTGGGACTTTCTTCATTGTCCGACATTTTGCATCGGATGTACCAAATGCCACCAAAATCTCAGAAAAGGAAGACTCTTTTACTGCTAACTACCTCGTATGCTCATATGGGTTGTCTGTAGAATCTGCTAAATATGTATCCAAGAAAGTTTGTTTGAAGTCCTATCAAAGACCAGACTCTTTCCTTAAGCTTCTCAAGAAGTACGGATTTACGGATTCTCAAGTATCCAAAATTGTTAGAACACAACCGCAGTTGCTTCTATGTAATGTTGAGAAGACTGTCCTGCCCAAGCTTGAATTCTTCTCTGAAAATGGAATCGTCAATTCCAACCTCACTAAATTGATCTCTTCAAGACCCGTAATACTCACTTGTAGCCTTGAGAATCGAATTATTCCAGGCTATAATTTTCTCAAGGGTGTCCTGGTTCGGGATGATTTTGTGGTTAAAGCTATGTCGAGATCATGGATCTTACCACTGGATGTGCAAAAGGTTGCTGCCCCTAATATCTCGCTCTTGAGAGAAATGGGACTGTCACAGTCTTCCATCATACAGTCATTAAAAGATTATCCAAATTTACTTAGCTTACGCCCTGAGAAACTGGATGAGAAGATCAAGAAGGTTATTGCTATGGGATTCAGCCCCAAGAAAATGAAGTTTGTGAAGGCAATTGTTGCTTTGGTTAGTCTGACTGAATCAAATTGGGACCACAAGGCAGAGGTTTATCAAAGATGGGGTTGGTCTGAAGATGATTTATTGTTGGCTTTCAAGAAGCAACCTATCTGTATGACTCTGTCCGAGAAGAAAATAACTGGTGCAATGGAGTTTTTTATCAGCAAGATGAATCTGAAGCCTTCAGTTATTGCTGCACGTCCAGACTTGTTGTTTTACAGTTTAAAGAAGAGAATCATTCCTAGGTTTTCAGTCATTAAAATTCTGCGATCCAAAAAAGTTTTAAAGAGAGATATATCTGCTGCCACTTTGGTGAAGATGACAGAGACGCATTTCTTGGATAACTATGTAATCAAATATCAGGATCATTTACCACAACTGTCTGATTTCTCCAAGGAGAAAGTGAGTCTCTAGGAACTAGGATTTTCTTCTATTGATTTGAAAGGCTTAATATTGAAGTTGAGGACAAGTTGACCAATTTATTGTTGATGTTAATGTAGTTATGAGCCTTCCAAGGTTTGGTGAATTTGTGCAGCATGAGGATTGTGTCATGATTTTTTGGTAATGTGGCAGCAAACTTGATTCATCTAAGCTAACTAAATCCTGTACAGTAGTGCTTACTTTCGTTGTATTAGTTTTTTTCTTGTCACATTCCAATATAACAAGTAATGCTCCTTTAATGCTTTCTTGATCCTATAAATACATATCTGGTGTAGTAGTCCACTGGGCTCTTCAATAGTTCCCTTCCAACCAGGTTAAACATGGTTAAATATTTCAGATGGGTAACCTGTGAAGAAGAATTTTCATTATTCTTTTTGCTTCTTTCTGTTGATTTGCATTCTGATAATCTTTGAGAGGATAATATTCTCTTACAGCCTCTGGTTATGATTTCTTCTTGTATCCCATAAACAGTTGTCTCCTGCATGGAACAAATCTAGTTAATTATTTATAACTGGCTAACCTAAAAATGTGTTACCTCAGTTGCAGAACAAGGCCAACACTCTAATCTTGTGATTTGTACTTGACTGGCTACAATAAAATTAGTAATTATGTTAATGTTTCAATCTAAATAGCTTCTGTTTGCTATCTTCATGGCTTCATCCGACACAGAATAGTTGATCTTTATGGTGCAAATGTGGTGAAAAACTGAAAATGTTAAGTATAATGAGGACAATTTCAGCTAAAAAATGAGGAAGGGGTGTCAAATAAAAGAAATTGGGTATAGAAGGTTGCATGCAAGATTCCTTTGTTGAAGATAAGTTTGAACTTTTGTGTCTCCTTTATTGAGTAATCTAAAATATGTTTATTGATGATTACATCATGGTGATTTCGGTATCTGAAATTTGGGGTGTTATGCTGTTACAAAGGTGGCTTGTAGACTTGCTTGACACCAATGTGCTGACTGGTAAACTTGTTTGCACTGCTGTGTCTCTTGAAACCCAAAACCTGTTGTGCATACCCATTTTGAGTTAGGTTTAATCTCTTTTGAGGATTTATTTTCCGGGTTCCTGTTTTCAGGCTGTGTCTTTTCTCATTGTTGCAGTAACTATGGTGATTTTATGAGAATGGTTTTAGTGATTACTTAGGTAGGAATCAAATTCATTCAGTGCCTGTGATTTAGAATTATTGTAGCCCAGGTTTGCTTATTGGATGACAAATAGAATTTGGGAAGTTTCAATATAAAGGCTGTGTATTGACTTGAGAACTATGTGGTTTCATGAATGTTCAATTTGTGAACATTTGCTGCATTGTTTCTGTGGGTCCTTCTCTTGGAAAAAACATTGTATGAGATTGCTATTGTTATTCCTTGTGAACTCTATGTAGGGAATATTTGTTTGATTACAAGGAAAAATATAACTAAACTCAGGAATATCCTTCAATCATGGTCATTCGTATTTTTCTTCCTAGCACTGTCAAATCAGTCTCTACAAGGGTCCATTAAAATCTAGGTTTTTCTTCCTCTTCTGCATAAACTAGCACCACCAATTCCTTCATGGTGGCTAACCTTTGCAACATAAGATAGTACCTACTTTTGTTGTATTAATTTCTTTTGATGTCATATTCCAATGGGGCATGCAAGATCCTTACTTATTTTTGAACTGGGTAATAATTAGTTTTAGCCTGTTAGTTTGGATGGGATATGCAAGTCGTTTAAACACCACAGGTGGGGTATACTGGCACTGATGTGGCTCCCAAATTCCACATTTGTGGAATCGCTCTCCAAATGGAGCAGTTGACCCTGGCAGAATTCAAACTAGACTAGGGCTGAGCACTTTGCATGCCATGGCCATCTTGGCTAGCCAAAGTGGTTGACATGCAACATTCCTTTCTGGCATTTTTTGCCCTGTAGATTTTGTTCTAGTAGTCTACTGGGCTCCTTAATAGGTCCCACCCTTCAAGGACAAATATTTTAGATGAATGGTCTCCTAGGAAGACTTTTCATTATTCTTTTTGTTTCTGTCTGCTTACATAGGTTCTCATCATATTTTCAAGGTTATTGGTTTTTTACAGCTTCTGTTCTGATTTCTTGGTCGCATTTGCTGTAAGGAAGAGGTTGTCATTTTTTGTAATTAGGTATTGTCGTAGTTCTTGTCACATTGGTGACAGAACAAGACCCAGATTTTGCCGGGTGTATTTGATTGATTGCTGTTAGATAACAGTTATATCAAGTCTAAATCTGAGGAGCCTATGTTTGCTATCTTGTTGGCCTCACCTATGTTTGCTATCTTGTTGGCCTCATGATGTGGAACATTTAACCTTTATGGTATAATGTCTTCAAAACTTTTGGGTTCATGAGAATGACTTCAGGTAGACAAAGGAGTCCTTAAAAGTTGCTGCAAGTAAATTGAGTCTGAATTTCCTTTATTGGAAAAGTCCTTATTAGGTTTGAGGGTATGGGATTGTCACAGTGCTTTCAGTAAAATTGCATGGTTGCATGTTGCATCTATCTTGTAGAGTTTGCTTAATTTAGCCCTTGTACTAACATAAGGCATGCATATTCTTTATTGTCTGCTAAGATGTTTCCCTGTTTGATTGTCTCTACTTGTCACTGAATTTGTTAAGATTCCAAAAACTTATTATTGTTTTTGTTCTTGACCAAAAATGTTAGGACAATTGAAAAAAGACAGTCTTGAAGAGAAACATGCTGAGGTTGTTTATATCATTGAAGTACATTACAGCAAACGGGGTTGACAGAAATAATGGGAGGATTGTGGCAACAACATCAACAGTTGAACATTCCATCAAGAACTCTCTCTCAAGTGTGGTTGGTCCTGCATTGCCAAAGCAGCAGCAGTCATTGGAGAGGTGTCAGCCATGCGACTGAAGGTGGAGGGTCTTGACAAGGGGCAGGGAAGAGGGTTTCATGTCGACGTAAACGAGGAGCTTGAGAAAGAGGTTTTAAAAACAGTACCTAGATTTGGACTGTTGTTAATGCCCTGAAAAATAATGGTGTCAAAGTGATTCTGGATGATTACGAGGATAACCCTCCACGGCAAAGATGAAGCCTTTCCAGCCTCGAGTCTTCTTCTGTGACATAAGGGTGTGAACATAGCGTATTGAACTCATGAATTGTATGAGCAGAGGAACGTTGGTATTTGCTGGCATGGTGGTGGAATCATCATTTCAATCTTTATAGTGTGGAGAATATAGAGAGGAAGAAGCCACCAGAATCAACATGTATTGGTTTTCGTTGAAATATTGATAGTCCTAAATGTCACTGTGTGGCTCAACTGAACTAGACTTGTAATGGTGAGAATATGTATCTGCAATGTGCGAAAAATAGGAACATTTTTGTAACTGATGGAGTCATTGCGTCCAAATGTATCCATTCTTTTGGGTCTCAAATTGGAATTCCTATAAATAAATAAATAAAGAAAAAAAAAAATTGGAATTCAATTGTAGGGTGTGTGAGGATTAAGGAAAATAGTATAGTTACTCTTCATTATAATTTATAGTCCAATAGAATTTTTAATACATCAAGAAAAATGTATTTAACAACTTATTATTATTTATAAAGTTACAAGGTATATTTCTACAATTTTACTGTTTGCAAGAAAAACAATTTGAAAAAAGATAAAAAATAGTTATGAAATTCAAAATAATTTGTTACAATGTGGTGAACGCTTTTAATAATATGTATAAATTATTAATTTACAGTCTTCCAATTGATTGCTGCTTTTAACACAACTTTAAAAAGTTAGTTTATTTTCTTTTTTTTTTAACTGATATTTTTTAAAATTAGAAACCATGCAATAGATAGGAATATAACATGATTTGTCATAATTTGTGTGTTAAACAGGCCAAATAAAATGCTTTCTTTAACCTTAATAATAAATTATTTTTACTCTTACTAATTAATCAGGAAAACATAATTCTTTTATTACTATTTAAATAATAAATTGAAGGTTTTTGTATTTTTAAAATTTTTGCATCACTTATTTTTAATAATATGTATAAATTATTAATTTACAGTCTTCCAATTAAGTAAACAAATTGAGCGGCCCACTCTGTCTTGATAGTTTATTAGTGTGTGTGGGTGGGTGCACGTCAGAAGATTGGTAAAATGCTAAACCCTAAATCTATCCTTTTGAGTCTCTTATTTTCCTTCTCGTTCTTTGTCTCTCGACCCAATTGAAGAAATGGAGGAATTGCAGAGACCGTGAATTTCTTCTCGAACTGGCATCAATGGACGATTCTACTTTGATCTTGTTGACTTTCTGAGGCGCAGAATGACGGAAGGAACCAAAGCTAAGGGCTTTTCAAGCTATCTTGTGTCAAAATATTTCTGAAGCTATCACAGGGTTGGATCATCTAGGTGAGTCGGCGACAATGTTTGTTTCTGTGTTTATCATTAGAGGACTAATAGGCAAGAGAAATGCTGTTATAGGCTCAAACAACCACCTGGGTTTCCGTAGCTTTTGGACGTTCTTTACCGTCAGACATTTTGCATCTAATGAACCGAATGCAATGGAAATTTCAACAAAAGAAGACTCTTTTACTGTTAATTACCTCATACACTCATGTGGGTTGTCCGTAAATTCTGCTAAATCTGTATCCAAGAAGGTGCATTTGAAGTCTCGTCAAAGATCAGACTCTTTCCTTGACTTTCTCAAGAGATACGGATTTACAGATTCCCAAGTATCCAAAATTGTTAGATCACAGCCGCATTTGCTTCTATGTAATTTTGAGAAGTCTGTCTTGCCCAAGCTTGAATTTTTCTCAGCAAATGGAATTGTCGATTCCAAACTCACTGAATTGATCTCTAAACAACCCATAATTCTCAGTTGTAGCCTTGAGAAACGGATTATACCAGGCTATAATTTTCTCAAGGGTGTCCTGGTTCGGGATGATTTTGTGGTTAAATCTATGTCGAGATCATGGACTATACCACTGGATGTGCAAAATATTGTTGCCCCTAATGTCTCGCACTTGAGAGAAATAGGATTGCCACAATCTTTAATCATACGGTCGTTGAAAGATTATCCATCTGTATATTTCTCAGACATCAGGAAATTTGAGGAGAAGGCCAAGAAGGTCATTGATATGGGTTTCAGCCTTACGAAAATGAAGTTTGTGTTAGCACTTGGTGCCTTGGTTTGTCAGAGTGAATCAAAGTGGGACAACAAGATAGAGGTTTATCAAAGATGGGGCTGGTCTGAAGATGATGTCTTGTTGGCATATAAAAAGGAACCTATCTGTATGCTTCTGTCTGAGAAGAAAATAACTGGTGCAATGGAGTTCTTTATTAGCAAGATGGATATGAAGCCTTCAGTTATTGCTGCACATCCAGATTTATTATTTTACAGTTTAAAGAAAAGGATCATTCCTAGGTGTTCAGTAATCAAATTTCTGCAATCAAAAAATGTTTTGAAGAGAAATATATCTTTTACTACTTTGATAAAGATGAGGGAGAGTCACTTCTTGGATAATTATGTAACCAAATATCAGGATTGTTTACCACAAGTGTTTGATGTCTTCAAGGGAAAATAAAGATTTGAAAGGTGTAATTTCTGAAGTTGAGGACAAGTCGACGAGGTTCTTGTAATGGCGAGCCACCCAAGGTTTTGCTGAATTTGTGCAGCTTGAGGATTGCATCATGACATTTTGGTGATGTGGCAGCAAGGTTTATTCATCTTGGCTTAGTAAATCCATCACAGTAGTTCCAGCTTTTGTTGTATTAGTGTTTTGTGTTTTTTTTTTTTTTTCATCTTACATTCCATTACAAGAAACAATACTCCTTTCATGCTTTCTTAACCATCTATCTGGTCTAGTAGTCCACTGAGCTCTTCAACAGGTCCAATCCCACCTTGGTTAAACATATTTAAATATTTTAGATGGACGGGTAGCCTGTTAAGAAACATTTTTTGCTTCTTTCCGTATACTTGTGTTCTGATAATCTTTGAGAGTATAATACTCTTTTACAGCCTCTGATTATGATTTCTGCTTCTTGTATCCTGTAAACAGTCATCTCCTTCAAGAAAGAATTCTGCTTATCTATTAATAACTTGCTATCTTAAAAATGTGTTATACATCAGCAGCAGATCAAGGCCCTGATCTTTTGATGCATGCTTGACCGACTACCATTGGATTAGCAATTGTCTTGAGTTTCAATCTAAATAGTCTCAGTTTGCTTTCTTCTTGGCTTCATCTCACTTGTAAAAGTTAATTTTTATGGTGCAAATGTGGTGAAAATGTATGGGATAATGAGAACAATTTAAGCTAGAAACAAGAGGATTGAACATAGAATGTTGCATACAAGAGTCCCTTGTTGAAGGCAAGTTTGAACTTTTGAATCCTCTATTGATTAAATCTAAATTAACATTGTTAATGATTGCGTCAAGTTGATTTTTATCCCCAACGAATGCTGACTAATCAAGTTGTCTGCATTTTTTGTGTGTTCCTTTGAAGCCTTTTTCGCGATTGTTCATCCCATTGGAAATTAGAATACAAGGAAAAGCTACCAACTTGGCTCACTTCCCACGCTCTCTCCTATTGCTTATTCTTTTGCTGATTCATGATATCTATATATTTTAGGTAAGAAGCAATGACTTAAGTATTGGTGGAAGCAGAGATTAAATCGTTTGCTATGGTTGACAATTTCTTTTTCTTGTGAGTTCAACCGGAGGGCCCTCATCAACATCTGAAAATGCTGCCATCAACTCTGGCCATCGATTCTCCATCAATCCTGTCATTGCGATCAGCCTCGATTAGAACATCAAAGCTACCCACGTCTAACTGAAGCCTCAACACTCATTTGCAATGTGCTTGCAGTATTGGTACGTAAATTTCTAACCCCACCGTGGCACCCTGGGCATCCATTTCATCAAGAGCACTGTGTGCTTTATCCCACAATCCAAGGGTCACACTCTTTGCAATATGCGCCTCGACAATCAAAATGTTGCGAAATTCTCACTGCCTCCTTCCCCGAGAAATCTTCCAATCACTTCAAAGTACCTTTCTTCAACCAAATCCGAACCTTTTCCATCGTTTTGCCTTCAGACTACAAAAGGGTATCCTTGAATGGATGACGCACGAGTAGTAATGAGCAGTCTTAGAAGTCTTTTTCTAGCAATGACCGGATTCCACTGTGCAAAAAAGTGTTAGATGTATGCCCCGTTTCAAGGAACCGATGCTTTTAACAGATCACAATAAAATATTTTTAATTTAAGTATTATACCAAAAATGGTTAAGAAATTAAGTCCAGACTTCCTAACTTTACATTACCATCAAACAAATTACTATAAATCACCCTCTTGCTTTAAAAGCCAAAGCCTTCAATTAAATTATTCGACTCAGGTATCTTCTCTCTCATCCCTTTCAATGTATACAAATAAGCAATAAGCACAGAACTCAACTCATCGGGCCTAAAGCTCATATCCGACATTTTCTCAATTACATTTTCAGTATTGCCAGCTGATTCCAATTCCCAGCAACACCCCTCTAAAACCACATCACAGGCAACCAAGTTAGACTTCGTAACATTCAACTTCTCATCAATGGCAATCCTACAAACTTTACTCAAAACCCAATAAAAAAATAAACCCAACAAAATTACCAGCCTTTCTACTACTATCAGCATGCAAATCACCCCACAATCCAAAAGGCACGTAGTGCCTGTTCTTTAACATTCACTTGACCAAAGCAAAAGCAGAATTGAAACATTTTACGGAAGGGGTCTGGGACCTCAATATGTTTTCTATATTGGAATAGTGAAAACCAAATTATGTAACGCTGGAATAGCTCAGTTGGTTAGAGCGTGTGGCTGTTAACCACAAGGTCGGAGGTTCAAGCCCTCCTTCTAGCGTTTTCTTTTAATTTTAATTTATCTTTTATTTTCAGGTACCCACGCGTTGCATTTAATCTTAACAGCTTCTAATCGATTCCTTTTCAATCCAAAGGTTGCTTCTTTATTCCACTTTCCTCTTTATTCCCCTCAAAAGTTTGTATTTTCCTTTTGACACTTCGAAATTTGCTGTGATAAATCAGATCTGGCAGCCATTTTTGTCACGTTTGGAGGTGGGTCCTTTAAGCATTTGTCACGAGACATGCCTTTTTTCATTTTCTTTTGTTATTTCGTAATAAGTGTTACATATTTACTTTTCTTTTTTTTAAAAAAAAAATTTCTCTGTGAATAAATTTGGGGTCTTCATAGCAGTACAACACTGGATTAACTTTTCAAGTACGGGAATCTTTGCATGTAATAATTCTATAATTTCAGACATGAGTATTATTAGTTATAAATTTTGTAAAGGCTATGACCAAACTTTTTAGCTTGGTTGTCTGTGGGGCCTTTCAATCTATATAAAGGACTATGCTTTCTTACGCAAAGTTAGTTGCACATTGGCCTAGTTCCAAGTTTATATTCAATTTCATTGCAGCAATACTTATTACATTGTGTGTATCTCTATTTTCTTCGCTTTCCTTCAAGGGTCTCTTCAGGGCAATTGGGGTTGGTAAGAAATCAACTGCTGTCAATGGTGCCACCTTTCAGGTAAAATCACATGTTATCGTCTACTTCCTTTGGCTTTTTCTTCTTTCTGTAGCTGGGGTTGACATGATGATGAGTAGTTCAGACTAATTATATATGAAATTTTTAGGAGTCTGATAACTAGTCTGCAATATTGAAACTGTTGCAGTGGTTTCTGAAGGATTTGACAGGAATTCTTGGAGGCATACTGTTAACTCTTTGCATTTTACCAGGTTGGTGGGAATTGTCCTGAATATTTACTGGTAAGATGCTTGAGTTTTCTGGCTCTCTGTAATCTGGAAATGGTGGCTGAAGACCTTGGTTTGATTATTATGTTTCATTAGGTGCCAAGTTATTTGTGTCATGTTTTCCCTTTTGGCCTGTTTGAAACCGTGAAACTTAATACTTCATTTATGGATGATAATGCAAAAACATTGCATCTAGTTGCAGATCCTATGGATGATTTTTGTATGGTCTCATGTTTCTCTTTCTCTCTCTTTTCAACCGTGTATACATGTACACACCAATTGGATGTGGCAATCTATTCTGAGCTGCTGTCATGTGAAATGGAGTTTGTTGTGCTTTGTAGTATAAGTGTTTTCTTAATGCTGTAAAGTGATAAGAAAGCATGTCAGACTGGTTGCAGGAATGCTGATGGACCTTTTTTCTCATTTATTTCCTTCAGCGTTTGTTTTTGTTGTTTTCTCAGGGAGCCTATTGAGATCATTCAGAAAGTTTCCATGCTGCTTAAAATTTGCAAGGCCAATAAAAACCATGTAAAATTTGGCGATCAACTGTCAACCTTTTCTTCCCATAAAAATGATGCCTCCGATCAGATGCATTTGTTGTAAGAAATTTTTTTGGTTTTACAAATGGACATTTACATTTTAGATGTCCTGTCACAAAAGCTGGGGGAGAAAAGCAAAAGCTTTTTGTCATAGTCCACAAATATATGAATTTGAAGTTGTTTGAAATTTAATACCAGTGACAACAATGCTCTTTGTATTCTTCAAGTAGTGTACTCCTAAAAGGAAGGAAAATACAAATAGTTGTCCACAATACCTTCGGTGAATCAAATCTTTTCTCATGTTTTGCTTCTAAATGGTGTTGCTAGTGGTGCAGCCAGAGTTTTTTAACACGGCCTTTTGCCCTACAGAATAATGCTGCAGTATTTCTGCTAAGGTGCCCGTAGACTCAAAATATGATCATCAGCAACATTTTTACAAGAATTCTTTTTGCTAGTGTGTTTCTCCCTTCTTTCTCATCGGCTGCTAGGAAGGAGGTTACGAAACAACATGCAACAATGCTTGGCATGGCAGCAGGCATGTTCCTTGCTCGTCAAACAATGGGAGATCTCTTGGCCATTTGGTTTCCGTTCCTCTGACAATGCTTCACATGCATGGTGAGTTTTGATGTCCATCATATGTAGTCATTATTACATTCTATTCAAAAGAATGTTTATCTCATGCTTACAGTCTAGTGGAAATCGCAAAGACATAAATACTTGTAGGGTTCTAGAAGTAATCACTAAATGCACATATGTATGGAAAGAACTTCATGGAAATATCAACAACAAATAATGATTCCCAAATGCTAACATCAACTCATATGTCTTCTCTTCTTATTTTTTTTTTCATTTTTCTTAATTAAAGTATGTAATATGTGATCATAGAATTTATTTACTACAATGGACCATAATTGTTTGTAATCTCTGCAAAATACATTACTGTTTGTTGCCTTGTGTTGACTTCTTTAAATCTACGAGGAGCTTGATTCTTCTGCAGCAATTCTTGGAGAGTAGCCTCGGTAGTAGTTATGATCTAAAATATCTTATGACTTGGATTAAGGATTCAAGGGCACTTTCCTGGTGGTCCTTTGTCATCGACTTCGATTAAATGTCAACCATAAAAATGAAATGTGAGATATTCATTGAAATTTTCTTTTGCAGCATCACGATCATACATGTGTGGTTCATTCTTGTGCAAAACGAAGACATACTTTATGTGGACCGAGGAGAAATATGAATGCTTCATTCTTTTGCAAAACAAGGGCTGGATATACTGAAGAGGAAGTGGACTTTCTCTGTCCCAGTCTGCTTTTGAATCAGCGCGTTCATTAATTTTGATTTTGATCCAATAGCTGAATTTGGTTCTGGTTCTCTTTCCTGAACAGGTCTCGAGGATGGAGCACATTTTGCACCTACAGACTGCTTCCTGGAGCTTGACGAAGGTGAAATTGCCGCACATGCATATGCACTTGGGCAAGAGAGTTTCTTCACTTGATCAGCAGACATGAGAGTTATGAATTTGTTGACTGCTTGCTTGTCATTGGTGTGATGTTCATTGCTGTTTGCAACACTAACTTCCCCTTGGACATCTCAAATTATGTATTCAATCAGAGCCACTGGAAGATTTATGTTGATATAGATTGTACAATATTGGTGTTATTCCGGTGGGGCATGTTAAACAAACATTAATGGGACCTTCTGGACAATTGGGTCAATGCTTAGTATATGTTGAGGCATTTACTCGTTGAGCATGTTTAATCTTAGCTTATGAAGCACTTTGAGCACCTAACACATCATTGCTAGTAAATTTGATTATTGCACTAGAAGTTGTGGGAGCCTTGGACAGCCAGCAGCCTTATCAAAACAACTCCTTGCTATGGTCTATGGCTTTCAATTGACGATTAGTTTGTTTGTGAAGAATGAAGGGCAAGAAATGTTAAATGATAACCAACATTACGTTGGTACTGGAATTTCATTCATGAATTTCAAGCAACCACGGAAAAGGAGAGGTGTGTGCTTGGTGAGATTACATTCTATTTGAAAGGGTTAACTTCATCAGCTACGATATTTGATTCAGGTTTTAATACGTGCGCCATCACCCAATTACCATCACATTCCAGCAATCAGTCTATGATAGAATCAGTTGGATATTTGAAAAAGGAATTATCTGAGAATATTTTGCATTGCTCACCTATTTGAGTACTGTAGATTTAGAAAGCCTGATGACACAGAACACACATCAAGGTTTTGCCTGGGCATTTGGGTTGGACAAGAAGCAGTCAAACAGAGTTCTCCATTGTGGAAATTGCATGTATCAACACCAAGGTTGTGTTTGGTAAACCTTAATGCACGGTAATAAAATGAAGTTTGATTGCATTATATTGCATCCTACTGGGGCCAGCCAAGTGTATCATAAGTGTGATATTGGTGTTTCAGGGATCACACACATACCTACATAACATCAAATGGTGTCTGTTCTCTCTTGAACAATTGTATTGACATAACCATTTCCTCCTCAAGTCGCAGCTTGCCATAGAACTGCCCTACTATGCATTTTAATGTTTTTAACCAATGCACTTCCAGACAATGACTATTCGATTAAGTAATCACTTCCTATGCCCCGAAGATGCCATTAGGACACCAACTGACACAATGAACATGGACAACATGCCTACAAGCAAGATGTATGTTCTTCGTGATGATTTTCGGTACTCTCCGAAGAAAAGTATACCCCAAAATGTGCTCACAAGAGGAAGTGCCTGAACGGCATCTGCTGCTGCATATCCAGCAGCTTGACCGCCCATAAATTGGAGACCATTCCCAAACCCACATAAGAAGCCAGCCAAAAATGCCCAACCCCTGCCATTCCAGTCTTTAAGATAAGCCTTGAGGGATGATCTAGGCAGCTTCAGTACTGGTCGATAAAGGAAGGTGATATTAAGAATAATGGCAACTACAAAGCAGGACACTGAAAACCAGAAAAATGCAGTGTAGAGAACCAGCTTGGGAACCCCCTTCTTCAGCTTGTGCCACTGATCATTTGTTGCCAAGTTAAAAGCAGGGGAAAAGAGAGAGAAGCAAACACCGGCAAAGAACGTTATGGCCAGTCCCAGCAAAGTGCCCCTCCCAAACACCTGCAAGGAGAACCAAAGCACTTGTTTTAAACTGCTGAGGGAACTGACAGCTAAGGCACTATTGGGTAGTTGAGCCATCAAACCTTGATTGATCTTTTCTGCTCAAGTTCTATGAGGAAGCCTGCTGTTCCAGCTTTTGCCTTGTCTGCATCACTGTTACCATTCTCTAAATCCCCTGCTGCTGTCAAAACAAGAAAAGAAGGCGGCCAAAGTCGCCTGTGTCATGCTGTAAAAAGAAAAAAAATTGCTCCATTATCAGATAGAAGGCTCTGGTCGTACAAGAAATATGAGCAAACGGGCAGAATGATACCTCTGTCTGGAAATGTTTCCTTAGATGTTGTGGAATCTGCAGCCCTGGAAAATAATGAAATTGGCCATGCCTATCATGTAGAATACTAACGGCAATCGCACGTACAAAAGAAAAGAGAATTAAAAGGTCACATACTTGCGATCCAATGATATCTTATTGAGTTTTGCTCTATTATCTGCAGCATTCGATGAATGAACAGCAGACCCAAGACAAACAGCAATCAAGAAGCAACCAACCCCCGGAAAAAGGATCTCTGCTCTGTTTATTTTATCATCTAAGAAGTAATTCAAGGTTGTTCCTGTTACCCATAATAAGTGAGGAAAATAACATTAAAGTCAAGACCTTTGAAAGATGCAGGCAGTAACAATTCTTTCAACGAACACAGACCTATAAGAACTGTTATGCTAGAAGAGATTACTTCTGTCACTGACAGGCCAACAAAAGCCCAAGCATACTGCGTGGATAGATTTCCAACACTGAGGACAATCCCACCGGCCATTGCAAAGATAACAGACGGCCAATTATCCTGCACAAGTCATAGAAGTCTCATAGATCATCTCTTTTTCCAGTAAAATTTTCATGTTTTGGTGACAAAAACTAATTGATTTCACCAAGAGAGGTGTATGTATGATCCATGAAACTGAAACTAACCTGAGAAAGTTGTGTTATAAAGTTGGGACTCTCCGGAGTGCTACTCCCAATCTGACCAAATGTTAAAGCTATGATTACAGCAGCCAAGAGATTGGTGATGGAATAGTCAAGGTAAGTATGTTGAGGAAGCCTGCCTCGCCTCTCTAGCAGGGTCATAATAGCAGGCCATGTGCCCAGGAAAAAGAGGGAAAATAGCATGCATGCTATTGCTCCTCCTCTGCTCTCCACTAGATACATTTTCTGAGAGAATCAATGAGTATCTTCTGAGAAAATATCCTGCGAAAGAGAACAACTTTATACCTTTATCGGTTTATCCAAATGGTAGAAACTTTTGAACTTTGACAAATTTCATTAATTAATTGCTTTTAAAAATATCTACAGTCTAAGCTTATCCCTGGAAGAAGAAGAAGACCCCTTTTAAGATATACTATGTTGTGAACCAACAATCAATGAAGTGTTGAAAAATGCCCCTTAAAACTAGGAAAGAATATCCCGCATAATGAGGAAAAGACAGTAGAGAACGATTTTTAAGACAGACTAAAGGGTCACAGAATCTAATCAATGAAAAGCACAGCGGGCAAAAGAATCGAAAGTCCAAAAAGTCCAGCCACCCAGAAAAATATCTGCAACAATTCAACTTTCAGCGTCAATATTGTATGCATGGATGCAAAAGAAGGCATCTGTGTTAGATTTTTTTTTTTTTTCTTTTTTGCAATAATATGTACATTTCTAAAGGAAAATCTACTTTTGTGCGGTTCAGATTTGCCAATAAAGCCACGCTCATAAGTTTCACAATTGAACCAAGGCAATCCAAGCAAAAAGTGCTACAGTGAAGCATGCTCATTTGCTGCGAAGAAACAAAGAGACAGAAAGAAAGAAACCCCACCAGGAAAAACTTACCAAGAGATGCCAGTCTTACGAATGATCTTTATTCAGTGGGTCCAAAGTCGTATGTCTTGAGTTCGAACTCGGATTCTGCCAAAGGTATTCTCGTAACATTGTGGCGTGATGGTAAAAACCAAAGACCACGAGAAACCAGCAAAGAAAGGGTGAAATTTGCCGAGAAAAAAGAGTGCTAAATCTCCATATTTATATAAGAATTGCAGTTTGATGGTAGGTTGGTTAACTTGGTCAACTTCACTGCTAGATCCAACTCATCTTTCTTTCAGTTTAACGTTTGTTGTTTCTCCGGTCCATGCGGGCAACCAAAAATCATTTTATTTCGACGTGTGCCATTTGTGACCCTATTGTTTGTTCATTTAGTGTTGATCAAGGAGTTGCCATCCGTTTGATGTAACTGCTTGAAATTTAAATATCTTGCAGTTGCGTCCGAAAACTTTGGTTCAGTAGCCCGCTTTGATTGACTTGTGTATCCGGCCACTGTAATCCTCTGACCCAAAAAAAACAAGCCTTAACGCAATTCTCTTCTAGTTAACTGAAAGTCAACATGGCAATGTCTCCTTACTGCAACAGGACTGATAGTTGGTCAAACACAATTACACCACGTCGGTAAGCAATTGTGTGTTGAAGGCTGATGTAGATTGTTCCGTCTTTTTAATTCCTTTATCTCCGCAACAAGCTTAGTGAGATAAAAAAAAAAATCATTACAAAATCATCAACCTCACATCTGTACGTTAGCCATGGCTACCTAATTTTGATCCTTCGAATTTGGTAGTATTCTATCAATTCACCCATGACAGATTGTCAACTCATTAATGGATTCATTTGAAATATTTGAACTTTTATCGGTATAAAAAGATATTCTGTTTCTTTTTTTTTTTTTGTTGGGGGGGGGGATTGTCATCGTTAAAGAATTAAATGAAATGAAACAAAAATGGAATCTCAATCCTAAGAATATTTTATCATTTTTGTCGAGTAATTTCCAGGAATAATCATAATTGCACAGGATTTTGGTGATTGACCTTGTATTCCGTTTGGACCAGATTGACTCAACCTTGCCAATTCCAGGATCAAATTTAACGTGCCTCTACAATTATACAAACAACAGATTGTATCACTCGAGGCTTAGAAGAAATAGAAATTCCAAGAAAATATGGAATGCCTTCAGAGAAAGAGAAAGAACCATCAAAAGAAAATTCATGCAGTTACAATTCAAATTTGTTTCACAATCATTCCAATGAATAGCCATCGTTGTTGGGTGGTAAAGGAAGGTGACATTTATAATGATGGCTGATACAAAACAGGAGATTGAGAACCAGAAGAATTCAGTATGGACAGCCAGCTTAGGTACCCCTTTCTTCAAGGTGTGTCACTGATCATTTGTGGCCAGGTTAAAGGCCGGCGAGAAGGGATAGAGGCACACGCCAATGAAGAAAGTTATAGCCAGTCCAATCAAAATGCTCTTCCTGAGAACCTGTGAGGATAGCCAGAATCTTCATTATATCATACCAAAAACCGTGTTCAGTGGGAAACCTACAGGTTATAGAATAGCTGTGAACAACACCAATAAACATGAATAGGAAGTTGCACTACAAACCTTAATTGTTGTTCTGCTCTCAAGCTCTAAGATCAAATCTGCTGTTCCAGCTTTTGCCTTCTCTGAAGTCCCCTTTCCATTCTCCAAATCCTTTACTCCTGTCCAATTAAAATAACTCCCTTGTAATACCAAAGAAATGGGAATTAATTTTTTTTTGTTTTTTTAAAAGCAGTATAAGAACTATGTCCAGCTTCATACTAAATGCTTGAACAACCAATGGCGCCGAAGGTTACGGTAAGGACTCAACAAATTTTAATCTGTTGGTTTAAAAAAGCAGCAGAGGCACACATTAAGAACATGATGAAGTTTCTGTCATAACCAGAAATTTGTGAATACAGAGAGAAGAGAGATTGGGCTAAAAGACAACTTCATTTCTTTGTAATCTTCATTTTATATGAAGCATATATAAAATCTTACTACAAAAGTACAATTGATCCAATACATAAGTACAACTACCCTTACTTTAGACATAAAATCTATTTTACAGTAAGGTAACCTAAAACCACAGGTAATCTCCATGTCTTGACAGATTATGGACCTTTATCTGGTTACAAAGTAATTCAATTAGTTGAGTCCGAAGAATGCATCATTACATGACCACAGAAAGGACTTAAGATTAAACTAGAGGATGTTGGAACATTAACCTTGAACACCAATTCCTTTGCTGCAATCATGCAACAGAAATAACTGACTTTTAAAAATTTTGTTCCAAGACAGAAGCTTCACTTCCAATCAGCTAGGAGCTCCATGTTTAACGTCAATCTTCATCACTCCTTCCTGACATTGAACAACTGCATTCCAAGCTTATTTCTAAGGAGCTCAAATATGGTTTTAAGGAGAGGCTTTGTGAATATGCAAGCTAACTGGTTTGCAAGCTCACAATGCATCAACTCAACTTCTCGCTCTTCTTGGACATCTCTTAAAAAATGAAGTTTGATATTGTAATGCTTTGTTCTCCCATAATGAACTAAGTTTTTTGATATAGCAATTGCAGATTGATTATCACAATGGATCACAATAGACTTATCTGGATTGTGTTGCAGATCAACCAGAAATTTTTGAGCCACACAGCTTCATCCACAGCTGCTGTAGCTGCAGCATACTCAGCTTCTGCTGAAGATTGTGCCACCATATTTTGTTTTTTTGGAACTCCAACAGAAAGCCCCTGAACCCAATGAAAATACATTGCCTGATGTGCTTTTTAAATTATCAGCTGAACCAACTTAATCACTATCAGTGATCCCTATCAAATTCAACTCTCCTCCTCTTTTAAATAGAATCCCAAGCTCAACAATCACTCTTATGTATCTCAACACTCTTTTTGCTACTTTAAATGCATTTTATTAGTATCATGCATAAACCTAGAAAGCAAATTGGTTGAGTGTATTATATCAGGCCTTGATGCTATTAAATATAACAGCTATCCAACAAGGGTCCTATAGAAGTCAGGACTGAACTTTTCTACACCATCTTCCTTTACAAGCTTTTGATGAAACATCAGGGGTAGAGACCTACTTGCAATTTTCCATTCAAAATTTCTTCAAACTTCATTGGCATGTCTCTCTTGATTGATTAAGATGCCATATTCATGTTGTAGAACTTCAAGCCCCAAAAAGAATGACATCTTTCCCAAATATATCATTTCAAAGACCTGCTGCATCTCCCTCTTAAACTATTGAACCATCTTGGCACTACTACTAGTAACAAGAAGATTATCTACGTGTAATGAGATGATGAGAATATTAACTTTCTCTGACTTCACAAATAAAGCAACCTCATTTTTGCTTTTAATAAACCCAAGCTTCAAGAGATGGTTATTTATTCTATTGAACCATGCCCTTGGAGCTTGTTCTAGACCATAAAATGTCTTGTTTAACTTGTATACCTTGCCCTCTGCTCCTTACTTTTCGAACCCTTTTGGTTGTGCAATATAGATTTCCTTTTCTAGAATTTCACTGAGGAATGCTGTTTTCACATCTAATTGATTCACGATCCAGCACATTTTGAGCAGTAAGTGCCAATAAGAGCTCAATTGTATCAAGCCTTGCTACAAGGGAAAAAGTTTTTGAATAGTCCACACCAATTTATTGTATGTAACCTTTAGCAACCAGCCTTACTTTCAATTTGGTTATAGTGTCATTAGAGTTGAGTTTGGTCCTAAACATCCATTTTAAACCAATTATATTTTTGTTTTCTAGTTTATCTACCAGAATCCAAGTCTAGATTTTATTTTTTTTTTTTATGGTAAAAATCTTCTCCTGCACAGCTTGCTTCCAATTTGCAGATTGTGATGCTTCAGTATAACTTGCAGGTTCTAATAAAGCCAAATTGCTTATTGCATACACATTTGAGAGAATTTTAGTTCCTCTCATAAGTATATCATCATCATCATCATCCTCATCTTGAGAGACATCTAGATCATTTTCAATAGGCATAGGTGTTGATTCAGTCACCTCTTCATTCTGCTAAGCAGTTAGACTGCTCCAATTCCAAGCTTGATGTATTTCAAATTTCACATCTTTGCTAATCACAACCTTATTAGACTTCATATCATAGACCCTAGAAGCCTTTGCAATTGAACTATATCCAACAAACATTGCAAGCTTTGCTTTCTGGTCAAGTTTCCTTTTTTTTTTCTTTTTAAAACATAAACATAACACAAACTTTCAAATACCTTTTGAATGAATAATTGAGAGCTTTGAGTTACACCAAGCTTCAAAAAGAGTTTTTCTTTTGACAACTTTAGTTAAAAATCCCTATAGTAAGTACACAATTGTGTTTATAGCTTCTGCCCAAAATCTCTTGGGCATGTGCTTCTTAGCTAGCAAGCATTTGGATGTCCCCATGATAATCTTGTTTCTTCTTTCACATATTCCATTTTATTGAGAAGTATACAGAGCTGTAAATTGATGCAAAATCCCTATTATTGCACAAGATTGCTTCAAAGCTTCCAAAGTGAATTTTGTTCCATTGACAAAACTTGAGTATTTTAAGTTTGCAACTAAATTCATTCTCAACTAACACCTTGAATGATAGAAATGCTGTATGAACCTCAATATTCTGCTTTAAAAAATAAACCTAACAATATTCTGTTAAGTCGTCAATAAAAAGAATAAACAATTTACTACCATTTAACGACTGAACCCCTGTAGGACTATACACATCAGTGTCAACTAAGGTTTTGGATGGAATATGTCAAAACTCGAATAGATTCGTTGATTAAATTAGTAAAACAAAATTTTAAATTATGATTTAATTTAGTTTGTTTTAAAAATTATTAATTTTAAAATTTATTAATTAAATTATAAATTAATAATAATTTTTTAATATAATTAATTTTAAAAATAAAATTTTTTATATTTTTATAAATAAAAATAATATTATTAATCTTTTATATATATTTAAAATAATTAAATCAATTATAAATATATATGTATTCAAGTTTTTTATACTTTAATCAATGATACCTTCATGATTATATTAATATTCGACTTTAATAATACATTAATTAAAAATATTTAAAATAAAATTTTAATATAATAAAATTTTTATAATTATAATAATTATTCTAAAGTCATAAATTTTATTTTTAAAATTTTAAAAATTAAATTATTTAAATAAATAATATTAAAAATAAAAAATATCAATATTAATAAAATTTTATACTTAAAATATTTAATATATAATTAAATTAAAACATAAAGTATACATTAACATTCACGATTGCCAAGGAAAAAGCAACGATTACATGACCAACCCCATCCATATGATAAGACAAATTAAGAAACGATGAACTAAATTAACGTAACATGAAAAAATGAAAAATACAGCTACCAGCTCTCTCCATAGATCTCTCTAGATATACACAAAGATTAAAAAAACAGAGAGAAATCTCTAAAGAGGAGGTCGGGTCCCACCCCAATAGTAGGTCACATCAACGGTCCAATGGGAATCAAATTCCCGTGCTTTTTCACAAACGACGAAAGAAACAAGAAAAGCTTCTCTCCAGATGTGATGGACGTAAAATTACAAGCCTACCCATCTTCTCGTGGCAAAATCCGGTCCACACATCAAAACCCCATTTCCGTTTTACTGCTTCAGAGTCTCAATTTTCAGGCCCACCACAACAGTAAGCCCGAAAACCGAAGGGTCATCATAGAAGCAAAGAACAAGTTAATGCCTTTAAATGGGAGGGAAGCCACGCCATTGCTGTAAATCCCAGTGCCACTCCCCGAGGGGCCCAGTCCTGTGCCAAACACTGAAGATGGCGTGGTCGTAGTTGTAGGTGTTGTTGTGCCAGGAGTGGTGCCTGTAATGGTCCCTGTTGGGTTTGTGGTGTTTGTCCCTGCAGTGCTGCAACCACAGACAAGCCAGTCCACGTTACAAAACTAGATCTTTATTACCAAAAAACAGGCCACTGTCTTTAGAGCATTATTGAAAGCAACTGGCAAACACATTAGTATATGATTATATACATAATTGTAGCGCAACATGTCTGGCAATTGGTGGGAGACGGATGTCATGCTGAAATATTTTAATAAAATACCCTCTGGTGGCCAACAAGAGGACAAAATATCTATAGAATATCAACATCATTACAGCTCAAAGCTTGTAAAAGATTATATACAGGAACCCCAGGGTCCCCAAATGCGGTTTAAAGCAACATTATAATGCTGTCTGCTGCTCGTACAAGTAAATCCCTGTACAAATCTGGATTAAATAGTTTTAACCCAAAAGTAAAGAAACGACGTGTACTGAACGTGAAGCAAAGACACGAAAGATGCGGCAAGTAAAAATGAGTAACGGATGGTAAAACAGAAAAGTGGTTTTTGGATAGCAAAGGAATAGGCAAAGGATTAACTCCCCAGATAACAAGATTCATGAGATTGTAATTCTAAGTCACAAGGTAATCAAAAGAAAAAAAGATTGCTTTTTTGGAAAATGAGAAAGGGTTTAAGGAGGCCACCAAACAGGATGTCAAATACATGAACTTCAAGAATAAGAGCTTGGTAGAAGAGCAGGAAAAAAAAATAAAACGAAAAAATCATGCCTTGCACTTGCAGGAAAAGTACATCCAGCAGCGACAGCTGCAAAACAGAAATGGGAGGAGAGTGTTAGAACGAACACTAAAGAGATAAGTGGGAAAGTAAAAGGATGTTTCAAGGGACTTGACTACTTACTAGTGGGAGGATTTGCGCTAGTGGTGGCAGTTCCTGAAAAGTCACAGCTTCCTGAACCTTGGCCTTTCCTCTGGAAATAGCTGTTGGCAGCCCAGTCGCAGTGTGCTTTGACGGTGTTGGGGTTGTAACAAACACCTTTTTGAAGGATTGGAGTACAGTCTGCTCCAGCTCCACAAGCATAATCTATAGTCTTTTGTAGTGCTTGGTCACCCGCACCATCCTTGCATAAGCAGTAAGCAGCATCTACAACAACCCCCCCAAAAAAAAGAAAAAAGCTTACAATATTCATTTCATGGTGAAAGGATTGAAAGAAAGAACAGGATCTACGTGAAGTTTCTCTTGGATTAATGAGAAAAGATCTCAAGAATAAAAAGTAAAAAAATTCACCATCAGCCCCTCTATCAACTAAAATCAGACCAAGAAAGACACACAATAAGTCACTTATAGCAAAAAGACAAAAAAAAAAAACCACCAGACCCATCAAGAAACAACACAGTTATTTCAACTTAAGAGCTTTAGGATTAAAGGAGAAACAAATAAATAAAGAACACCCAAAAAAGGAAATCAAAAGCTTACTTGAATGACCGGTGAGGGCCAAGAAAAGTAGCAAAGTCAGTAAAACGGCCATGACGGATGCAAAGATCGTGCAACAAAATCGAAGGAATTCACTGCCCCTTTCAAGTTGGCTAGTAGAAGCTAAGAGTGGTACTGGAGAGGGTGACCGGTGGTTGGTGGAAGGGTTTCTTTATGATTCGAATAATTTAACCCAACTTTATTCAGCAACCTTGCATTCGGACACATCCATCAAGACACCATCACCTCGGAATGTGTGTCAGTGTCCGCCTTCATTGCGAACCGAGCTAGCTCAAACTTTTTGTCCAGTGTTTGACCGTTCGATTATGTATGTTTGTGTTGCTTTCCAACGGTCATAAACTCGTGGACCAAAAAAATTAAAAAAACATAAAAGTAACATAAAATACATCTTCTCGAAATTCTTAATTAAATACTAATTATAATATAAAATAATATTTATTAAAATATATTTAACTTATATTATATATATATATATATATATTTATTTATTTATACATACATATTTATAATTATTTTTATGTGGTACATGTATTCTAACTCATGAGAATGACTTAATTGATACAAATTTTGATAAAAATAAATGGTCACAACAATAAGTTATAATACATATTAAAAGAATTATATTTTAAATAATATAAAAAAATTATGTAAATATATAGTAGGTGTTTAAGTAAAATAATTTTATATTATATAAAATATTATTAATATAATATAAATTATTTTAAATACAATATAAATAGCTTCTGTGGTCATTTGTATCTACAAATGTTTGTAGTCATGTAATGGCTCTTTTAATTCTTTAAGAATGAGAAAACGTAAGTAACCATATGTAAGAAATACTATAGAAATAATAATAAAAAAAGTGAATTGAATATTAAAAGTAAATAAAATTTAATATAAAAAATCATTTTAATATGTTTATCTTATCGTACGACTTAATAAATATTGTTATGTGATGGTGATTTTTCAGAATTAATGTAATTTCGCGTCTTTCATATTTCATCTGTGTCAATTCATCACAAATCAACCAATGTCTTTATGCTGGCAGGCTCGGTGTAATTTGGTCGCTATAAAGTAAGGTCCTTTGACTTCCTTAGGCTGTTGGATTCTTGTATTTGGGCCTGTCACCCTTGCTCCTTTGTTTTTTCAGTTTTTTTTTTGGTTGTTTTTCCGCCGGAGCATCTATGGAGTACGGATGGAAACACAACAATAATATAATACAATATAATACGACACAAACATCACAACGTATCAATTTAAAAAAAAAAAATTAAAATACAGACATTATATATATAATTTAAATATTTTTAATAATATTAATTTTTTTAAACTTATACTTTATAATAATTATTATATTATTTTATAGTATAATTAATATTTTGTTAAGATTTATAAATATAAATATAAATATATATATCTAATATAATATTTTAAAAATTATAATTTAAAATAATAAATATAATTAATAAAATAAAATATATCTAATTTTTACTATTATATCATTCATTATATTTATAAAATATTAATTATATGTATTATTATTTTAAAAATTAAAATTAATTTTATATGTATTTAATATATATTTTAAAAATATTTAATATATAAATTTAATATATATATATATATATATATATATATATTCAAATTATTTTTTATTTTTATTAAATACATTTCGTATCAGAAATAAATGTGTAACACAAGCCAACGTCCTTTTCAAAAGTGTCCGTACTACATAGATAAGCATCAGCCCACTTCATTCTCGCGCATGTTAACTATAATATCATACAAGCCACACTACCAAACAGCATAGTTGTGATTTGATTCTATAATTATGGTTAAAAAGTTAATAACGATTGTTTAAATTAAATATATTGAACCATTAAAACACGTGCGTGGGGTAGCCTAATAATTCATCTTGATTATAAACTAAAGATAATTGTTACGTGAGTATAATTTATTTATAATTTTAAATTATATAAATTTATTTTATTATTTTATTATTTTAAAATTATGAGTAAATTATAAAAAAATAATAATTTTTTTAAAAAAATATAATATATTTAAAATTATGTGAATTAAGCATGATTTTAAATTTATAATTTTTTAATTATATTTTATATTTTGAGTGTCCTTTGTTTTTTTTTTGAGAGATTGCATGGTGAAAACAAACAAAAAATGACAACCTAACGAACCCCACGCCGGTCAAGGCTGCTGCCTTCATAAGAGGCCGTAATAAATAAAAGAGGACGACGATGTCCACGGATGTAAGCACGGTGTCGAAGTACGTCTACGTCTCCATAATTGATTTACACAAAAGTTGGCTTTAATAAAACAATGAGAATTATAGCACTACCGATCTCTATGATTTACAGCTTTACATTTTTTTAATGATTTGCAGCGTGGGATGTGATGCCTGTGTCCCAAGCAAGCAGGATCTCAACTAAAAAGTAAGTCTCTTTATTTTTTATAAATTTTTAAATTAATTAAATTAAATTTAAAAAAATATAATTAATTTATAATTTAATTATTAATTTTTAAAATTAATAACTTTAAGAGTGAATTGAATCGGATTATTGTTTACTCCCCTGTTTTACCGGTTCCATTTTCAAAACATTGCTGGAGGGTAAACCAGATTCTCTCGCAAAGCAAAGAATTTTGGTATGGTTGGCTTGATGTCTGGTTTCATATATTTTAATGACTTCGGAACTTTATACGCACTGGCATATACAAAAGAGCATCAGACGATGAATGAGTTGGGCCGAGAATAAAAAAAAAAGGGGTAGACAATGGAGTTGCCATGATTGGATGCACCGAACTCACTAGCAAAAAGTTCCATTGTTTTGTCTTGTATAACATGGCCCTTATTCAATTTAAGAATGTGCAAACCAGAGTGCATGAACCAGATAGCATTAGAGACTGTGATCAATTAAACAGGGGCACCAACAAAAGGCTGGTTCCACGACAAAGGATGAGAGTTAGAATCTCTCAACCATAACTTAGAATTGGTTGAGTATCTACTTTGTGTCTGCGGTATCTATGAATTTGTATATCATCGTACTTCGCTCTCTTAGCTCCTCGACATTGCCCACTAGCATCACCGCCGATCCAAATTCCAATTAGTTACAGTCTCAAACACAAGATTCAAACCACTTTCGCTTATGCTGCTCTATGATGGATGAACATAGATACAAATGATACGGATACAACACGATACAAATACAAAGACACGTAAATTCTTAAAAGAAATTAGGATTCGAATATGACGTGAACAATACTGTAAAATATATTCACTTATGTTCTATTATACATGAACACGGATACAAAGGACAGAGGCACAAACACAACATGACATAGGTACTAGGATACATAAATTCGTAAAAAACTAGGATTAAAATATATCTTAGATAAGACACACACACACACACTCTCTCTCTCTCTCTCTCTCTCTCTCTCTCTCTCTCTCTCTCTCTCTCTCTCTCTCTCTCTCTCTCTCTCTATATATATATATATATATATAGTCAATGTGATTTATTGTTGTATTTTTATTTTGTCTAGTCTAATATAGAGTACTACCAATGCATTCTAAAGATCGTTGAGTTTAAAACCCAATTTTGTTCATTTATTTAGTTAAAAAGATAATAATAATAATAATAATTTAATTACATTATCAAATGGGGTTGAGTTTAAGTTAAATACAATTTACTTTTATAACAAAAAAAAATATGATGGACAACCCACCACGATAGTCTACAATATGATTTTAAGTCTTATTAAGAGCTCATACTAGTGTTTCATTGCTATTTTAGTAGTTCATCATTTTCATAAATCTCCAATTCCATTTTCTAGAAAATCTTGCTTGACTCATGAATCCTTGAAGTTCATAATTTCTAAATTAATGTTAACAACAAGTTAAAATATAACTAAATCAAGTCAAATATTTATCTAAATTATTTTTAACTTGATATAATTATTAATATTTTATATTTATTTTTAAATAATTAATAACAAGGAAGTAATGATAGAAAAAATTATTTTTTAATTAATCAATCACATGATAACTTTTACCTATTCAGAGGAGCTATAAAAATAAAAATAAAAAAGTCACTTTCTTGATAAAGAGAGAAAAAGTAAAAAGGTATATGAAAAAAGTAGTAGAAATACATGCATATAATAATCACATAAATCACATCAAAAAATATTTTAACTCACATAGTCTAGCAAGTAAACAAGAGTAAGATTGCTAAAAACTTATAAATGAATTAATAGGTAGTTACCATTACAAACTATCATGTAAGAGGTAAAAAATAGTATTTGAAATTATACTTAGAAAGTGAAAAAAAATTACTCATTTTATCAAAATAAGTGTTGACATTGTTATGAAAGTCAATAATTTGGATCCATTAGCACACTACAATCTCATTAGACAACCCAACAAAAAAAAAAAAGACCTCAAAAACACAAGTCAATAGTATATATCAAGCATTATGTCAAGTTTAAGGTCTTAATGTTATGCTTGTTGTGAGTGTATGTGTGGGTGTAAAAATTAGATAAGTAAATGATTTATAAACAACCAACTAAATCTAATCAAGTGGAGCAAGGAAAAAAAATATGTATGAATAAAAGAAAAATGAAAAGAAATAAACATAGGGAGGATGAAAATTTAAAAAAAAAAAAAAAAAAAAAAAAAAAGGAAAGTGACAAGTCAAAGTCGAGTTCACTCAATCAAATCCAAACTGACTTTGTCCAACATGGTTAAACCGGATTAAATTGACCCAGCTTATTGCTCATCAGTAGACTACACCTAACCTGGGTCTAACAACTATCAACACATCACAAACACATTTCAATTTTAGATCAAAATGGACCTCGTTGCCTTTTTCGGTGGCCGTCACCACCCAGGCCCCCACTCAATGACCAAACTTTTTTTTTAATTAAATTTTGAAATAACTTCACTTTTAAATTTCTCAAATAATAACACCAATAATTATAATAATTAAATTTTTTTTAAAAAAATTAAAAATATTTTTTTAAAAACTCTCAAAAAATTATTCTGATATACAAAATTATTATAAAAAAATACCTAAATTTTCTTCAAACCTTTTCACTAATTGTTTTAGTACAAGTAATAACCATAAAAAATATCTTAAACCTTTTCAAAATTACCTCAAAGTAACATATTTTTGTCAAAAGCATTCCACAAGTTTTTTTTTTTTTTAACTCTAATCTCACTCCCTCTTATATTAACATTTATTAAATTAAGTTTGTATCCATGATAAAATTTTTTAAAATTATATATCACTAAAAAAAGATAAATAAATAAAATATTAAAAAAACAAAGTATAAAAATGTGATCAATGTTAACTAAAAAGTATAAAAATATGATAATATTAAAATTATAGTACTGTTATTGTTATTTATGAGGAGTGTTTTGATTAGTTTTAAGAATATTAAGATTAATTTTATATTTGTTTAATATATATTTTATATATTAATATTTAATATAAATAAAAACTGTTTAATATATACATTAAAAATATTTGATACAAAAATTTAAATATATATATATATATATATTTGTTGTCAAATATATTTTAAAATATCTAATATATATCAAAGAACTGTCATACGACCATGAGATGTGATTTACAAATATCCATATATTTCAGTCTACACTGCCCCCTAACAAAAAATGCAAAGAGTCTTGTGGTTCTAATGCTTTGGGTGTGTATCCAAGCATCATTCCCTTAATTTGAGGTGCTTAATAAGTAAATGCAAAATCGATTCCACAATTGTAATTCATTGATCTTACATTTGTATCCTAATTATGAGATTACTCTTAATAATCAGGCGAAGGAGAGTAGGCTCCCCCCTTCAATTCAGCTAAGAGACCCAGATTGATACTTGGCAACTACTAAAAGCAAGTTGAGCTTTATTAAAAAGGTTGGAAGTCTCCATGCATGATGATACTCCCACAGAAGGGGTATGGTAAGAAAAGAGGCAGATGTTTGAAGATTTGATCCACATTGAGGGTGATTCTGAAAACATATTCTGTGAGAAAAATATGTTTTTGTTATTCTGAGAGTGAGCGGGCACTTGACCCATTGTTGGTAAGAACAGAGAGAGTCGAAAGAAAAAAGGGAATTCGAGGTCTCGTCTCTCCATTGGTCGAGGTGGTGGTGTCAAATAGGTAAATAAATTCGAAAGGGGGTGTGAATTTGTACGTTGCTAGACTGGGCCCCATAACCTGGGCCCACTCGACCAGCCCCAAAAAACTGAACCCAACGATGATGATGAATGATCCGGGTTAAAGAAAAATAAAACCCCTGGATTTGGAGATAATATCAGGAATACCACTGACGTCCAAAACCCTGAAAAGAAAGAAGCCCTAATCGCTTGTGGCGATTGTTGCCTCACTGACTGAGCTCATCAATGGCGTCTCATATGGCGATCCTCAGTCGTACCAAAACCCTGATCAAAACCCTGAACACTACCAAGCCCATTTCCACTTTCATGTTTCTCTGCCAAGAGCCACAACTGGCCGCCGCCGAGCCCCCTCATTCCGATGTCAACCCCACCAGTGCCTTCGCCGCCGCTCCTCTCCCTCCAAACCCAGCGTCCGGCAGCCCGCTCTACAACGAGAACTGGAGAAACCCTAGCCCGTTCTCTAACGCGCCCCTGACTCAGTCCATAATGCCGGTCGGGGTCCTCGGTCAGTACCCCGGAGGCCGCTTCCAGGCCATGGCACAAAGCCACGATTTGAACTCGCTGTTAAATTTATTCGCAGATTGGATGCCGTCGCAGCGGTGGTCCGATGTCAAGCAAATGTTCGAGTTCTGGATACGGTCGCTGGACAAGAACGGGAAGCCCAACAAGCCCGATGTGAACTTGTACAATCATTATTTGAGAGCTAATTTGATGATGGGAGCCACTGCCGGGGGATTACTTGACTGGGTTTCCCAGATGGATGAGTTCGCCATTTCCCCTAACACGGCGTCGTATAATCTGGTCCTCAAAGCCATGTTCCAAGCCAAGGAGGACGTTGCTGCCGAGAAGTTGCTTCAAAGGTTACCCCTTTTCATCCCACTTTCAACATTCCGGAAACTTCTTCAATTCTGTGCTCTTTCTTGCTTTGGTTTTGACATTTTAATGATATATTTGCTGTTTCAGGATGGAGGAGATGGGGAAAGAATCTAGACCTGATGATGAGTCGTATGATTTGGTTATTCAAATGAAGTTGTCGGTCTACCAAATTGATGCTGCCTTAAATTACATAGATAAGACACTAAAATCCGGTTACATTTTGTCAATGAAAGCATTTGGTGAATGTGTGAGAAGCTGTGTTTTCAAGGGCAGACTGGATGCATTGGAGTCGATTATTGAGAAGTGCAAGGTACTTGATTGATTGGATGAGTGATTTATACATGCATGATTTTATGTCTCTTTTTGTTTAGATTTTTGTTTATGTGCTCTGTGACATGCTTTTGTTCATATCTGGCGGGATCAGACTATGGATCAGAACAAAGCTCTTTCTCCAAGTTGGAGGATGTGCAATGACATCGCAGAAGTTGCAATGCAAGAAGATAACAGCAAGCTGGCGTATTATGCATTTGAATATATGGCCAAGTGGATTGCCAGAGGAGAGATTGTAAGGCCTCCAGTTCTTCTTTCTGTGGATGAAGGACTGGTTGTATCAGCACTTGGAACTGCAGGCAGGACCTATAGTTCTACTCTCTTGGATGCATCATGGGCAATTCTTCGACGCTCATTACGGGCAAAGAAGGCCCCTAACCCAGAATCTTATCTTGGAAAGATATATGCCCTTGCGTCATTAGGCAATCTGCAGAAGGCTTTTGGTGCCCTCCGAGAATTTGAGTCTGCTTATGGAAATTGTGGCAAAGAAACAGAAGAAGAATTGTTCTCACCATTTAGTTCTTTGTACCCCTTGGTTGTTGCTTGCTCCAGGAGGGGCTTTGAGACTTTGGATTCGGTATTGCTTTATATTTGGATTTCCTTATACAACTTTAATATATTGCTTGTGAATTTTATGGGGAATCATTTCACTTCAAGCCATGTGATAATTTTTAAGTTTCTTGCAATTTAATGTTAACAATTGTGTTATAGGCTGGTTACAACCTCTTTTTCTGTACAGTTGAATGCTGAAGATCAGAATAATGAAAATTTATGGCAGTTATAATATCTGCTTTTGACATTGCAAATAATTTCATTGAAGCTAGCCATCATCACTTAGGTCTATTATGTTATTATATGGGCTGTTGGACTGAGTAATCTGTGAGCACCATTGTCCAATGCATTAAAGGAGAAGCCTTCTGTGATTTTTCCACTGTGGGTAACCAAAAATTTGATCCTTCCTATGAGTAAGTTGTGATGCTATCTATATTATGGTCGTTGCATCGTTGCAGTTACTTCAACCTAAGATTTGAAGATACTTTAGGTGACTGATGAAGGAGTAGAAACTAAAATTCACTGTGCAGTTTCCAAAAGTACTGTTCCACTTATTGTTGCTGGGGTTTAATATATAATCCATTTTTAAGCCTCACGTAATAGCTTAAGCTTTAGATTAAATGGTTTCTTGAGATGGTATCAGAGCTTTTACGATTGAGACATCATGAGAGTGCTCGACTTGTTCACGTTTGTAGCCCAGGAGAGGTTGACTATTGCATATAATCCATTTATAGGTCTCACCTAACAGTTTAAGCTTTAGGATTGAATGGTTTCTTGAAAAATGTCATTGTAGTATACTCTTGTGGTACAACATAAACATTTCAATGTCTATGCACTGTTGACTTGAAATGCATCCCATATTTGACTACAATACAATTGCAAATCATGACTAGTACAAACCTCTTTTAAGGAGACAACTTCCCTTTTTTCGCATGTACCTTGTCATTTACAATGGGTTAGTAATTGGTTTTGTTAACATATCTCTCAGGTATATTTTCAACTGGAGAACCTGAGCCGTGCAGAACCCCCATACAAGTCTGTTGCTGCTCTTAATTGTATAATTCTAGGTTGTGCAAACATATGGGACCTTGATCGTGCTTACCAAACTTTTGAGGCAATTGGTTCTTCATTTGGCTTGACGCCAGATATCCATTCATACAATGCCTTGATGTTTGCATTTGGAAGACTCAAGAAGGTAAATATTTTAGGTGCATGTATCTCCATGTCTTTCTCTCTCCCCCACCCATATGCACATGCAAGCAGCACTCATAGATTCTTGCACATTTGTGGATATGAAGGGTCAAACGCCTACAATACAAACTAAGTTTGTTCCCAGCAAGATTGCATGCCTTTGGTGCTACTGAACATTGTAGCCCTTACTTTGATCTACCTGGTTTTGTACAAGATCCAGAATATTGCCAGATTGTGACATTAAATAATCTTTGTTAACAGTGGCAGTGGACTTTCAAGTATCAACCTCTTTTTTGTTCCCAATGTGTCGAAGGACATTAAGAAGGCAAATTTGCTGATTTAATGAGGGCCCACATACATGCCTTTGTGAATTGTGCTGTAGAAATGCTTGATAATGTATGAATGGTTGCATCAAGCCACTCACAGATATGGACTTGCATGTGCATTGGCACAAACTTGATGAGTTGCTTGTTTATTATTCTGTATGTAGGTGTCTTGATAGTAAAAGTTTTGGTAATTTTTCATGACAGACATTTGAGGCTTCAAGGGTGTTTGAGCACTTAGTAAGCCTGGGTATCAAACCTAATGCAATGTCATATTGCTTGCTTGTTGATGCCCATCTCATCAACCGGGACACTAAGTCTGCTCTCTCTGCGATCAACCAGATGGTACTGTTTTTTCTTTTTAAACCTTTGTTTGTGCATGTGGGTATTGAGCTGTTTTTTCCATTATTAGTGTTGGTGTCTGGTGAGAAATTAAATAGTACACAATGAACCTGTTTGACAGGTATCTGAAGGATTTGTTCCCTCAAAGGAAACACTGAAAAAGGTTAGAAGGCGTTGTATCCGAGAGATGGACTATGAGAGTGATGACAAGGTGGATTCCTTGGCTAAACAGTTTAAAATTCGGATGGGTGCTGAGAGTCGCAGGGACCTGTTGTTCAATCTTGATTATGGCACTGATTATGCACAATAGAGGTAAATTGAGTTGAATGCTATTCATATGCATTCTACACAGTTTAAAGGATTGATGGCAGCGGACTCTTTATCTAGATTGTTGGAAATTTGGGCATGTTGCTTAGACCCTGTTGGCATAGAACATGATGAACTCACCCATGGTGATATTATCTTCGAGTCTCATGATGGTAATTTTTTAATGGTCTTTGGTCCTTGAAGCTTTTTTTAATCCTGGAAAAGGCTTGGAATTTGGGACTCAAGGGCATCTCTTAACTTTTTCAGCAACCTCAAATTTGTGTCTTTTTTTTATTGTATGGACACTTGTGTTTACTGTTTAAGGAGTGGTGCCTAATTTTAGAGCCTCATTGGTCATTGATTCCCAATTCTGCGTTCTTGTATTTCCTAGTTTGATGCTAGAGTTTCTGGTTAATTTAGGATCATTTGTGTAAGTCGAGATTTTTCTAGGTTTAACTGGTGTGTCTTACTGATCCTTCTCAGTTATCCTTCTTGCAGGATTGCTCACCCTAATTTTAGCAACCCATGTTAGGGCAGCTCCGATGTTCCCCAGCTCTTGTTTTCCGAGAATTCTTTCTGGATTGTAAATTACTGATTGTAATTCAATTTTGATGTTTTGGCAATGTGTAACTTAGGATCACAGGCTTCTATTTTCTCTATCCATAAATATGATACTGAATAAATGTGGGAACTTAAACTACAAAGGCATGCACAATTATTTGCTTATTTTATGCCATAAATTTTATTTTTATTGATAAATTTATCTTTGTCCCAATACTGTTAATAATAATGCAGATATTAACCATCTCAAAACTTGAACCTATTGCACTTTCTATACAGACAGGAAACAGAAAAAAGATAAAATAAAAAGATTTAAGAGTATCATGCAGCTATGGTCAGAGGAACCGAGGAGGAGATGTATAAATTTCTGCAGCTACGCTTGTTTAGCCAAGGGGGATTTTTACAGTGGGAGTACCGATTTTACATTAGCACACATAAAGGAAAACTGAACGTTCATGAGTCTGATTTTATTCTTTAATTTTTTACTATTCCTTAGAGCTTCAAATGGGTAGGTACAAACAAGAAAAAGAAAAAAATTCCAATTGCATTCGAACATCTAGCAATTTCCTTGGGAAAAGTTTGATACAATTGCTTATTGTCTTCTTTGAAAAACGGGGCTGTGCATCATCTGCCAATCACGTATTTCCTTACGAAGTAGGGGTTGAAGCAGCCTTCTGAAACAAGTAAAAAGATCAATCAGTACAATGACTAATTACCACAAGAGCTTATGTCAAGCACAAGAAACATTATCAAGGTATCATTTATAAATCAATCTTTTTCTTTTTCTTGCTCGAACTTTGGTTGTTACAACTAGGAGCTCAACTACTTTACTACTAAACCCTGTGTCGTCGAGAGGACAATCACAAGGATTTGAGATTTCACAAATATAAGATGAAAGATGGACTCAAAGAAAATGTACCCGTTTCTCCTCTTCCATATTCGCCTTTATTAGAGAGTAGATGGCAACACCTGCAATAGCAATTCCTGTACCAATCCCGGTCTGTGTAGTGATTTTATTGCCTGCCAGATTTGTCAATCAGAAATACATAGAAATCATGGTTATTGAACTTCTTGTCAACTGCCCAGTGAAAAAGGATTGCATCAGGTCCATTTCAGACTCTGATGGGCTAATTCAGGCAGCTCTAATTCTACAACAGACAACTTTCTGATAGCAGGTTTTAATGTTCATGGACATGGAAAAGGAATATAATCTGAACAAGGTTTAGACCAAATTTGTGTTTTACTTCAGCATCTTGATGACAAGACAGTGTGCATCAAGCACAACATTGATCATTTGCATCAGAAGATGAATGGTAATATCTGCACATGTGGTAGAAGTAAAGCAGACAAGTAATTACCAAATACCACGATGGAGAAACCAATGACAAAAACTCGTTTCAACACATTTCCAACTGCATGTGTGAGTGGCGCAACCCGCTCGAGTGTGTTCGTGGCAACCTGTAATGTAAAGGTAAAAGGCTATTGAGTGGAAGAAACAAAAGAGGGCAGAGGTAGCACATTTTTTCTTTTACAATTGACATGGCATCTAGCAAACATGAACTCACTAAGTCAATGAAATGAATAAATGAACATGTATTGATCAAAGAAGATACTAAAATTATAGTCGTGACATACCTGGTTGTAGAGATGATAAAACATTCCGACCCAAAACAGGCTGGACAAAAATTTGACTAATCCCACTTTGGCTATTGCATCCTTGAATCCACATTGCAGTAGCTGAGGGCCCTCAATCTGAAATCACACTTGACCTACTATTATTATGTCAAAAAAAGCAATATGAATGTAGGTATTTCAGTTGTAGTCTCTAGCACAAGTTTGCTTACCATCACTGCTGGTGGGATGCAAAACAAAAGGGCAATTATGGAAATGTAAGCATACACATTTGTGCTGTCCATGCCAGTCTGTCGAAAATGAAACAGTTGAGAAATAAACATGATGAATCTAGCACAAAGAGCCAGAAGTATACTCCACAACTTACACCCCACTTGCAACATGACTACTAGAGTGTCTATTTTCATGGGCTATGCAATCCTGAGATGCATAATCTGGGTGCATATGTATATAAATGTGAGACAATGTAGTGTGAAGTGTGTAACACTATAAACAATCTTACCATTGCTTTCTTTGAATAGATACTTCTGTATGTGAATGCAATGTTTGAAACCATTGCACTAATGAACCCAGTCCAGTTGAAGGAAAGTTCAGTTAGTGATGCCGTCGATACACCTGAAATAGAAGTCATATAACCTCAGTAAAAAGTTATAATTTTCTGGTCAGGAATGAATAACTGTTTATTTCTGATTTACTTTTGGGGAAAAAAAAATCAATGCATTGAAATGAAGAGATCTGAGGCAGCAATAAGAATACAAAGTGCCTTGTGTTACCAATAACTACTGGGGCCAATGAAAGCCAAAGAGACAAGGGGATCTGGTGGCCCAGCACAAACTGAGAGGCAGCAGCATTGAAAAATGGCTCCAGGGCTGCGGAAGAGAATTGGCAGATTTAGGAGCTAGTAATCGCCTCAAACTAATTATCCCTCAGCATTGCTCTGATATTGAGCCACTGGTTATAATTGAAAGCTACAATTTATCAGCATAACTCAGATCCATAGAGATAGATCAAATAGCAGGCATTCAAGTTCTGTAACCCATCGACAGGATACATATTCAGGGCCATTGCATTACAAAAGCTAAAGCACAGAAGAGCAACTTAAAAAGGCACAGCATTAGGAAGGTAACTCTTGTGGAGTTGAGAAGAGGTTAGTTGTGTTCTCTCTGCTTTTAGAAGGGTTATTTTTTAACACAAACTTGTAACCCTCAAGTCTACGGTAAAAACATTAAGCATTGAAAAATGTCGCATCAGTCAAATTAGGTAGAGAATAATAACTAATACCAATTGCCCAGGCTGTTCAAACATCAAATCACATGGAACTTTGATTAAAAAAAAATTTAACAGCAAATATTTGACGTCATGTATGTAATTGTGCATGCTTGCACCAAAACATAATGGCCCTACTTAGTAGAAACCGACATACTACACTTGCACATTTTCTTTTCTTGAATATACAGTGAATACAAAAATATGGAATAGATCAGGACTATTTGCAGATCAGAATTTCGCTGCCATCCAATCACAGTACCTTTGATGGTGTGAGTGAAAGACACAGCAACAGCTGCAAATGATACATTGGACATAACATGTCCGAGAGCATGGCAGAATGCAACAGGAGTCAATAGTACCAGAAGCTCCTTATCAATTGGCTGGTTTACAGAGGAAATTTTTCGTTAAGCCTCACTATGACTGCTGAAGTGTAGATAACAAAGAGCAACAATTGTAAACTTACTGCACGTTTGGGAAGGCCAATGCCCCAGCAAACAAGACAGTACACCACTCCAACTAGGAGATGTACAACCGAAACAAAGCTGCAAAAGCAACAAAAATCATCCAATTTTGAAGCCAAAAACGTTATATCTGAAGAAATGGAAACCCAAAGAAAATTTCAAAATAACAAAATCATCAAGCAAGAACCACATACTATGGATATGGGAAATAATTGTACACCTTCTTGTTGAGTATATTGAAAATGACATTCAAAAAGTACCTGCATACAGCACCAAATCAATCCCTGCGTTATCAATTATCAACGTACTTTTTTATTAACTCCCTAATCAACTTAATGCATCATAGATGTGGGCCCATCACGATTATCACACCGAAAGACTAAATTTTTCAACCAAAAATCATTACAGTGCAAATATGTGAGCCCAAATCCGATCCACCTGGTGTAACTTTTCCGAACAAATAAATGTGACAATCAACCTTTTTTTTTTTTTTCTTATTTCTTTTACGAGAAAATGTGACAACTAAGCTTACCAAGTAAAGAAGAAGAAACCTGTAACCAGCGCCGGAAATCTCTCACTGAAGCCCTTCGCCGGCTCCACCTGTCTATAGCAACAAAAAGCAAAAACAATTCACAAAATAAACCACAAAAATTAATTCATTGTGAAATTCATAAAAATGCCAGCAAGTTCAAAAAAAAAAAAACAAGAAAGCTCGTTATCAATTCATCTCGGCAATCAAACAGTATCTTTTTACTAAAAATTCAAACAAAACGAACAAAAATTTTCTTCAAACTCTAACCCGTCAGCATCGGCAGCTGCAGCCTTAGCAACAACAGGGGGTTCAACGGTTGATCGACGCCGGAGAACATGACTGGTCCAGCCGGAAAATCTAACCGGCGCAAGAAAAACTCCGTCGTCCGGCAGCGGAGAAAAAGGCCAGGCGAGTGGCGTTGCAAGCGAGCGATCGAGGCTTGACCAGAACGTCTTCTCTCAAGATTCTGCTAACAGGCAGTGAGTAGTACATTGAACGGAAACGGCCTGAGTGGACGGCAGAGTGAAGCGTTGAGCTTGTGATTGACGCCATTGTAAACAATCTAAAAAGCAATAACCAGTCAGAATACCAGAATATCCAGAACAGAGCTTTAGAGAGTTTTTAAGCAATTTTTTTTTTAATTTATCCAAATTAAGCAATTTTCTGAGAGGAACAAAAAGAAAAAGAAAAGAGAAAGAGAGAGAGAGAGAGAGAGAGAGAGAGAGAGAGAGAGAGAGAGAGAGAGAGAGGAGAGAGAGAGAGAGAGAGAGAGAGAGAGGGAAGTCTGTGTGGAGGGAAGAAAAGCTCAACTCATCGGAGTCGAATAGTGGATATAGCAAGAAAGACACTTGTGTGAGACTTGAGAGAGAGAACGACAGAAAGACAGAGAGAGAGAGAGAGAGAGAGTAACAAATTTTTGGCGCGTCCGCTCCACCGCCGCCAGATTTTTTTTTTTGAATAATTCTAAGAAAAACAATATGTTAAATAATCATATATTTAAATAATAATAAATTAATTAATAAATAAATATTGATAGTTGTTCGATTGAATGATCATATTGTACTGTCATTTGATCCAACGGTTAGGATATATAAGGAGTGGACATGATATAATTTATAATTTATAATTCATTTATTTTTATATCACATAATATATAAAATTATTTATAATAACAAAATAAATTTTAATAAATTATATTTTAAAAATTTAATAAAAATAACAAACACTTTAAAAAGAAAAAAAAAAAAAAAAAAAAAGGGGGAATTTGGCCTATTAAGCTAAGTTCGCGCGAATGTGCTGGATGACATCGTTGATAACAATTCCTTTTGTGCTTTTAATATTATAACAACTTTTTTTATAAATAATATTATGTATATAATAACTTTTTTTGATAGAGTTACACACAGATTTTGTTTTTATTCACATAAATTATTGTGTTGCGTAGGCAGTGACATTTTTTGTGCATAAGACAACGATTTTGGTATATTTAAAAGTTAAAACTTACATGTTAAAGAAGAACAATTCGTCAGACATTTCTATCTACTAACCAATTATTTAACGAAACAATGAGTTGTCTTTTTTTTTTACTATTATTTTTTTAAATAATTATAAATTAATCTTTATTTTCAAAATAAATAATGCAAACATCTTTATCTTAATTAGCCCTAATCCCCACAAGAAAATAAAAGAAAATCAATCAAAAAAAAAAAAGAGAAGAAGAAATGAGACTCGTTGATCACTCTTTATTCTCCCGCTCATTTTTTTCAAATAAATCAAGGAAAATATCGTTCCTCTAATTAACTTATTATACACATATAAAGGTGCAACTATTAAATTTTATAAAAAAAAAAATTCTTGTAATAAACTCAAAATATTTATTAAAATATTTAATTATAATAATAATATATATATATATATATATATATATTATATGTATAAAATTTTTAAATAATATATATATATATATATATATATATATATATATATATATATAGATTTTATATGAATTTTTATTATATAATTATAATTTTTTATATTATGTAAAATATAATTTATATAATATATAATTTTAAGCATATAATATAAAAATATTATTGTAATTATTTGAATGTGTGCCGATCCAGATTTTTGTTAAAAATAAAAAATTCTGCAAATGCAAATACGAATGTCTTTTAGCTTAAAGGGCAAAATAAAGAAATGAATAGTTTCGTAGCGGTAGCGTTCCCGCGAGATGCACTGCGCGTATGCAAAGGGCGCGAAAGGCAACGGCTGGCTGGGCATCTCGCCAGCCATACAAACACAAATGGTTGCCGGGCCACATCACGAGTACTCGGTCTTCCTTCTTTCGGCTGCTATCGTTTTCTTTATCCGATAAGACTTCAACTAAACGTGTGGAGGAAATGTGGAGCTTCCAGAATCTCATCCAATACACGACGAGTGGCAATTTTTGTGCTATAGTTGTTGTGGGCTGTTCATGTTTGCCTTTGATCAGGGGCCACACTAATTTACGGGTGAGTACATGTATTCCTTCGTGGGACATGTATAAGGCTACAAGGATGGCTCATATCAAAGATGGACACGAACATAAATGATCGAACAACTTTTTTTTTTTCACGCTCCATTCATTGAAAGAGTTCTAAAACTTAGTTCATAAATCATTCATTTATTTTATAAATAATGTTAAAATAAATATTCTTAACTTATTATTATTAAATTGATAGTTAAAATTTTATACCAAAATATTGAATAAAATTGATTGATTTTTTTTTATAAATAAGAAATAATATAATTTATTTTATTAATTAAAATATAAATCAAATTAAATAAATTTAATATTTTTTATTATCAGAATATTATCTTTACTAAAATAAATAATTTTTTTTTTCTTAACAAATGATTTTATTTGGTAAAATTTTGTCCAGTTTAACAAGAATAATATTTTTAAGATAAATTTTAAAAAATTGTAACATTTAATATTATTCTTATTTTATTTTATTAACTGAGCTTGAAGAAAATTTTATTAATTGAAAATCCCTAGTAAGCGTGTGTCGATTTGTTTACATTCCTTTCTTGTTTGGAAACTACCTGCTTAAGAAATCTGGTGGGCTTTTTTTTTTTTTAAATGTCAGTCGGTCTGAAGGTGCAGGCCCATATAAAATTAAATAAATAAAAATTGAGTTTGATTTTAAATAAGCAACTTGACTGGCTGTCCAAAAACAAACCAACTAAAAAACACAAAAAGCCAAGTGATTGTTCATCAAGTTTCTATAATGTAAATATGTTTTTTCTCTAAACTTGGATGAACCAAGGTGGAGTGGGCTTGACCAATTGACCTACTCATAGAGCAATTTGGTGTGTAAAAGCATGTTGGATCTATCAAAGGATTTTTATAAATGAAGTTTTAGTACCCATAAGTTTAAGAAACCCAATTGGTTGGATATTATTTCTCAAAACTTCATCATTTGATGTTACACTTTGCAAAAAATTTAACTAAGTTATCATACTTATTAAAACACATGAAACTCCCACAAAATTTATCCAAAAAAAAAATCAAAATATATAAAGAGATTCATTTTAGATGTGTGCACATATAAATTTTAAAATTTTCTAAACCATTATAATTGCAGTTAAAGTTAAAAATTACTCATAAATAATTTTATTTAATTATTTATCATATAAATATCTTTGAATTTATATGTATAATTTGAAAATATTAATAATTATAAAATTTAATATTATGTACAGGACATAAATCCTATTTAAAGACCATCTTGCTAATTATTTTATTTGATTATTTTAAGTGATTATAGGATTTTTTTTTTTTTTTTTGTTTTGTGACGTTAATGTTAAAAGCCATTAATTAGACTTCAAGTCAAGCTTAGAAGAGGAACAAGCCCGAACTTCAAACGGGTAATCCGACCCAATTACCGGGCCATATTTAAAGTTAGACCGACCTTCTCTGGACCTTGCCGAGCAAGAAACGAAAGAAAAAAAAAAAAAAACTCGCTAAGCGTTTGTGAGGGGAAATCAGTAAGAAAAAAGGGGGAAAAAAGGGCACAAGATGGACGGCGGCGGTGGAGGAAATGGCAAGGAGAAAAAAGTGGAGCAGGAAGGTACGTTGGCACATTCTCCATGCAGAGCTCTCCGATCTTCTGCTGACACTCTTTCAGAGGTCCGTCCTTCTCCTTCCGTCTCTTTTTTTCTTCCATTAATGGCGGAATTGAAACTGGAATTGTTTTTTTCTTTTTTTTATTAATTTTTTCTCTTTGGCTTGTTGGAGACGATTAGAAGCAATCGGATTCGGAGGTCGAATTGGAACTCAGATTCTTAGAAGCTCTTGCAATTTATCCTCCGGTCAAACTGCGAGGCACGTTCCTACAGTTTCCAGTTTGTGATTTCCATATTTTACTTTCATGCATTATCAAATTTGATCTCTGTAAATGGCTCCGATTTGTTCATTATTGAGCCGAATATAGAGCTTGTTAGCTAAAATACGGGAATTTTATGCACAAACTAGAAATTGGAACTGTCGAGGGGATAAATGGAAGCATAATTTTGGTCATAAATTGCTGAGATATTCTGCATAGAGAATATGAGTGATAGAATTCTGTAATTATTCAACTTGAATCAAATGTAGATTTTTTCTTTTTTGCTTGCTAATTACTAGGATTTTATTTTATTTTATTTTTGCCCTGTTTCTTTGTAACTTTGCAGCAAATTGTCTTTTGGAAAGGAAGTATTTCAAAATTATTTTTCTTTTTTGCACGACAAAAACATGAGTACGGTGCATTGAAGTGAAATTAAGCTCAAAAGGCCGTTGGTAGTTGAAACTTTTGGTGAAAGGAAAGGAGGGCCTTACGTAATGAAATTATGATGGAGGTTAGACTTATACTGATGGATTCTTGACTGTGATATGTGGACGGCGGAACATCTTTTTTGTTTCATGTTCCGTTCTTTGCGAAGAGATGCAGAGACCAATGAATGCATCATTTTGCTTTCTAAGGCAACGGGATTAGTTTGATCTTTGTTTTTTGCTGTAATACAGTCATATTTTCTTGTTACTACTATGACAGACTTTGATATTAGCATAGCATCATTTCCCCAGCATGATCAAAAGTTAAAATTAAAAGGGGAAAATTCTTTAAAAAAAAGAATATATCAATAAGCTTTTGATCTATTATTTTGTGTAGAAACGATACTGTAGGAGATAGACAAGCTGTTCACTTGCATCTTCTTGGTCAATAGCAGACAAAACAGGTTGCAGTAAATTCACCTGCCAAGTGATTTTGGTGCGAAGGTTAACATTTGATGGCCTAAAATGATTAGGGGAAATTATTAAGCATTGAATCTTCTAAATTGACAATAAACAATCATTATTTTGTGAAGGACAGCTGCATTTGATAATCGATGCACTTGTTCAATGCAAAATTGAGATGAAACAAGTTCAAATTTTGTTCTCAGGTAATCTGCCTGTTTAAGAATCAGAAAAAGCACTCAATAAATTTTTTTCGTGCAGGCATTCATCGCCACTTTGTCATTTATGGCCTGATGGAATATCTGGGTAGAAGGTTGTTTTACCTCAGAATTATACAGTATACACACTTTTAGTTACGTTCAGTCTCTGATGTAAACGCACATTATTAACCATTGCATTTATTATGTTGATGTCTTGATGACTCTATCACAGACTTGATCGACAGTTTTCTCCAGATGAAGTTTTGCAGTTGATGAACCGTTTCTATAACATAGCAATGCTGGTAAGGAATACATCTCAATGACAATTTCCCCTTCTGTCCTTTCACACAAGTAAAAACTGTAGAGTGTTACATCGATTTCATTTAAATGCTTTGTGAATGTTGAAAGATTTTATGGAGATATGAAAGTATACCAAAAAAGATCAAATTAGTTGCAAACTGGATGGTGAATTCCGCTAATATGAACCTCAACATAGTATAAGACCAATAGTGCTGAAAATTTTGGATATCTCTGTACTTAGGTGATGAAATTTATGTTAGCAGACAGAACAAATGCACACTCAACCTCAGGCAACCGTGAAAAACATGAAGAAAATATACTGGGGGACATGGGGATAGGGGTAATAGAGGATCTAGGCATGCCTAGTTAATCAGTAATATGGTATGGGCATCTTTTCTGCTCCTACTCATAGGCATCACCTCTGCTCTTGTTTTTAGCTTTTTACAAAACATTGTTGCATCTCCTTGATTTTGGTGTGCTTTGATTACATTTTCAGGAACCAGAGGAAGAAATAGAAATCCTGAGTCGTGAAGAAGATTTCAGCTTGCCACAGAGTTATTTTGCACAAGAATTGTCATAAATTTTGACGCTGAAGTTCCCACAAGAGTCGTCCATTAGTTGATTCTTATAGGACAGTTGCTACATGGTGACATGTTTTGACTGCACCGACCATGTCACTGATGTTAGGTGGCTAGATTTAGAGTATAGCAGATTTCCAATTGTCGTGCTCACTCAACTCTCAAAGATATTAGTGAATGCATCAATATAAGTGGACGTGGCCCGTGGTGCTTGCAATAGCCTATAACCATGTTTGAGGTTTTGGACCATCAAGTCATAGACAAGGATATTAAAACTTTGTGATAGAAAGCTGTGAAACGTAGAAAAAGAATTGTTGCAACAGCTTCTCCTTTTTTTTTTTTTTTTTTTTTTTTTTGGTATTTCGTTAATTCCTCTTGGGTCTAATGTTTCACCCACAGCCAGGTTTTCCCGATTCAAATATGCCATAAATACAATGACCCTTGTCTTTAGGCATACGGTAACCAACACACATGAGGAGAGGGTGCGGCTCGTTGCCCATGTTATATGAAGACTGGCTCCTGCAAGTATGGCATAACATGCAAAATTGACCATCCACCTCCTGGGAGAGGTCATGATCATGACCACCCACGTCTGCTGGTGGAGATGCTGGGAGAGCAGTAGAAGCATAATCTCTTGAATTGTTGTGCGATAATGTTTGTGGATGTGGCAGAATTCAGGTGTGACATGGCTAATGCCAAAATGAATCATTAAGAGCGAGACTGAGACTTTGTGTAATGATACAAATCAATACCTACGTGTTGGACAACCTGCCACTTTCACAGGGGAAGAAAGTTTGGTTTCCCGTGCGTGTCATCACGGCCACCATGCCTGCTTCTTTGGTTAAAGTCCACACCCTTTTGCTTTTCCCGATGTCCATTTAACTTGCAGAAACCCAAGCTCAAAGCAAATATGGAATATGGGTTTATATATCCAAAGGGGACAACTTAAAATGAGGCACATTTCCAACCTCTTGCATCAAATCTCTCTCCCACTCAAGCCCACACCGATAAGAAAAAAAAGATACATGGTTAAGGCCCAGATGCATGGACCTAAGATATTTGGGGTGTTTCCGGTTTATGTGCCACAAAAAGATTGGCCATGGGATCGAGATTCACATTCCTCGTCCTCTACGTACCATTTGCTGCGTGCCTCGGAGGTGAATTGGAGTATATGTTACTTTTATTATTTCAGTTGAAGAAAAACGTTACTAGCTACGATTTTCGTTGCATTGAGTATATATAAAAAATTTGTGTTTCCCAAAGATATTCTAACGATTAAAAATTTATATTTATATTATTGAGATCTCATTCTCTAACATTTACGAAAATAACCAAAAAAAAAAAAAAAATGTGTAAGAGGGAAGAATGTGATGATGACCCACAATGAAGTGAGTGCCTGATTCTGTAGATGGAAGACCACACGTTTCCTTTTCGCAGGACTCGGATATTGGGTTGTGAGTGTGGGCACTGCATGTGTGTTGGTTGCCTTCTCCTGGCTAATTATCAAAATGAATAACTTTGGCAAAAGGGTATGTTGTTGTTGAGCGGTGGATGATCCAATGGCCATTCTATAACTAAAATTCATGACCATTCAATGGAGGAGAATTAATATTTAAATGATGGTATGGGAATTTCCTGAAAAACATGCTTTCCTTGCCAAAATATGCTTGGGGGGGGGGGGCTGAGAGGTGAGACCAAAATAGAGGATGTAAAACTGCCTAGTCAAAGCTGTAACATATAGCATGCGCATCTCTTCTGCTTTTACTCAGAAACATCATCTCTGCTTTTGTTTCCAGGTTTTTAAAAAAGGGCTAGCGTGTTCCTTGATTTGCTGTGGTTTGACTACATTTTCAAAAAAAAGCTGATGAAGAAAAGGATTTGCTGGGGTTTGACTACATTTTCGAACAAAAGCTGATGAAGAAATGGAAATCCTGAGTCATGAGGGAGATTTCTCCTTGCCCCAGAGTTATTTTGGAAACGAGTCATCGTAATTGGTGACTTTCGCACATCTGTTCCCTCCAGACTTGATTGTTCTTCCATTCTTACACGACAGTCAGTACATGGCCTCGTGTCTTGATTGTACTATTCATGACATGTTTTTCTCATTATTATTATTTTAAAATAATTATTTTGGATGTCTTGGACCATCCAACTTTAAGTAGGCAAAGGTTGGCTTGCTGTTCAGTGCACCATCTGTAGCATTGTTTTCACAAAAAAAATGTTCTTGCCCTTCAAGCTTACCAATCAATGGTTACGCAAAACTGTAGTTAAGTAGGAAAGATGACTATGAAATTACTTCTAAATTAATAGTCCCGAAGGACGTGGATAACAAGGTCCTTTTCTCGCTTAATTTTTTTTTTTTTTTTTTTGAATAGAATAGAGCCGAAAACCCCTTTTAAAACTAGAAATGAATGCTCTTTGAGCCCTCTTTTCAGGAGGAATTGAAAGACTGTTTGCGAGACTTTCTAGCTGGAATTCCCGAGGCCTCCCCGGGGAAAGAGCAGCTCGTTTTTCAACCTTTACCTATGTGCCTAGTGACTGATACCCGCCGCTCATACGTGACACGTGGGATACCCAAAACTCAATTAGTTGTCCTTCTAACTGCGCATTCTTCCACTTGTCGTCTGCTTTGAAAGCTGTTCTCTTAGTTTTGAACTAGTCTGAGAAGGGGAAATTTCCTATAGTATCAAGAGAAAAAAGCTCTTCTCTTCACATTTTAACTTCTACTTGCTCTCCTATTAAAGTAAGTGAAGATTTGGAACAAAGAAATCTAACTTCCTTGTCTATGTTGGTTCAAGCATTGAAGATTATGAATCCAATCCAAACGAAGTTTGGCCTGAAATTGCCACCTTTAGCAAATAAAAATTGGAGATGCAGGGGATCGAACCCTGTACCTCTCGCATGCAAAGCGAGCGCTCTACCATTTGAGCTACATCCCCATTCTTATTGATATTGTCTAAAACTAGATACTAATAAATTTCACACTGTTAACTCGTGTTGAAAAAGCATTACATGTTTCGGCGGTAAAGTGTAATACTATTTGTCGTAATTAAATTTTAAATTAAGTTGTAAAAATATATAAAAAGAAATGAAATATTGAGGAAATTTTTTATTTTTAAAAATAAATTATAAAATTTATATATAATTTTATATTATATAATAAATTTAATTTATTTAAAATAAAAATAATAAAATAATTTTATATTATATAAATTTAATAATAAATTGTAATCACAAAATAATAAATAATTATACTTTATTTTATAAAATAAAATTTATTTATATTAATTAAAAATTTATTTATCAGAATATTAAATTAAAAAATTATTTTTATAAAAAAAAAAAAAAAGGAGAAAGTCCCAAAGTACCGAAAGAACCCCTCCGACAGGGGAGGATTGAATGGATTCAATTTCGAAAAGGAAATATTTTAAAATTTTTTTGATTTAAAAAAAAAAATTGTCGAAAAGCGCGCTTCATCGTTCAAAAACACCCGACAAACGGTCCAGATCCGGTCTTCGTTCCACGAACAAAACAATCGCTGGCTGCTCATTCCACCATACATACACACCGTTACTCAACCTTCTCCATTTTACTCTCAAATCTCTCTCCAATTTCTCGGCCCCCACCCCTTCCCCCGTTCCATCTCTTCGTATTCCCCCTAACTTTCCTCCAAAAGAAACGGGAACAAGAGAATTCTTTTTTTTTTTCCTTTTTTTTTGTGCGGTGTTTTTTCATTCTTGCTTCTCGCTGTTTGATTGCAGTGTGTGAGAGTGTGAGTGATCTCTCTGTCAGCAATGTCGACGGAGAAGGAAAGAGAGAGTCTTGTTTACATGGCCAAGCTCGCCGAGCAGGCCGAGCGCTACGATGGTATGTGAAGATTCTTTTTGTTTTGCTTTTTCTTTTTTTTTTTTAATCTTTTTTATCTTTTTTTAATAAATTTACTTGAATTTCGAATCTTGGTGGATAGCCAAGTATTTATGTGATATTAGATTGGTATAATGGGATCATTTGACAAAAGAGATGAAGATGGGATCACAGCAGGGGGCTTAGAATGTCGGTGAAAGGGAAAGGGGAAGGGAAAGGGAAAAGTTTTTAGCATTGAACCATTTGAGAAAGTGACCGACTTTTCGCCATTTTTCTTCTATTTTTTCATAGATTACCGGTCAGCAGAAAATGGGTTTCTTCTATTTTGTTAGACACGACACTCGCTTATGATTTGTGGACGGTGATCAGATTTAACTGCTTCATGTGTTAAAAAGTTTTGATTTTTACGTCTTCCCTCGCCTGGGTGATCTCGATTGTGATCTAAAAGTTTCATGTCGTGGATTGTATGCCATGTCATTGATTGACTTGTAAGCCATCTGTGTATTTCGATGACATGCAGAAACTCCATTATTCTCACTTGTTGCTGTTTCATATTTGATAAAATTGGAATCAGAAGATATATTCTGTAACTGTTGTTTAAACATTTCTTCGGATTTAATTTAGCCCATTTACCGGCATTTGCATTTAATTGCAAAATACTTGGGTACATTGCCAATGTTTATGATTCAATCTTTTTAGACAGGATACTCTTAGAGTAGGTTATTCCCATTCTCATGTATTTTTACCTCTGTCCTAAAGTTTCTCAACATTTAGATTTTTAGGTATCTTTGTAGTTGAAATTTTCTATGGGATCATGATACTTATATTGCATGAGTAATTTCTAATGTTTAATCATAAATTTGTTTTATGTCATGCACATGCATATGTCTTTTAGTTTCTTACTCTGGTAATTTTAAATTGAATTTTGAAACAGAAATGGTTGAAAGCATGAAAAAGGTTGCAAAACTTGATTGCGATTTGACTGTAGAGGAGAGAAACCTCCTCTCTGTGGGATACAAAAATGTTATTGGTGCTAGGCGAGCTTCTTGGCGCATTATGTCTTCCATTGAGCAAAAGGAAGAGTCTAAGGGGAATGACAACAATGTTAAACTGATCAAAGGTTACCGCCAGCAGGTAGAGGAGGAACTGTCAAAGATTTGCAATGACATTCTGTCCATCATAGACAAGCATCTGGTCCCCTCCTCTGCCTCCGGAGAAGCTACTGTGTTCTACTACAAGATGTGGGTTAAGTTTATATTTAAAGCTGCTTAATTATCCTCTTACATAGATAACTTTTATCTTTGTCTCTTTACTTGATCAGTTGTGTTGTGCAAGTGAAAAGAAGAGTGGTATGATAATGGCTATATTTTTTTCTCTGATTGAAGATTTAGACATGCTCCCATAATAATACACTAATTCGGTCAGGATCCTCTTAAATGTTTATAATGGGTCATGTCATTGTCATGGACAAATGCAGGAAAGGTGACTATTATCGCTATCTAGCTGAGTTCAAGACCGATCAGGAAAGGAAGGAGGCAGCTGAGCAGTCACTCAAGGGTTATGAGGCATGTTGCTTTGGTTTCTGTGGCGTGATTAAGCATGGAAAATTGATTGATATATTTACTTTACATCTACTTTACATATTGTTAATATATGCTCCCTCTTGCCATCAATCCTTTAGGCTGCTTCTGCCTCTGCAAATACAGATCTGCCTTCAACCCACCCTATTCGTCTTGGACTTGCACTCAACTTCTCTGTTTTCTACTATGAGATTATGAATTCTCCTGAAAGGTACATAAGTGAGTTAATATCATTACATCAAACTGATTATTTTTGGCTAGGTTTGGCTTTTTTCTGATGCATATTTTGTTACAAAAACTTGCAGGGCTTGCCATTTGGCGAAACAAGCTTTTGATGAGGCAATTGCTGAGTTGGACACATTGAGTGAGGAGTCATACAAAGATAGCACTCTGATTATGCAGTTGTTGAGAGATAACCTAACTCTTTGGACTTCTGATCTGCCTGAAGATGGAGGTAGAGTTTAAATTGAATTGAACTGTTGTATTAGCATTATATATTTTGTGAGAAATCAGTGGTGAAATATGCAGCACGATGCTTAAATGAGCATGCTAGTAAATTTACCAATGACATTTCTCGTAATTTATAACTAATTTGGGACAACTTGTTTTAGTTTTCCATGAGTTTATTTGTATGATATAGTATGCTTTAGATATGATGTAAAATATCTCAAACAAGTTGTTCCATGTAGGTGAGGATAATGTCAAGGGTGAGGAATCCAAACCTGCTGATGCAGAGGTTAGTTCTCACACAATTTAATGATCCAAAATTCTGGTTTTTTGACATTACACTACTAAAAGTATACTCTTTTTGCAGCATTGAAGGGGACTTGAGAACCCTGCTTTCAGTAAGAGGGTTGAAAAATAGTTGCAGAAGTGGCTTCTTTTAATCAGCTTTCTTTGAAGGGATTGAGCATTGAAGACGGTTTACAATCATTATCAAATTTGCATTTGATCAATTGCTCTGCCTTCCTTCCGCAATTTTCTTCTTGTCAATCTTTCTGAACAACCTGTTCTCTTCCTTTTAAACATTGCTTTACTTTTATCTGTCTTTGCACACATAAACTTTATGTGGTAATGATGAGTGTCTTTTAATTTTGATCCTTCCTTTTCATTCTGCAGCTTGGAAGATATCATCTTTCCTTTTTCTAATCCTTTTTTCCACAACATTTACTGTTTGAAATTGTCTCTAGTTTTCAACTCAATTACCTTAAATGAGAGGCATCTCTTTGGTAGGATCTCCCTCCTGCCTAAAGACAGCCTTTGCCTTTATCAGCATTTATGAAATTATGGTTTTGTAGGCTGCCCCTTGGGGCTAGGCATTTGATGTTTGGGAGAAAATACATAGCCATTTTTTAGCAAGACATCGAGGTTTGATGTTTTTCAGAGGTAAACTTTGACCATGGGCCAGTTCCAGTTAGAGGGGGAGGCTTTAAGCATAAACGAATTGTTCCAGCTAGGGTTTAGTTTCGGCTTGGATTTAATTGCGGATTTTAGTTTCAATCTTAGTCCGGTTCGGTCTGGTTCAACTTGATTGCATCTCGTTTTTACCCTATTTTTATTTCATTTTTAAAATTCATCGTTTTAAAGCTTTAATTAGATTAAAAGAAAATTTTAAATAATCAAAGGACTTCAATTTAATTAAGCATTAATTAAATTGTCTATATATCATCTTTTAGGGTTAAGAGTAATTAAAGACTACGTGGTTCTCTTACTTAAAACTTATTACACCTTTTTTTGTATTAATTTTATCTCTCTCTCTCTCTCTTTAGTATACATATGTAAACTGTAAATGTCCTTAAGTTTAGGGTACTAAAAGTAATTTTCAGGTACATTTATTTATAATACATTATTATCGAGAAAAAATTACATTTCCGCCGCTAAATTTAGAGGCTAAATACCATTTACGCCTATTTTCAGAAATTACAATAACACATATTATAGTTTAAATATGGTAACGAAAAATACTTTAGTCCATTTGCCCTTACTGAAGGTTAAATTACATTACAAAAGTGCCATTAAAAATTTCCCAAAGTGCTTCTGCTCCCGATGGGACTTATGGCTGGGATTGCCTTCATCATGCTGTAAATAACAAAATTCCCTGTTGTCTGCTTTTCACAGAACATCAATGACTCTGGAAGCTCTGCAATAAGCATTGTGCTTCGACAAAATAGGAATTCATGATCAGGATGCAGTTAGTACAATTTGCATGCGGGTTATTCTTCTGGGGTTGCCTGAATAGATCAGATGGTCTGCATTTTTCTGATATGATCCAAGCTTTATTGGTTCAATTTTGGCAACAAAATAACATAAAAAATAAAAAATAAAGGTTTTTGAAGAGTTATTACCACAATTCTGTTACTCTTTCAAGAATGAACTTAGCAGAATTGATGGCGCTGTCATTCGACTCTTTAAGTGGATGTGCACATTGCTACAATATAACATACAAGTGACTATTGGTGATAATGTGGGGGTCATTGATGCCTTTCGAGGACCAGGATTGAAGATGTAGGAGTGTCTTCATGCAGCAACGTGGCAAGGCTTCCCGTCAAGAAATGCACAACGTTGAAATGAGCAGCATGGCTAAGTTAGAAGGTTCCGAGAGCACAAAGACCCATCTTCTGGTAGCATAGTTATGGAGCATGTGTTATGCAAGACAGAATTCAATCAAGCAACAAAGGAGAATGTACAGGACGAATTCTAGCATTGGTTGTCCATTATAATTTTCCTGTCAATTGCAGTGATGGTTCATCCTAATGTAAATTTCAGTCCATATCCAACACATTATTCTGCAAAGCCATGCAACAAGTCAAAACAAGCTTGATTCCATGCTAAATGAGCACGGATGGAAGAAAAAACATTAGCAACAATTTTAACAAATCAAATAAGTAAGAAATACCATAGTTTCCAATGAGAGTGTTAATGTGATGAAGTACTAAAACAGCCAAAATACCAGAGATGATATTTGGTAAAAAAGAAGAAGAAACCCATTCTTCTTTATTTAGAAAACCATTTTCAAGAACCATATTATCATAGGTGTAAATCCTAGTACTCAATAAAAAGAAATTTTTTCCCTTCTTAAGTGAAGATTCACTTCAGTATTAAACTTTAGGCTTCAAATCAGTTTGAGAAAAATGAATTTTGCCACATTTTTTACAAAGATCCCAAGTTACAGATAATTTTTCTTACACAGCAAAGAAGGGAAGGATTTGGCTGCTTTCATGACCACAATAGGAAATAAGAATTCCACACTAGTTCATTTGTGTGTTATGCACCAATAGCAAAATCAGCTAATAAAATAGAACTAGGGAAGACTAATGATATCCCAGCTTTACCTGCTCTAACTAGACTAGTCAGAATGTAACAACAGAAATTGGCTCCTTGTATTGCATTCAACTTTAGAATTGACTGTGTAAAACAATCAAGATAACCTGGCCAATGCAATTGAGATAGGCATTTAGACCTAAAATAACAGTTCCTCACACACTTAGCATTACAAATGCAGCCTCAAATAAATCTTCAATCCTATTTTTATTTTATATTGCTGAAAAATGTTTGTTCTACAGTTATGCAGGGATGCAGGAAGTGAGAAGGGAATAAACAGCAATCACATGATTCCATGAATTCTATTGAATTTCTATCTAAAGCCAGAATCTGTATCATTGGTCTAGACATGGGTGCACACTTGCACATGCAAAACAAAGTGATATAGATTAGAATAAACCAAAGCGCAAAGAATCAGAAAAGTAGCATCAAAGAAACCAAATAGAATACCTCAGGGACCACATTAAATAATAAGCTTTACACAATAACCACAAGTTAGCTCCTTTTCCATTGTCTATTTGGATGGATTGATCTCTTTGCACAGAAGTCCAATCCAACCTTGTTCAACTGGAAAACACAAACAGAACAGAATTTAGACAGTTACTGTCATTCTAAGGCAGCATGTGATATCTGCAATACAGGAGAAAAAATGAGCATATCAGACATTGAAAAATTGTGCAACCATAATGATTAAAATTCTTCACAATCAACACAAGTTTCAAAACAAATTTGAGAATGTGGAAGCCCTGCTGTGCAACACATGTTGGATCCTCCATCCATAAAAAGAGGATGATAAGTGAAAACATCTTAAGAAGGTATCTGGTCCAATGGAAATAGTTTCAAACGACCATGCCATAAAATTCATGGTAACCTTGAGACAATTCAGCTAAGAAAATAATTTTATTGGGATTTCAAGTGTGAGTGTGTAAGTATATGTTAGAAATCTTACATTAGAAGTGAAAGAGAGGAGTAACATATAAGTGGAAATGATCTATAAACCCAATATCTTAAGGTTTTAGGTTGAGATGTGGTATAAAACTTACAACTTTTGGGAAGAGTTGTAACATGTGTGCATCTATGCATGACTTTTGGAGCATTGGTAGATGCACAATTTGGGAGCAGGAGGAGCCAGTTTTGTGCTCTCACGATTGTAATATTGCGTGGCTGTCAAAGATAAGTGGTAACACTTGTGTACCAATCTCATATTCGGAGTGAAGGGGAAAAGTAAGTGTCAAGCCTGCAAGTTTGTTGCATGAAATGGAGCTATGAATTGCTAAGCGCTCACATTAGAATATAACAGAACTAAGAATTTATCTCTATTAGAATATAACTCAAATAATAATTTATCTCTATAGCAAGGGTAAAACTAACCTTAAACTAGGAGAGTCAGTTCACAGGAACTACCAAACTATCAACAAGCTCACACACACTGGAGATTTTATTGTCATTGAATACCATAGTAATAGCCTTCCTCCACAAATCTGCATTGACAGCATTTCCCTTGCAAGCACCACTTAAAATAGAACATAACAGCACTACATTCTTTTCCTGTGACAACCTATCAACCAATTTGAATGTACTAGCGGGATGAGGGACAAAGCCTTTGAAAACCATCTCATCTAAAAGAAATGCTGCTTCCTTGAACTGCATTCCATCACTGAGGCCATCAAAGAGAATCCTATATGATACAATATCAGGAAGGCAACCACGTCTTGGCATATCTTCAAACAGATCATGGGCTTCACTCCATTTCCCGCCTTTGCACAACTCAGAAAGAATGACATTATAACTAATTACATCTGGCTTACACCCCTTTCCCATCATTTCATCCAAAACTTTATAAGCTGCTTGGTAATCCTTGTCTTTACAAAACCCAGTAATCATTGTATTATATGTCACCGTATCAGGTTTGCAGCCACTTTCAGTCATCTCCTCCAAAAGTCCTAAAACTTCCTCCTTCCTCCCAACCTTGAAATGGCCACTAATCAAAGTAGAATAAATTGCCGAGTCCAATTTTATTCTTTTCGTAAGCATCTCCTCCTTAAGCCGCAGAGCTGAATTCAATTGTCCAGTATTACAAAGACCCTTTATCAGGGAAGCATAAACATGAGCATTCGGACTCACCTTGTAGACCCTAACCATATCATCTTTCAACTTCAAGGCCTCCTTCAACCTCAAATTCAAGCAAAGCCCATAAGTCAAAGCCCCAAAAGTCGACACACTCGGACGAACATCTCTCTTTCCCATTTCATCAAACACCTTGAACGCATCTTCCATTCTCCCATTTGATACAAACCAACGAATCAGGATGTTATAAGTACAGGCATCCGCCTTTCCATATTTTCCCATATCCATAAAAACCTCCCGCATTTTATCGAACTCTTTACACATCAGCAACGCATTGAGCAAAGAATTGACGGATTTTATAGTTCTTGTACACCGGAAAGACGGCATTTCATCAAACAGTTTGAGTGCACTTTCGGCCAGGCGAGCGCGACCGTAAAAAGCAATTACGCTGCAGAATAGAGCTTCTTTGGGAGAAAAATGGGTTTCGTTTTTGAGCTGGCTCAGGAGTCCCTGCATTTCATCGAACATTTTGGCGCGGCCGAGCTTGGTGATGATGAGGTCATACGAGAGAAGAGAGTAGCGGAAGGGCTTTGGAGATTCCGTGCCTGGTTTGTTGTTCGGGTTCGGGTTTCGGAAGAGTTGGAGAGCGAGTTTTGGGTCCTTTTGGAGACGGAGAAGCGAGGACAGCCTGAAGGGAGAGACCGGCTTTGTTGGGTTCATATTTCAATTTTTGCCGCGTCTTCTGTTTTATGTTATTCCTCACTTTCTTAAATTTATAAATATATAAGAATTTCGTACATCAATATATATATATATATATTGACTCTTTTAAAAAAAAAAAAAAAAAAAAAAATTGTGCCTCTAAAACATTTGAAGTGTGTATCCAATATTTGTAAAGTGAGTTGATGACAAACCAGTTGCGCGATTATCTTTGCAAAAAACACACGAATGTCACCCCATCCAGGAAAGCCCAACATTGCTCAACAGTATGTCCTTGCACACTCCTGTAATCATTTGGATTTTTTGAAGCAGTTGGGACAGTTATGGTCTAAAGCCCTGTTGCTTTCTAAGCCATGTGGCACACATAGACCAGAGCAACTTTATTGGCTATATGATTCTACTTCTCAAGGTTGACAATGTGCACTTGGTTGGGTTAATTAGACAAATTTGACTTGCTGTTCAGGCATTCAACTTCAATTTAGAAACACCCCCCCCCCCCGTCCCTGGCGGGTGGATCCAGGTCTGAAACATTGTCAAAATCCCACTTTCAATTTCAGCATTTGAGATGCAAAGAAGATGAACATCCAATTCAATTGGAGGGAGTTGCAACTTAATAAAAATGAGTTCCACGATACTTGTCTCGCAAAAATCTCAGAGCTGGAGAGAGATACAAAGAACAGGAAAGATAGAGGTGAAGTTAAAATTTGGAGAAAAATCTATCATTTCGTGGCTTGTGAATTCTCCCTCAACAACAATTGTTGGGTACAGAAACTTGTGTTTCATGTTAAGATAATAAAGAAACTAACACTCATAAAAGAATTTTAACCAAAAAGGAAAAAATAATGGATGAATGAATTGCTACAAATGCCTTGACAAAAAATTTGCGCCAGCAGCTACTTCTGCAGCAAGCCTCCTAATCTACAGCTTTTTGCTTCACCAAGTTTAGTTGTAATCTCATCAAGCAGGATTCTGTTATTCATCATGTGGCGATTGCTGCTTAATGGCAGACTCATGCCGCATACCAATAACAGGCCTTGGTCACTTTTATTCTACGATCCATCTCTTCATTTTGGAAAAAATTTGGCCCTGATGCAGCATCTAGTCTAGGCTCCTAAATTACATCTCAGCTCTGCAGCTCAACCATTTCTAAGGTTTGCAGTTCGACTTTCTGCCATATCAAGTCCAGGAATCTCTAACAGATCTGAATAACATCACATCAAACACCTGAAGGATATATGAAGATGCCAATTTTCAAGGTAGATCCAAAAGATAAAAACCAGAGCAGAATGTACAGTTTTGCAGTGGCAAGACTTACAGATGCTAGAGCAATCATTTTCTCAAAAATGGTTTCTGGCAAACAAGCAGGCGCTGGTCACTGCCATTCTGTAGGCCAATCACCCTTGCTTCCCAGTGTATCTGGGTTGCAAGGGTCCGAGCCATCTCAATGACCCCTAATTTGTCAGAAATAATAACCCATCCCTGCTGGAAAAAACAGTTATTTTTTAAGGTTGTCCAAACAAGAAAAAAGACTTAACAATATTACACGCAAAGCACAACATCATGCATGCCAGCTTGTAAAACAAAAGGTGACAAATTTTACGAGACCTCACACAGAACTTGTACACAGAACTTGTGGCATAGGCTATTTGAATACCAGAACAATTACCTCTGGCCGAAGTATTCGATCCATCTCCAAAATTAAGTCCATCATACCACACCTCTCAGAACTAAGTTGTGAAAGAAGTCCATTTGCATGAAGCAAGTCATATGTTCTGGGGTATGTGGGGAAGGGCTCACACCTGTGTGTCAACAGGATGACCATCTCATTTAATATGTTCCTAAAACAGTATATATTTCATGCAGATGGCTTTGTTGCATGGTCATGTATATTTACACACACACACACTGAGACTATTTTTGAGCACAATGACATTAATTTATTAACATTGCTGTGATAAGGTCTATCAGTTAAGTTAAAAGAACCATGTTTTCATAGGTTATGGAGTAACCCCCAAAAAGTTTCCTTGGTTAGTTATTGTTTGAAGAGACTAATAAAAAGAAGAATAATAAGAATTATAGTCATAGAACTGCACATTGTCTTCTAGGGAAAGGGAAAATAACTTACCAGTCATGCAAAACACCTGCAAAACCCCGATCAAATATGAGGGGAAGTGTATTATGGGAATTAATAGGCACAACATTCATCACCCATACAGATTTCTTTTCCTCCAGAAATGCAGCATTTATGCCCCCATAATGAGCATTCATATCCATCACATTGCGTATCATGTTATATGGAGGTAATGGGTCTTCATCGCCAGGCCTCTTAGGATGGTCAGAAAAAATCAAGGGTGTAAGCAAAGACCAATAGTCTCTAAGAGCTAATCTCCATATCTGTGAGTCCTCAAAGAAATCTTCAGGCGGAACTCCTGCAAGGGGAAAAATGAATTAATAAATTAAGATGCCTAGATATTGTGAGCAAAAATTTTTAAAATAAAAAGGGAAAAAAAAAAGAAAAAAGAAAAAAGAAAACTCCAAGGTAACTCATGAAGACACTGATGAAGGAGACCATGTAATGTGAAAACCAAAAACAATGCTTTCCTTGAAGTTCAAGCTCTGCTGAGCTCAAATCAGGAACAGAAGATCTGTTCTGAATTGGTATCCATCGCTTGCTGTTGGTCCCACTTATACATGAGACAAGGTGTTGATAATATGCTGGGACATCATGTCTGTCATTGCAAAGTGGGACTGCATCATGCTTACTACAACAAAGAACAAAAGCAAAACATTAGTTTCATTTTGGAAGCTAACTTATAAGTTAATGAAAAAAAGATGTATCTATAAAATGAAAATCCTCACTAAACTTCAAAATGGCACACAATAAAACCAAGGACAATTCAATAGTACAAAGAGCATCCTTACCCAGAAGTATGGCAATGGGAATCAACAGTTTTCTGCCAGATGAAAGTCTCATCCTGCTGTGCTATAAGAGCCCAACAGATTTTCTCAGCGAACACTTCTACATGTGTCAGAGCATTTCTCTTCTTAACGGGCAGAGAGCTTCCACGTGTCTTGCTAGTTGGTGAGGTTAAAACAAAGTAACCTCCAGGCCTAAGAACTCGATCTGCTTCAATAAGGAACTTTCCATCTGTTTCATTAACTCAAAAGGTTAAAAACATAAATCAAAAGTTTTGAACAAAGATTGCTACCTGTGATCAGTGAAATTTCCATATGTACATCAATATAGAACAAAATTATTGGAAATCTGATGGAGAAATAAGCTAAGCACATATGCTTTGAATCCAGCAGTCCACAAATTTTGTCTCTCATGAACCCTGTTGCATTACAATCGAACCAACTAGTCTCCTGTGGAACAACCTATAATCATCAACTTCTTTCTTCAGAAACCACAGCGCATATATTGACTGAACAATCAAACTAAGAAGCAATGTTGTCTTTATCCTTAAATAAAAGGGAGATTTAACAGTGCCACAGAAGTATCTCAATTCTGTATAAACTCTTAACAGAGCAGCACAGCAAGAGCAAAACAAAAAACACACCAGAGAAACAGAAGGCAAACTAGCAACAAGATATAGTTTAGCCTATTTATTAGAATAAATGTGCAGCACAAAAAAGTAAGCCACCACATTACTACCAGGAGATATGCCAGAGAGTACCTTTTTCATCCCAAACAATGCCACATTGGGTGCAATGAACCATGTCAAATGACAATGATGGGTAAGGAAGTTGCTGTGAAATAAAGTTCCCAATCATTGCTGGTAGACCTCTCTCAAGAGCCAGTTGTACTTGGCTGCCAGTTGCCTCATATGCCGCAGTACAGAGAGGCATTAACTTCAGTGATACCAAATGAGCTCCAAAGCTGCCAAATCCACAGCCAATATCTAATATAGTTCGCACCTATTAATCAATCAACAAAGGTTAAAAACTACAAAACACTCTGCTTCACTTGAAAAGAGCATAAAATAGAGAAAACTACATGGCATGTTTCCTATGATGCCCATGAACTCAGTAGGAGACTGAAATGTTTTTCTTTCAGAAAGATCATTTTTTTAGAGCAACAGTTGCTCTGGAAAAATATATGACCCTAAAGATAAAGTGCAAAGAAGACTTGCATTCTTTTCAAAGAAATATAAGCAGTTTTAGAAGTAATAATGCTTGAGAAGCTGCCAACACTAGCCATGGAACTCAAAGAACTCTTACACCAGCTTGAAGTAATTCGGAGTCACTTCCTAATCCAATCATCTCTGCAATCTGGCAGGAATAATCTTTAACACCATCAAAGATCAATCCTTCATCTGAGTGGAAAGCAATTTGATTCTCTTCTAGCAACATCAGCCTAAGGAGATTGTATTTAGTAAAATTCCCATGACAAGAATGTCATTAAATCTAAATAACCTATAATGACTATTATACCAAAGGACACGATGACATCTAGAATTTTAAAGAATTACCTCTTGGTCATGCTTCCAGAAGAAAGAAATTGGTCTTTGGTTATCTTCACATTTCCGCTCCATATCACATCCCGACCACTTGGCCACCTGAGGGGGATCTTATAGTCCTTTGGAGGCCGTGTCAGACACCGGCCTCTTGGTCTTAACAATTCACAATGCCGATCAAATTCCTCGCCATTTTTAAACCCGGCCAACAAACTTGCAGTAACATTGTAACAAGGCACAAAATGTTCTCCTTCTCTGCCACAAAATGCAAGTTCATTTTGGCGACTAGCTCCTAATGACAGAGTCCTCAGCTCCAAATAATCAACAGCTGCCTGTTCCTTTAGCCTCCTATGAGTCGAAAAAATGTCAGGCACTGGAGTTGATGCCGAGGCATCATATGCACCGAAAGAAGTGGATCCCAGAATTGCAATTAGTGCAAGCACACAAACGAGGCACAGCAGCAACCAACTAACAGATAATTTGTTGAACCGGGGCCTTCTCATATCCAAAATGTTGAACAATTGATCTCTACAGCTCCAAAAAAAAACCCATCACCACATACAACTCCCTTATACACGTTACCATGAATCCGCACAACAATCCCTACAAGCATAGAAAGCAGACTTCTTTCCACTCAAGGATCGAACTTTTCATAACAATCAAGCCTAAACTTGCTCAAGCCCCAAAAATCGAGAATGGGAATTAGGATCATGAATCCGGAATTCAGTTGCCAACAATGATCCAACAAATTCACGCAGCTGAACCCGCCAAATCAGTCTCTGCAGTGACGACTAAGCCAATCAGATCAACCTAACATTCATGTCCAAAATAACCCCCCACCCCGCAACAAAAACAGAAACACCCAAAACAATAAGTCAACATTGCATTCATTTAACAGTAATGCTTCCTTGCTTGCTTGCCAGTTTAACGGTAACAACGCATTTGTCGAACGAAGATGGCAGTAAATACAGATGTTAACCAGAAAACAAAAAAAAAAAAAAAAACAAGAAAAACCCAGATCAGATTAAAGTTACTGAAAGAAGATCACCACCGAAATGATATACGGAAATGCACATTTTAACATTCTGAAATGAAAATGATATGAGAAAACTGGGCGTTTTTTTTTTTTACTTTTTTTTTTTTTGTGGAAATACCTGTTCAATTCGTTCTTGCTATTGAGAAAATGATTCAAAGGCAAAATGCAAGCGTGGAGGGGAGAGAGAGAGCGCGAGAGAGAGTGTGTGGAAGAGAGAGAGAGAAGCAGAGGAGGGAGAGTGTTTTAATTTTAAGAGAAGTCTAATCATGCATGGTCATACTCATAAAAAACATTTTTTTTTTTTTTTTTGACTCGCATGCCATAGGTAGGAATTTTATCAAAAATATAAAATATTTTTTTTAGTTATATAAAAAAATAATAAAAAAATTATGTAAATTTTAAAATAATAAAATTAAGTGAATGATTTTTATTTTTATACTATAAAAATAAATTATATTTTATGTAAATTTATTATTCTTAATTTTGTTTATAATTATAAAAAATTATTTAAATAAAATTAAAATTAATAAAATTTTAAAAATATTTATATTTTTAAAAAATATCATTATAATTTTTTTTATTTTTAAAATTATATCTTTTTATTAATTGATAAATATTAAAGGTTATTATACTTCAAGATACAGTTGAACGAAAAGAGACACTACCTATTACGTAACTTGGAGAAAATAACTGGATCGCAAAAAAGATATAAATTTATTTTCAAATTTATGAATTTTAATTTGAAAAAAGATATATAAAATTTATAAAAATTTTAATAACTAAATAAATAAAGAAATAAATATTTCCTTCTGATTTATTTGTCTCATCAAGACCCAAATTCGTATGACTAAGCTAAACCTCAAGACTTACGCTATTTTTGGGTTAAATTCTCTAACGGTCTTGTGATAAGTTTTTGGCATTTTATCTCATTCAAGTTTTAATTTACTTATAAGACGCCTATAATTTTTAAATTTGACAATTAAAAATTTTTTTATGGTTTTATTGATCTTAAAGTTATTAATTGATTTTAAAAAAAATTTAAAAATTTAAATATTATGAGATTCAAATTTTTTAGTCTTAATGATTTTTTTTGACTTGTTTAGAATTTATTTTCTAATTTTATTTGAGTTAAAAAAATTGAACCCATTAAAATTCCAAAAAATTATAAATTCTAACAAGTTTCCACAAAAAAAAAAAAAAAAGGCCGAGTCAATAAATTAAATTTCATAATATTTTATAAATTTTTTAATTAAAAAATTCTTAAAATAATAAATTTTGACAGAAAATTTAATTATTAAAATTAAAAATGAAAAATATATTATAATGTAAATTAAAACCCTAAAAAGAAAAAATATATATATAAAAAACCTTTGGACTTAAATGCATTTAACTTAGTACTATAATTAGACAATTTTTAAAGCCCGCCTACTACGGCAATGGGAGCTCGAAGCTCCGAGCGACCAGCTTTGGATTGCAAATTAAGCCGTTAACCGGCGAGCTGATCACTATGCTGGCGGCAAATGTGCACTAAAGTCTTTGATAATTTGACTTTTTGAATTAAATTTTCAGCCACGGAGTCTTTTTCAATGAAGGCGACAAAATGGAATCCAGGCCTCGTCCTTCAAATGCAAAAATGTCAAAATTCATATATTCGATACCAACATGTGTAGATATTTTGATTGGTGGGTTCAACAAATGAAATCTAATACACATTATAACTGATGTTATAGCCCGCATGTAGCGTTTTTTTAGTATTACTGTCATGCACATTGTCTTATATCTTCATTTTATTTTTTTCTAACACAATTCTTACGTGTTAAAAACATACAAAACATTAGCATAGGTTATTACTAATATTTACAATTTTTTTATGGAGAGAATATAAAAGTATATTGCATCCCAATGAGTTCCAGGGAACTTTATGCCCCTGTTGTCTAGGTCCATCTTAAAATTTGCTATTGCCAGACAACTTTTATTATCAGCACAGCACACCCCCCCCCCCCCACACCCCGGGGGGACTTGGAAGCTTAAAACCTCAAGTGCTGGCCTACTCGGCTTGTAAATGGACACCAAAGTCGGATTAAATTGACTTTTTGAATTAAAGTTTAAGGCCATGATTCTTTTTTGATGGAAGGAGCCAATGGAGTCCAGACGGTGCACCCCACTGGACAGCAACCATGTCACATCCTTCGAGTCTCAGAACTTTAGGTTGATTCCTTTGGTATTTTCATTTTCCATAAAAAAAAAAAAAAGAGAGAGAGATAAATGCTGCTAATTTTATAATGATAAAATATCACAAGGGGTTTTTACTTAAATCTTCTAAATTTTGATGCAATGCCATACATTCGATTTGTCTTGTGCACCATTTGCCATACATTTATGGTTGGCCACGCATTTAGATAAATGTCATGCATAAATTAGTAATTAACATCCAACAACACTTGGCCGACTCATTTAGTATTGGCATCTTCCACATCTAGAGAGCATCTTTTCAGCTTAAATCAATCAAAACTCTACACCCGAATGACTTTTTTTTTAGTATTTTCTAATAGTTTTGAGAGTACCATTGGTCATAAACTTTTGTGATGTGTTTGGATGTTGCCTAGAATGATGCAGATTGCCTCCCGAAGCTTGGGCCACACTAGGGGCAGCACGCGTGCCACCGCGAAAGTCCCAATGGGCCTTTGGGCCCGAGCCACTAGAAGGCAATCCAAAATGGCTATAGAGCTTTCAGTATAGAGATCAAATCAACTCGAAAATTAAAATGGCAATAAAGCTGTTTGATAATTAAATTATAAAAACTAACATTTTACAGTGCACAAGAAGAAATCATAATTGGAGGGTGTAAAACGAAATTATCCTCTAAAAGATTATCAGAACACAGGTTAGGACAAAGAAGCAAAAAGAACTATTAAAATGCTTCCTAACAGGCTACCCATCTAAAATATTTGACCATGTTTAAAAATGGTTGTACTGTTGAGCAGCCCAGTCAACACCTAGGCCAGATAGATACTAGTAGGCTCGAGAAGGCATGAAAGGTGAACTAGTTATATACATTGGGTGTCAAAATAATATTAATATTATTAATAATATTTGTGTCACTAATAATACTATCATTAATGTTAATTATTTTTAATGGTATATGATTACAATATATTATAGAAATCATTTATATTATTTATTAATAAATAATTATTAACGATTATATTACATTTTTATTCTATTTTTATCATTGTTATTAGAATAATTCTTATTTGTAATTTTCATTCATAGTTTTGATTTTATGTTAATTTTAATACATTTTTAATTATTTTTATGTTATTTAGGATTTGCAATATTTTTGATAATTTATTTGTATTCTTATTCTTATTCTAAAATTAATAAGACAATAAAAAGGAGTCTAATTCTAATTATGTGTGAAACCGAACAGTTTAGTGAATTTATCATTCTATTGTTTTTTTATTTTGGTTTTATTTTTTAATTTCAATTCTAATTTCAGTTTTTTAATGTCAATCAAGTAGTTCCTTACAAGAGAATGTTGTTTGAATATTTCTACAGGTTATTTTAGTGTGATGAGTGATTAAAAGACGACACACCCCTTTTTGTGCTTTTGGTTCATAAGAATAAAATAATTATTATTGATGTTAATGAATATTTTCTTTAAATGTCTACATTTTTCAAATATTTAACATGCATTTTATGACAAATCATCAGTAAAAATATTGTTAATAACTACCCATAAAAATAAAAATCTAACTTCCTAAAGTAATGTTCAGAACAGCACTACATTGGAAGGCTTTAAATTAATGAAGTCCATATCTTTCGTGTTGTATTTTACAATGTGTTTCTGAGTGAAAACAGCTAACATTTCTCTTGATTTAAACGAAGCCACACCATGCCATTATGACTACCAATACGAAACAAGCTAAATGGTGATGCTTGCGGCTACTTCCTCTACGTTCTCTTCACCCTAGAGAATTAAATGATGATTCATCACCATGCCACCATGTAGCAATCATCCTCCGCTCATGCAATTCATGGATAATCGACCATCCATTATATCCCAAGAAAAAGAGTTGCATAAACCAAGCTCACAACTTACATCACAAAAGGAGGCTCAAGACTGGAAAGGCTTCATCTGAAACTTGGCCGTGAAGTGTTATTGTCTTCATAATCATCAAGAATTACTTTGACATCATTACTTTTCAGGGAATTAACAACAGCCCAAATCTTAGTGCTGTTTTTAAAACCCTTTTTTTCAAGCTCCTTGTTTATGTCCACATGAATCCCTCTTCCCTGCCCCTCTTCAAGACCCTCCACCTTCAGTCGCATGGCCAGCACCTCTCCAATGACTGCTGCTGCTTTGGCATTGCAGGACCGACCACACTCGAGTGAGTTCTTGATGGAATGTTCAACTGTTGATGCTGATGCCACAATCCTCCCATTGTTTCTGTCCACCACATTTGCCGTAATGTACTTCAACGATAAAAACAGCCTCAGCACATACCTCTTTAGTACTGTCATTTTACAATTATCCTAACATTTTTTGTCAAGAACAAAAAACAATAATAAGTTTCTGGTATCCTAACAAATTCAATGTCAAGTAGAGATGATGAAACAGGGAAACATCTTAGAAGACAATAAAGAATATGTATGTCCACTGTTAGTACAAAAGCTAAATTAACTATACACTACAAGCTTGATGTAACATATCCAACCAGGCAATTTTACCATAAGCACTGTGATAACCCCATACCCTCAGACATAATTAAGACTTTCAATATATAGTTTACAAATTCAAATTCAATTTACTTGCAGCAATTTACAAATTCCTTTGTCTATCTGAAGTCATTCTCACGATCCCAAATGTTTTGAAGACATTTAAAGGATAAAGGTTAAATGTTTCACAATACATGCAGCCAACAAGAGAGCAAACACAAGCTATTCAGGTTTAAACAAAGCCAATTAAACAAAAGGGTCACATTAGTTTACTAGCAAAACAAGTGCATCTTACATAAACTCCAACGTTAATTTGCAGACAGATATCACATTAACTTTAAACATTCTAAAGATCAAAACATATTGGCCTACTGTACATCTGAATCCCCCTACTCTTGGAAGAATAATAGATAACAGATACCAAGCTACTCCATATTAACAGTTGCTGGCAGCTACTCAAGTAAATAACAAAGTGAAAAACCTGGGACAGCCTAGCTTCTTATTAACTTTCAATTCTTATCACTTGACGCCATTTGCAGAAACCATAAGCCTCTATCTTATTCATAATTATGGTGCGAAAATCGATTTGGGTTTAAGCGTTTGTTAAAAAATAGCAGAATGAACAACATGACTGCTGAGCTCCATGTAAAAGAAAAAAAAAAGTTATTTATATAAACTACACCATGGAAGTGAAAAATTAAAATCCCAAAAGAAAAAGAAACCAAAGAAGAAGAAGAAGAAGTAAGACTTCGAAGCACGAAAACAATACCTGAGAGATAAAAATACCTTGAAATCTGAACCTAGAAAGCCAAAAGACTCTGCTTTAGAAACGGGATTTCAAAGAAGCAAACCTACGCTATTGCCAATATTTGAGAGGCTAAGAGAGGAAAGCTGGATTCGGATCTTGTTTCATAATAAAGAAAAGATCCAATTTGGCCGGAGAAGAAGGACGATAGAATCGCCGACGAGGGCTCGCGGCGGTGATTATAGGTTTGCCGACACAACAAAGGGGCTACTGTGGCTTTCAGTTGTCGGCCAGAGACGCCACAGAACCTGACCTACCTTTTGTCCTCTCTTGGTCACCTTTTTTTTTGTTTTTTGTTTTTTGTTTTTTTTTTCTGCCACTGGTAAATACATAATGTTTTATATTATATAACTAAAATTTAATATCATATAAAAGCATTTTACTTAAGTCCTAGTCTCTATAGTAAGTATTAACCAAACCGAAGGGAAAATATAACTTTATTTCCCTTAATTCTGATGGTTAAATACACTAATATAACACTTTTCTTATAAATTAAGTTTTAAAATATTTTTATAAACTTAAAAAATTTGTTTTGATAAATAAAAAAAAAATTCAATAAAATATCAAGTAAGTTCTTTTAATTCTTTATTTTTATTTTTGTTTTTTTTTTTTTTTTCCTTTGAATTTGTTTACAAGCTAGATGAATGCAATCAAATAAATTGATTTTAAGACAAAAAAAAAAAAATAATGTTAAACTCGACATAATAGTTATCTAATGGCAGTAAGACAAATAAACCCGGCAAAATCTGGGTCTTGTTCTGCCACCAAAGTAACAAATATTAAAAAGATACCAAATTATTTCATTCTTTTATTTTTATTAGGTTTCTTTAAAAAAAAAAAAAAAAGTTATCTTAGAATCATATCATGCTAATATGGAAATATTAGAGACCCTTTTAGTATTAAAATATAAATACTAATATTTTGAATAATAAATTCCTTCTCTTTAAGAACTTAAAAGAATATTTTGTATTATTTTCCTAACCCATTTCACCATGAGAATTTAAAAAATAATCAAAATTTGATGAGAACGCTCATAAATGTTATAAAAACTTCATTTTCTTAGCGCTGAATCCCATGTCAATAATTTTCCTTATTTTATTTTCAAATCTCTGAATAGTCGAGTAAATCAAAAATTAATAAAATAGAACACCATCAAGATTAATTACTGCAGCTTTTGAGCATTTATTTCCGGTTTCATCTGGAAAAGCCGTGAAAAATGAAGAACAGGCAGCCGCTTCTTCTACAATAGTCAAAGAGTGAAAGGCAATTTTGAACTCACCATAGCGAGCTTCTGCGGAAATGGATCGATCTGTGGAATTGACGAGCCCCAATGGACCGTTCAGCTCCTCCATTATAAGTAGTATATAGTTATACGTTTATATGCCGAATATTTTAACAAACAAAAAACTTTCTTAAAGACAGAATCTACCCAAATGAATTATCAACTAATAGATCACGGCAAGCAAGAAATTCAGAGTTTATTGAAGAAAAAAAAAAATGATTCAATCGAGTCTATCACTGTGAAGTTGTGTAACATTTTACGTCAATAGAAAAAAAAAAAAAGATCAAATCCATACATACATATATATATATATATATACTGACTCAAATTTAAATTTCAATAATTTCCCTGAAAAAGGTCAATCCTCAAGTGAAAGGTTTGCCTTGTCCATGAGCACACCACGAGAAAACTCAAATATTAAATGCCATAGTACATGTATTTTCTTCTTATGAGTAATTTTGTGGTAATAATGCACGTGGATTCTACAAGTCACTTTGTAGTAGATTAAGGGTATGTTTAAAATTATAAGTGAATTTTACTGTTATAGTTGAGAAATTAACAATATTAAAATTTATTATTTAAAATATAATTAACTAATTAATAATAATCTATAATATCTTAAATAAAACAATTTAAAAAACTCTTTAATATAGCTAAATAGTAATTAATTAATATATAAGGGATATTTTTGTTTTAAAAAATTATATTAATATGATGTACTTTTTTTTATTGTACAAAAATATTATATTTTTTAAATACAAATTTAAATTGTAGTACTTGTTTATCATTACTCTTTTTATGCATGGTCTTTTGTTTTTGGTTTTTTTAAGGAGTGATGGACAATTGTTTCTGCTTCAAAAGTAATTGAATTTTCATTTTTCATTTTAGGAAGTGGTTGACAATTGTTTCATTTTGCAATTTTATACATAATTAATTTTGCTTTAGAATTCCACCGGTTTTTTTTTTATTTTTCATTTGTATATTAGGCCTCATCAATATTGCATTCCACAGAATGAAAAAATTAAACTCTAATTTCTAGGATTTTATCCCAATATTTTTGAAATATTTGCTCTGTCTAACCTTATAATCATAAAGTTTTTCAAAATAATAATTAAAAAAATAAGGAGTCCACCAATCTCTAAACTCTCTTTGGACACACATTACATGGGTTGAGACAAAGGTTTCAGTGTCTTCCCATCTAGTTTTTCGGATACACAGCTCCATCTCTCGTCATCATGACATATGAACAAATGCGAAATGAAAAACTCTGAACTGCAGATTCTTGCTCTGCTATCAGTTTTGAGTATTACTATTAGACAAAATTATTCCAATATTAAAGCACTAATATCTCCAAATGGCATCATGAGCAACCTGAAAAAGAAAAATATTTTGATTTCAAAAGCGAGAACAAACACATCTACTGCCAAGTTATAGTAAATTCGTGAGACCCCAGATGAAGAACTGGTGTCCCGAAACAAGACACACCTCAAATTTCATTCATACAAAACAGATTGATCGAGGGAATGATAAATCTCCTAGCACATAGGTCTAGTGGTACACAATTTGTGGGTACATTACCTCAAAATCCAACATCATTAAAAATGTAAAGCATTAGAATCTATTCCTATGGTATTTCACTAAATCAAACATTCTTGTTTTCCTTGCATCAGGCAATTGCTAATTCCCTGTTCAGGTAGTCAACAAACATCCTCTTTGCACTATCTGCATCTGAAGGTGGGGGTGGTCCACTTAAGCTCGTTTGACCCGTCAACTTGATGAATGTTCTACGTAGCCGACGTAGCTCAGGAAGTCCAATTGATCTTGAAATATTGAGAGCCGGCAATCCTTGACCAAGAGAAATACCATTCAGAGGCCCTCCAACAGACTGGGATTGTGCTTCCACAATGACATTAATCACCTCTTGTGTTGCCCTGTCCAACTCATACAATGAATTTGCCTCTGAAAAACGTGCATTTTGTGTAGCAATTGTTGGCTGTAAAATTTTGACATCCCGAGTCTTGGAATCCACTGTTTTGGTTAAATATGAAACGGCATCTAAAATGGCGGTGGAAGACTTCTGAATTCCATCTCTAGATGGCCATAACTCAAACAAAGGGGAATCCCATCGGCTCCTTCTATCAGGCCTCTCAAATCTTCTTGTCAAATCCTCAAATATAGCATCATCATATGCTGGTACTCCCTCCTCCTTTCGCTGATCATTCCATTTTTTACACATAATTTCTTCAACATCACAGTATACGACGCAATACCTTGTTCCTGCAGCACGAGCCAAACACCATAACTCATATCTGTAACCTTTAATGTTGTTCAATGAATCTACTATGATTATATTATCTTTTGATACAGATCTATCAACTTCAGACCTAATCGCTCCCCTTAAATTCTTCTCCGCATTTGTATTGGCATAGCTTTCATTACGATCAAGATGGAATGAAGCTTCATCAATGATTCTAATTGTTAATTTTGATTCCAATTCTCTGAGAGCTTCAGAAAGGCAAAGTGCAGCCATGGACTTCCCACTGCATGGCTGGCCGCAAATCACAACCAAAGCCATCTCAAGGGAATTCTGTACTTAAGCTGAAGCAAACAGAAACTCCTTTTCAAAGATTGCTCACTGCTAGAAGCATAACAAAAATGCATTAATAAGAATTCTTCCCCTCAAGATGGCAACTTTATGTAAGTTTCACATAAGTGTCTAAGATCTGTCTCACATCAGATATAATCTTTGCAACTTAAGTTACCATATGTAAAATTGAACACAGCCACCAAAATTGATCTTTCATTACTTGCAACCTTTATCCCTTAAAAGTCAAAGTTCATCAGCAATGAGACTTTGCTTTCAATGTGATCCCAGATAGTGGGTGAAAGCTTTGAATTATAGAACATCATTTGCTTGTTAGACCTCACACCATGTATTGCATTATATGACCTATAATTGGAATTCTTCTAAAAGTCACTGTATCTGCTCTTCAATTGTGTGTAGAATATCATGGTTCACACGGAAATATTTATAATGACAACATAGATTCCAAGACATTAAATTATATCCATACTTCACATGAAGAAACGGCAGATGAAATTATGTCAGCACATGCCACTATGCACACTGATTTCCATACAAACGGGATGATTGGAACACACAAGAGAATTTCTTTTGTTATACTGAGACAAAAACAAAGTCAATTAAACCAAAAGGGTCACATTAGTTTACTAGCAAAACAAGTGCATCTTACATGAACTCCAACGTTAATTTGCAGAGATATATCACGTTAACCTTAAACATTCAAAAGATCAAAAAATATTGGCCAACTGTACATCTGAATTCCCCTACTCCATGTTACCAGTTGCTGGCAGCCACTAAAGTAAATAACAAAGTGAAAAAACTGGGACAGCCTAGCTTCTTATTAACTTTCAATTCTTATCACTTGATGCCATTTGCAGAAACTATAAACCTCTATCTTATTCATAATTATGGTGTCAAATCGATTTGGGTTTTTAAGTGTTTGTCAAAAATAGCAGAATGAACAACATGACTACCGAGCTCCATGTTTAAAAAAAAAAAAAAAAATTATTTATATAAACTACACCATGGAAGTGAAACATTAAAATCCCAAAAGAAAAAGAAACCAAAGATGAAGTAAGACTTCAAAGCACGAAAACAATACCTGAGAGATAAAAAAGACCTCGAAATCGGAACCTAGAAAGCCAAAAAGCTCTGCTTTAGAAACGGGATTTCAAAGAAGCAAACCTACACTATTGCAAATGTTTGAGAGGCTAAAGGGGGACAGTTGGATTGGGCCCTTGTTTCATAATAAAGAAAAGATCCGATTTTGCCGGAGAAGAGGGACGATAGGATCGCCAACGAGGGCTCGCGGCAGAGATGGTAGGCTTGCCGACAAAACAAAGGGGCTACTGTGGCTTTCAGCGGTAGACCAGAGACACCAAGGAACCAAACCTAGCTTTTATGTTTTTTCTGGAAAATAAAATTAAATTTTGTAAAGGATAACGAAAACTAAATGCCTGATGTGTATTGTCAAATTGGGGAACAGTTGACTATTTACGTGGCTTTTTGATATCCCGTATTTTGTTTGCAATAATACAAATTTGTAAAGCTTAATTTAATTCAATTATTTCTATTAATATTTGTAAAATACAGTAATTCTCAATCAAATTTCATCCATTTATAAGTTGTTTAATTCATTGCATGCAGTCGAGATAAAGCCTCCGCCGACACGGTGAGTGAGATCTGTACGTTGAGCATGAAAGCAACCCAACTCAGTATAAAACAAAAATGGTGGTTTAGTTTTTTATTTATTTATTTATTTATTAAATTTGTGTTTTTTAATTTGACTTTTTAAAAAAAATTTAAGTTTTAAAAATATAATCGTCAGATGTTTTTAAGAAACTATAAAATGCACCTTTTTTTTTTTTAAATTATTATTATTATTATATTTATTATTAAATAAAATAATATTTTATTATTTATTTTAAAATAATTATTATAAATAAAAATAATATATTTAATATTACATATTTAATTTAAAATATAAAAATAATTATTATAATTTAAAAATAAAATAAATATTTAATTATATTTTTTATAATTATTTTATATATTAATATATTTTAATAATAATTTTATTAAATATTTATAATTTTATTAAATTTTTTACAAAATTACTCTGGAGAAAGAAATAGAGCGAATTAAGAAGCATTATAGAGGAAGATGGACAAAGAGAGTGAGGATATAAAAATTCTTGTTAAGATGGTCGATAGAGAAACTTTACATACCATTACTATTTGTTAATAGATCTTAGATTCTAATTTTAATAAAATAAAAACATAAAATTTACCAAAAAAAAAAAAAAAAGAGAGAGAGAAGTTACTCAACCTGCGACAGCTTAACAGACAAATACATTTATATGTGTAATTAAAGTATACTGATGAGTTTAGTTTCCGTGTAATTGTTTTTGGGAAATCCGAGAAGTGAGAGAATCAAAAGAAATGGGTGGCCTACCACCTGCTTTGGTTTGTAGGCGGAAAATCTGAGTGGTTGGATCTTGGAAACTGGGTGCTGCTTCCTTACTGCTCTCTCTCTCTCTCTCTCTCTCTCTCTATATTTATATATATATATATTAATTTTAATTTAATTTTTAAAAGTTTTCATAACTTATAAATGCATGCACGCAATAATAATTGAGATGGTAACATTGTATATCGTGACACGGAAATGGGGCCTGTTGTTGTAGTCTAGTCTGTGCAGATCCCCTCTTTCCTCGGCACAAGAAGCTCCCCATCGCATATTTGTCTCTCATTTGCTTTGTTCATATCCAAAGTTTTTATCTTTTTTTATTTTTCTTCCCTCGTTTGCTCTTTCGCTTTCTGACCTCCTGAGGAACTAGACTGCTGTAAGGTCATTGATCCCTGTTCGTTCCTTTAATTTTTTTAATTTTTTGTTGTGTTTTTTTTATTGTGATGTGGGTTTGTTTGTTGTGTTAGATTTTTTGAGAACTGTGATTTTCCATTATTTTTGTATGGATGCAATGATGAGTCGTTTTTATTTTTTTTTTTTGGCTCTTTTTTAATGATTGATAGATCTGTGGATGATATGTTTTATATATATCCATCCTGCTTGCTTGTTGGGGTTCTGCTGATAGCATATTTTGCTCGTTGCAATTCTAGCTCCAGCATTTGAAGGTTTCCGGGTCGTGGAAGCCTGGCTTTTACGAGCATATATTTGTTGATTGGAGTGGGTTTGATTGTGTTTCGTGTTACAATTCTAGCTGGTTGCTGTTTAAGGTAATGGAAGAACATGGATCTAAAATAAACTGTGATCTCCATGCCCCCCCAATAAGTGATTATGGAAATTTGCGGTATTGAATTGTCTATGAATGTTTTAGTTAAAGGGAAGCTTTTGCCTTTTCAAGATCTGCCGTTTGTATGCTCAATTGGAGTCTCAGGGACTAATTATGGTTTTGTCTTCTTTTTGTCAAAATAATCTTCTTCTTCTGAATTGTTGTTTTCCTGTGGCTGTTGATTCAGGCTATCAAAGGTATATAAAATTATGGTGAAGATCTGTTGCATTGGAGCTGGTTATGTCGGTGGGCCGACAATGGCTGTGATTGCACTAAAGTGCCCAGAAATTGAAGTGGCAGTTGTTGACATTTCTGTGCCGAGGATCAGTGCCTGGAACAGTGACAACCTGCCAATCTATGAGCCAGGTCTTGATGATGTGGTCAAGCAGTGCAGAGGAAAGAACCTGTTCTTTAGCAATGAAGTGGAGAAACATGTTTCAGAGGCTGATATAGTCTTTGTTTCTGTTAATACCCCAACCAAGACCCAGGGGCTTGGAGCTGGCAAAGCAGCTGATCTGACCTATTGGGAGAGTGCTGCTCGTATGATTGCCGATGTTTCGAAATCTGACAAAATTGTCGTTGAGAAATCAACAGTCCCTGTGAAAACAGCTGAGGCAATTGAAAAGATCTTGACCCACAATAGCAAGGGCATCAACTTCCAGATTCTCTCTAATCCAGAGTTTCTTGCCGAAGGAACTGCAATTCAAGACCTTTTTAATCCAGACAGGGTCCTTATTGGTGGTAGGGAGGTTCCAGAAGGACAAAAGGCAATCCAAGCATTGAAAGATGTTTATGCACACTGGGTTCCTGTGGAGCGAATTATATGTACCAATCTCTGGTCGGCTGAGCTCTCAAAACTTGCTGCAAATGCCTTTCTGGCTCAGAGGATCTCTTCTGTTAATGCCATGTCGGCCCTCTGTGAAGCGACTGGTGCAGATGTCACCCAGGTCTCGCATGCTGTTGGTAAGGACACACGAATTGGGCCTAAGTTCTTGAATGCCAGTGTGGGTTTTGGTGGGTCTTGTTTCCAGAAGGATATCTTAAACTTGGTCTATATTTGTGAATGCAATGGCCTTCCTGAGGTTGCCAATTACTGGAAACAAGTCATTAAGGTGAATGATTACCAAAAGAACCGGTTTGTGAACCGGCTGGTCTCCTCTATGTTCAACACAGTGGCAGGAAAAAAGATTGCAATCTTGGGATTTGCCTTCAAGAAAGACACTGGGGATACCAGGGAGACCCCGGCTATAGATGTTTGCAAGGGCTTGTTGGGTGACAAAGCCCGACTGAGCGTATATGACCCTCAAGTTTCGGAGGAGCAGATTCAAAGGGATCTGTCAATGAATAAGTTTGATTGGGACCATCCTGCGCATCTCCAGCCATTGAGCCCTTCGGCTATCAAGCAAGTCAGATGTGTCTGGGATGCTTACGAGGCAACCAAAGATGCTCATGGAATTTGCATTCTGACCGAATGGGATGAATTCAAAACTCTCGATTACCAGAGGATTTATGATAACATGCAGAAGCCTGCATTTGTCTTTGACGGGCGAAATGTGGTAGACGGTAATGCCATGAGGAAAATTGGTTTCATTGTTTATTCGATTGGCAAGCCTCTTGATCCATGGTTGAAGGACATGCCAGCCGTGGCCTAAAGAGCAGACTAGCACAATTTTGAGGTGGCCTGTGTGGCAGGATTGTAGTAGAATCATATATGACAGACATCATGGTCTCATAATTTTTTCTCCTTAGGTATTTGGTATTTCCTAGTTCTGGGATTTGTCTGTTTTTCTTACTTCTGTAATGGGGTCCTCGGCACAATTGTGCTTTGATGTGTCTTTTCTTAGTAAGATGCCTACATACATTTGTTCAAAATAATCATCACAATCTCACCATGTTTTGATACCGAGTCTCCATTTATTCTGAACAATTACGTTGTCCAGTTAGCTCGTTGGCTATTTTCAAATTTTAGTTGGGTTTTCAGGATAATCACAGCCTCGGTCACGGGGATGGTTCATTTTTTATTTCTTTCACTCACTTGTTTCACAGAATCGTGTTAGGATGTCGAGCTTTCCCCCTTCAGGGGGACAACCAGTAATGACTGGCTACCGAGAGAAGTGTACATTTTTTCAAGGATAGGCAGGACGTTGCAGTCACCGGAAACTTCTCCAACTCGTCTGAGATATATGGGAACATGTCTAGCAAATTTGTACACACATGTGTGGATGCTTATAATTGGAGGATTAAAGAGTTTGGGGGGGGGGGCAGTACACATAAAATTCATTTCAAGTCACGGATCCTATAAATAATTAAATGTGATCTTATAATTTAAAGGTCTAAGATGCAAAGAATTGATCATGTTAATATAATTTTACCGAATTTAGGACAATTGGAGCTCCATTGGTCGGATGATCTTCTTGTGCCGCTGAAGTCAGTCTCTGCTTGAGCTAATACGCAAGCCCTCTGAACATTCAAAGTAAACGCTTCAAGAGATGGAGGAATTTTCAATTCTGTCTGCTTAGTCAAAGGACGGCACAATTTCTCCATTTGATCGCTACCATAATATTACAAAAATTATAAATTATATATTCTCTTTTTGTGCCACATAATCACAATAATTATAATAGTAATAATAATAAAAGTTGAAGGATTTGGGGGGGGGGTTCAGACATGTAAAAGTCACTGCACTGTTTAGCTGGGGGCTTGATGGGCCCTTAATGGACTGGCCACAATCGAACCTTAAGCAAGGAACTCTCCAAGGGCCACGGGGCATCGTTCATTTTGACAAAGCAGATCACTACAAATTCGGGTTGACTCTATCAAAGAAACTGCCTCCGGTGATTATCAAGAGATTAAAAAAAAAAAAAAAAAGTAAAAATGATAAAAAAAAAAAATCTAATAAGTTGGCATGGATAATGACAGAAAATTTGTACGGATCTCGTTGGTCAATGGGCATTAACCAAGCGTATATAACTAGTTTAAAACCTCCCATTGTTTGAAAATATTGAATGTTCGTGACTCTTGGCTCCTTGCTGCACAAATGTTTTAGGTAACGGAAGCACAAGATGCAGTCACGGGATTTGAATGAAATTTTCTTCCCTTTTTTTTTTTTTTTTTTTTCTTTTCTTTTTCCTGCATGATTTGTTCATAATCAAAATCTTTTTCATGCAGATTAGAAACAATAATAAATGGATGCAAGCTATTTAGAGTAAAACATAAAATAAATATAATTCCTTTTCTACACTGAATGTGCCTCTTCATTGAGATTTTACACAAGGTTTTATAAGGAATACTTGTCAATACCATCCTGTATGAGCCTATGAAATCTTTCACCTGGTCAGCTTCACAGTGAGCATGGCACTGTTGTATTTGCTGAATTTTTAGGAGAATTGGGTTTGATACAAATGCTAATTTCTCTTTTTATGCTAAGACATCAGATATCATATTAAATGCTAATTTCACGGAAGTTGAAAGGAAAGGAAACATCAAGGCCAAAAATTTATTATCTTGGATATCAATTGATTTGAATTGGCACCAAAAAAAAACAAAAATAGTCTTAAAAAAAGAAGATTCATTTGATTATTATAAGTAAAAATGAGGGAGTGAGGTCCTCCAAGTTGTGTGTGTGGGGGGTGGCAAAGGGATGCAATAATGTTCTGATGTGGGTGTAGGGCGTTTCTCAATCTTAAAAACTGAGAAAAAACATAATAAAAAATAAATAAAAAAAATCTATTAGAAAATTCTACGGGGGCAAAACTACAAGAATTCTATATAGGTTTGGAACAATCCGCAAATATTCCAGGATTATCCAATGTGGCACCATGGGGGCAGAAGGGCAGCCAAGAGGAGAAGTGACATTAGAGTTTCTGCAATTTCAGGAGGAGAGTATGGCATGGCAGCAGTATCAAATTTGTTGTGTAAGGCAACCATCGGCAAAGACAAAATAAGGCATGGTTCGGATGTTGCAGAGTCTCAGGGAGTCAGAGTCAGAGAGAGAGAGAGAGAGTTGCGAAAAAAATAAAAACAAAACAAAAAAATTTGTTAATCTTAGTATCTGATTAAATGCTTGTTCCTCGGGATTCTCAAAAGACCCAGTGAATCATGACCGTCCAAATCCAACACCGGATGGCTCTCATCTGAGTACACGTGCTTCCTATCTTTTCCTCTCCTTTTTAATGTTTTGCTTCCATGCATGGAATTCTTCTCCAACTAGAGCACAAAACAAAACAAAGGAAGAGAGAAATATAGGGAGATAGAGAGAGAGAGGTAGAGAGAGAAGTAGAGTCATGGTTGTGCTTTGATTGTTATTTTATAGAGGCCTATTCATCGCCATCATTAGCGACCCATCGTCCTTCCAAATAAAAATCAAAACCCAAAAAGCTTTGATTTTTCTTTGCCATTAAAACGCCTCCCATCCCACTATTTATTTTTGCACATTCACATAGAGAGAGAGATAGAGAAAGAGAGAGAACAGAGGGATGCTAAGGCTAATGAGTGTGTATGTAACTTAAGATGCGATTTTAAGGGAAAGGGAAAGGGAAGGGGGGGGGGGGGAACTGTTTTTGTGGGTCTGTAGTACTTCACAGAAACTGTCACATCCTTGTCTTACAAAAGCTTTTGATACTCCTGACCCATTAATACTGAAAAAGAAACAAACTTGGTTGATCTGTTTTAATTTTAATTTTGATTTTTTATGTTTGTTCTATGCTTCTCATCTTGATCTAGATTTGATTCCTTGCTTATTCTCTGCTGCTATCTTGTGTCGCTAAAAAAAGGGTCTTGTTTGCAATCAAAAAATGCAGCATCTTCTGTAGAGATTTTGAGGTAACAAAGGCACTTGATCTACTAGCTCTTTTACTGTGCAATTGATTTTAAGCGATGGAAGCCAATCAGAAGAAGAAGTTCATCTGCAAGTTTTGCAACAAGAGATATCCTTGTGGGAAGTCCTTAGGTGGCCACATTCGAATCCATCTGAATGGCAGCTCAACAGTCGCTGAGATAGCAGAAGTAGGACGAGGTGGAGGAGAGGTTTCTAACATCAAGGGTCCGGGCCCGGCGGCTGCTACTGGTGGCCAATCTGGCTACGGCCTTAGAGAGAACCCAAAGAAGACAAAGTGGTTTGCTATCGATCGAAGCAACCGTGGTTTTTTACTTGCAGAAAAGGTGTGCAAAGAATGTGGCAAAGGATTCCAATCCTTGAAAGCCTTGTGCGGTCACATGGCGTGTCACTCCAGGAACAGCTACTTTGAAGATCATTCGGGGACCAGTGAAAAGCTGAAAGAGTTGGTAGAGGATAGTCAGTCTGATACCGAGACATCAACTCCAAGCAAGAGGATGAGATCGGAGAGAATGAGGTACAAGGCCATTGGTGCCAACTCTTCTTCATTTTCATTATCTTTCGCAAATGGTGGCTCTCTATCTTCTGCTTCTGATTTAGAGCAAGAACAAGAAGAAGTTGCTATGAGCTTGATGATGCTGTCTAGGGACTCTGGCTTTAAAGGGTGCTTTAGCTCGGTTGCAGATTCTTCAGATAACAATTCTCTAATTGTAGAGCCTAAGAAGAATGGTGTCAAGTGTTTGTACAGTGGGAACGGAACTTTTGGTGTGAAGAAAGCAAAGAAAAGGGAAGTGAAGTCTATTGTTGAGAATGATGGTTCTGAGGATTCTGGTTCTGGGTATTTCATGAACAGACCAGGAAAGGTTGAATCAGATGTTTCTACCGATGGGTTTACTAAGATTGGTGAATCGAAGAAAGGTAAAGTAGAGTTTGACTCGAGATTGGTGGATGAAGACTTCGATGCTGAATTAGGGAAGAGGTTGAGTAGGTTTAGGCGTGTTAAAACAGAATTAGGAAAGGTCTTAATTGAGAAAGATGGATATGATCGAGCTGATAGAGCTTCGTCGAAGTACGATTCAAGCAAGAGATACAACAATGGTTCCTATAATTCTGAATTTCATGGCAGCAATGCTCAAAAGCAGGGCAAAAGCTTTTCTATTGGGGGAAACAGAACTAGTACTGGGAAGTCAAATGCCTGCAATGGTTCGCTTAATGAGAGCTACGAGAACAGCATCGACACCAATTATGTTCGTAGTTCATCCAATGGTGGGAAGATGGTCAAAACTTCCAGTGGGAAGAGTCTAGCAGAGCACAATTTTGCTGGCAATGCCGAGAAGAAAGTGGGGTCGAAAAAGGGGAAGATGCATCAATGCCCGTTCTGTTCTAAGGTTTTCCGTTCGGGTCAAGCTTTAGGCGGCCACAAGAGGTCCCATTTTGTTGGAGGTGGTGAGGACAGCACTGTGGTGATTAAGCAAGAGGCTCCTGAGATGCCGGTGCCCGCGTTAATTGATCTTAATCTTCCTCCTGCTTCAATGGAGGAAGAGGCTAACGGTTTGGTGCCATGTTAATCCTGGAATTGCTCAAGTGGGGGATGGACTTCTGGTCTCAAGCTGGTAACTTTTTGATCATGCCTACCATTGAAGATTCGAACTAGTGTTTATAGACAGGTTGACGAAAATTTTGGTTATCTTTACTTCGGATCCAAGGATGCTCATTGGAGATGCCTCAAGCAATTGTTGCTTATGGAAAGTAAGTAGTAGTACAGTTTATTTTTCTATTCTAGGAATTTTCTCATTCAAAATTTTAGATTTGTCAGCGCTATGTCTTGGATATAGTTTTTCAATTCAATGTTTCTTTCCTTGCTGTTTAGCTTCCATGGAAGCCAGTAGTTGAAATATAGCGACTGTTGCAACCTTTTGCCTGCAGTTTACATATGATTTTCACTTTTAGTCGTGTTTGATCTCTTTGGAAGCAAAGATCAATTCCTCTTTAACATCACATAAACCTCTTAACATCCATGGCTAACGTGAGCCTTCTCCGAATTGTATTGTGTGGTTATGTATGCACTGTTGCTGTACTGTGCCTAAAGGAATCACGGACCACTTGCTTTGCTTTATGGAGAGAAATATCCTTTTTTTTTTTTTTTTATTTTTTTTTCCTTCTTTCCTGAGCTTCATAGATTAGGAAGACTTGTGCAGTGAGACGGCGCCTACGTGCTTTTACATTCACGTCTTTGGCCCACCATCCTCTGGCCAAATAACTTTTCTGGAGTACTGTAATGCAATCGGTCCGCTGGACAAAGGTTGGTGTATGGCCAAGTGTGACTTGGAAACTCTTTCTGGCATGGAATTCTCACTTCTCTGCAAATGGGGTCTGGGACTGGGGTCAGCACCGTGGCTTCTACGCAATATGCGGCGTGGAAAAGGCTCAAAATGGACTCAATAGTTAACAGTAACGGTGTCGTTCTCTTGTCAATTAGGATTTGGTATTTTCCCCCCTCCCCCAAGTGTCTGTCTTTATGTTATTTTTTTTTTTTTAATTTTTTTTCAACTCATTAGGGCCCCTGACACTGAAAGGAAATGTGTGTAGTTGGTGGGCTGATCTTGTGCTCCAAGACTGCACAAGAGACTCTTTGGTCTCGCGGAATCATGAAAGGATCAAAGTCTGATTCACTTTTTATTGTCCAAGATAATTTGTTTCAAGGTGGTTGCATTGTCACCTACCATTATGCATAAATTTTCTTTCGGCTTTTCCCCAACTGACAGATTTGGTTTTTACTTTAGCCTTCAGCCCTGCATTATTTTCTCCATTCTAGTCCTTTCCCATTTGTGCCTTGTTCGGCCCATGGTTTTAGGATTTGTATTACACCAGCCAGTAGTTATGCAACTGTTTTAATTTCACCTGACGTTCATTGTCATATCTGTAAGATAATATGGACATGATGCAACTGCTAGAAAGTGTTAATAATAATAATAATAATAATTGGAAGACAGAGAGTTGTGATGGTTACTTAATTGGAGAAAATTAATTAATTAGGGTGTAAAGTAAAACAATCTTCAGTGTACCTGTCTTCTATGTGAGCTTTGAGAGAAGCAAAGGGGACCACTTTTGTTTGCCTGGATGGGCTTCCCTAAAGTCAGCTTGCAAATGCGTCAGGCTCTATATCAACAGAACCACTTGCTGGGAACATAACAAAACTTAAATTCCATAGGATTACTTGATAGATAAAGAGAAAAATTATGTGTGGTTGGGACCATTTTGAGGGTCCAAGCTCTAATTCGGATTTTATATATTTTGTCATATTGACTATCTGATTGACAATTCAATTGATTGGGAGTGCCCATAAATTCTATGTTTTTATTATCTGGCTCATAATTCTGGTAATTAGCTTGATGAGACTCAGAACACAAGACTCCGTGTTTGTAGAATGGTCAATGCAATATATTTTTTTTTTATTTAGAGACAGTTTGCAATTGAAATAATTAACTGAATTCAAATGAAAAAAAAAAAAAAAAAGAAATTTTAATCACCAATTCTTCTGATTTTTTTTTTTTTTTTTGTCAAAGAATATGAGAACACCTTCTTTTTCTCTAGGAGAATAGATAAATGGGCCACAGTTACTTAGCTGGCATTATACTGGATCCAAGTACTAGTTATAGGGGTATCTGTAATCAGTCTACGCTACAGAATGAAATGGCACGTTGAAAGCTTAAGCCAGTCTTGTGGCTCCAATTGGCCTGATAAAGGGGAAAGAAGGCAACTAAAGTGGCACTTCTGTTGGGTCTTTTTGGTCTTCTTTGATCAAGTCATTTACTATAACCCCTTAAATGTGTTGTTTTTGAGGCAAAGGCAGCTTCCTGGGGATGTGGGGATGAATTTGGGACTAACCCAAAAGCCGATTCCCAATTAGTCAGTGCTTATCCTGAGACTAGAAACCAAGATTAATGCTGATGTTTTTTTTATTTTTTATTTTTTTTTTTTGGGATAGGGCTTAGCTCTTTATTCAAAAGCATTAGACTTTATCTTGTGGACTACATAGTGGCACCCATCACGTTGGTTGAAATCTGAGAAAAAAGCAACTTGATGAGAAAACAATTGGCTAGCTTTCCTTTTTTTTTTTTTTTTTTTTTTTTCTCTCCTTAAATGACAGTTAATAATATTACTTGACAAAATCAATTTACCTTAAATGGGTTTGCTCTTTGGGAAAATTCTTCATGTGCACAAAACTTAGAAATCTGAGAGAAGAGAGGCAAAAAAAAAAAAAAAATTTACAAGTACATGTGGTGTTTGACAATCTTTAACATTTGCAGTAATTCTGGCACTTTTACATGTAAGGGAAAAGCCCAATGTGAAATGGTGGTGGCGCATCTAACATATGGGTCATTGGTGGACCAATGCGGACATGGTCCTAAGTGTAAAAATAATGGGCCACCCTGGGACATATCCATTAAATTTAGGTGGCAAATCAAATCCCCACAAGCCGTACGGGGGATGAGAGCTGTAACATTTGCTTTCAGATATGGATCACAGTACCAATTGCTTTTTTTTTAAAAAAATTTTTTTTTTATCTAATTGGAGTGTGAAAGAGATTGTGAAGTTTGAAACTAATGAGATTTGAGATTTTAACCTCATATTTCTCTTCAAATATTTAAACTTACTAACTATTAGGCCATGCCCTGTGATTGCAATTTTTTTATTTAGATGTGAACGATGTGGGGCATGAAAGAGAATTGTGGGTTGATATGGGGCTTACTGGGCTGTACCAGTTGATTAGTTGATGCAGGGAACGTGGACCCAAGCTCGTTGTTTATGAGAATCGGCTCCCAAAGGGCAAGCTTTTTGTATTTCGGCCCCCGATGAGATTTGGCTTAATAGTACTGAAATTATTTTTAGGAGTGAATGTTTTGAGTTTAAGTTTCAGCTAACCAATTAAATAATTGTTGTATAAGTATCAATTAGCTTAGGAGGTGACATAGAGCTGCTCGGGTTCAATTGAAGTTAAATTATTTTGAGTCATTTAAACTTTAAATTTATTAAATTTTATATATATTAAAAATTGAGTTATTATAAGTTATTATCTTTTTTTAGGGAATTTAAATCTGATTAATTTGATTTTCAAATTAGTTAAGTCAAGTTATTTGATCACCTCAAACTAAATTTGTAAATTGAAAATTTAAATTTTAAATCAAATGTAATTTTATTAATGTTTTTTAATCTGTAAAATTTTTAAAAGTATATCATAAATTAAAACAATATTTTTGAAATACAACATTTTAGTATAGTGGGAAAAAAATGTAAGAAGCATATCCCATTTTAATAATTTTATAAAAAAATTATTTTTTGTGATTATTTTTTATATTATTAGAAATTCTTATTCTACTTTGAAAATATTAGCAAAATAATTATCAAATAATTTATTACATTTATTGATAAAAAAATTTCCAACCATCAATTTTTCAATTATAATTAAAAAAAAATCTCAATTGTAATTCTATAACAAACCCTGATAGCTTTGGGTATTGTTTCGAGAAACCTTGAAGCGGTGGGGAAGGATGGAAGATGTGGGAGAGAAAATATTTTCTATGTTGTGCAGTCCTTCAAACCCCATTAGGAGTTCTGATCCGCAAAATAATAAATAATAATAATAATAATAATTTTTGAACTTCTACGATATTTCAATACTCATACCTGGTTTTAACCCTAAAAAACAAACAAAAAAAAATTGTCATGCTTTCACCTTTGCTTTGTGATAATGGTCATGGATAAATTGTTTGATAGATCAAGTTTATATTTAACAGAATTGGTTGTGGTAGAACAAGAAGTTTGATTCAAATGCCCTAATTTCTTGAACTTTATATCAGGTTAATTAACTTATATTTTAGCTTTACTTTTGCTTTACATTTAAGGAAAATAGTTTTTACTTTAAAATTTAGTTCTTAAAAGAAGTATTCAATTATATCTTACATTAAAGTTTAGTCCATGATAAAATAATATAAGTATAAAAAATTTATGTAACTAAACTCAATTAAATTGGGTTTAAGATTGAAGTGTATATTTTTTAGTTGAAGTGAAAAATTAAAACAAGCTTTTGTAACTTATTTTTATGGCAAAGAAGGACCAAGTTGTTGGAAAAAGACACACCTAGGGACTAAAGCATTTAAAAGAAAATTTATTGCACTCAAAGTGTAAGAAAAGTCAAATGAAGCAATGATGTTGGAGAAAAGTTAATAAATACTAACATTTCATAGTATATTTAACAATTAAAATTTAAACATTCTTATATATCAATAAGATATATATCTACTATAAAAATCATTTCATTTAGAGAAAAGTCATCTGAATCTTAATTTTTTATAGTACATCAATGGTTAAGATTTAGACACAATATTATTTATCCATGATCTACTATAAAAATATTAGAAATAACATTAATCTAAAATTATATATATATATATATATATATATATTTTGCAACTTATAATGGTCTTTTCTCTTCCTTTTCCCTTTTAAATCAGTAAATATCATTAATTAAAATTATTTGTAATTTTTGTTTTGTATACAAGATTTTATTTTATAAAATTATTAAAAAAATAACTTTATTTGATAAAAATAAGATTAAATTAATATATATATAAAATTATAATTTAGACTAATAATGTTAAATTTAAATAAAAAATTAAGAATTTATTTTATTAACAAATATCTAAATAAATAATAATTTGTTTCAATCTCGATAATTTAAATGTAAAAATAAAGGTTAAAATTACTTAAGTTATCTCTGTTACATGAAATTAAAGCCAAATGTGATGGACCCATAAAACTTTTCTCTTAGGTTAGATTCAATTAAACCCTTTCAAATTCTAATTAGTTAAATTTATAATTATGTGATAGACAAAAATAATATGCTTGATAGATCTGACAAAAATTTCCATTAGCATGTCAACACAACTTAAACAAATCAAATCAACCATACTTGAGGTAAGTAGTTAAGTGCCTCACTGGTTATGTTGTAAGATTTTTTCTATTGATTTTTATTGTCTTTTTTATCCATCTATTGTCTATTATATCATGCTTACCGTTCACTTGATGCCATTTTTTATTGGAACACGATCATGAACCTGTGTTATTATCATGGACAAAAGGGGGGGTAAAAAAAAGCCTTTGTTGTACTCACTATTGCCACCAAAACTACATTTGGTATTGAAAAAAAAAAACAATCAGGAATGTGTCATAAACTCCCGTTGATTAAAGAACGCACGAAAGAGGGTTTCACGTGAAATCCAATGGCCGCATAGGACATTAATCAGATGACTGAAACAAATGAAATGGTTCATGTGCTCATGTTGTGATCACAAGGACAAAATCGTCAAGATAGTAGGGATAAAGGTTAGGCATTATCCTTTTAAGGAAAAAAGTGAGATGTAGAAGAAAGAGTGAAAAGGTGCGGTAAAAGAGCACTAACTCAAGAAAAGGTCACAAGTCTGCAGAAGCAGAAGCAACATCGGAATCGACGCAACTGGCCCAACAAGTGGGCACGTTCACTTAGTCACTAGGGTATTGGCAGTCCCTCTCGTTCATGCACCCAGCCAGCTATTCATTCGTGCAACTGTCAGAGAGGCCTGACGTACGTCCCATCAAAGGAACTTACAAGTAGAGAGTGAACCACCACCCAAATGGCAGTTTCTCTTAGATCACAAGATAATTAACTAATAAATCAAACATATATACATATATATACACACATATTCGATAGGTGAATGATAAATAAAAATATTGTTTTGGGAATGAAGAAAGTTTACATGTTACACGCATAATAAATTTAATGCTAACTGATTCCTAATATGAGCGAATATCAAGAACTAGGACACCATAACGACGTTGTTAAAATTAACTGCGCTCAATATTCACAAAAGAAAAGAAATTCATCAAGATGCACGATGACAGCATCTATATATATAAAGAGCAAGGGCGCACCTATATGTATGTGAGCAGCATCTGGCGCATACTCTAAGAAAATGAGACATACTCGCTGAAATAAGAGATCAAATTACCAGATGACTCGGTCCAATCCAATCTATGGTCAAATATGAAATGCCCTTTGGACTTCTCTCCTCCGGGGGTGGGTGCATGAATTCTCTGCCCTACATGTACTCGAATAGTGCATAACCTGTACATGCTCAGAAGGGTTGCTTGTCAATTGCTTTCTGCAAAGAAAGTAAGAAGCAGAAAAAGCAAAAGGGTCATTTCTACAATAGAAGTATATGCATTCTTGGTTACAAATATACACAAATATTTAGCTGAATCTAACACAAAGGATTATAAACTGCATAAATAAAAATAATACATGTCAACTTTTGGCCAAAAAAAACAAAAGAGTATATATGACATTTTTTTTCAGACCCTACAAATATGAGTCTTGTACAGAGAGACGCCCTTTTTACATGTCCAAAAATTAAGATACTAAGATATTTCATGGCTGATAATTCAGCAAAATAATGTACATCTAGCCAATCAAATTTTAATTTTTTTTTTTTACGACTCTTATCTCTTTAATAAAACTTAGACTTGATTTATACAATAATAATAATAATAATAATAATAATAATAATAACAATAAGGGTACATTAAGGTATGTCAGCTACTAAATGTGAGTAATTCATTCTGAACCATTTAACCCGACTTAGCTTTAATTTACTAGAACATTTTAATGCTGACATATGTTAGTTTGCTAATTAATATGTTCTTGGTTTGGTGACACTTTATTTCGGATCCAAAAGTTTCAACCCGGAGCATGTGCAGCTGGGAATTTCTCGTCTGGCACCGCTAATTCCGTCAGGTGATGAGTCCATTAGGCTATTATTTTTCGATAAAAAATGCTGTTTGGTCTACCAAGAAAATAATCGAACCTGATAAGTTTAAAATGCTCCAGTGCAATGATTGCTACTTATTATGATCATGTTGAATAATGCATGGCCTACTAGCATTGCAGCTACATATATACATTCAAAAGAATTAATCAAGTAATCACTTTAACATATTTCAATGATTAAGAATTTATATTTTTATACTTGAGCTTTTAAATTCTAATTCTAAGGTATAAAATTTATAAGAATGTGGAGTCATTATGCAGCTCACAGTTAATGGGTCTCCTAATAAATAGAAAAAAGTAAAAAATTAGTTAGACAAAAAATAAAAATTTACTTCAATAATGACAGAAAATTAGAATTAAATATTGATTTCTACAAATATTTCAATTTTTAATAATAATAATAATAATAAAAAAAAACTAATGACTGTGGGGAAGGCAGCTGTGGAGAGGGTTTCCAACAGACTTTTGGCTAGTCTCAACATTACAAGTTTCAGTTATATAAATTTTCAAATGATTATTTTGTGTGTCATAACTAGCAGATGAAAACTGGAAGAAAAATCTTGCTTTGAAGCCTTCACGTCATGGCAAAAGGTAGTGAAGGCACGACCAAGTTAGAAGCGATTGAATATTCACAAAGACGGTTCTGTGTGGTGCTAGACTGCTAGTGCATGAAGCCAATAACACAATGTATGTCATGTGAGATCACTTGAAAAGTCTTTAAAGAAAACATACACTGGAGACTAGTTAGATTCACAACTAAATCTTTCTTCAACTTTCTTCCAGCCACAACCCTTCCGCAAGACCTTTATGATTATCCAATTAGACTCGATAACAGAGATTGAAAAGAAAAAGTAGATATTTAATTAATGGATATGCATGATTCCATGAGCCCACCTTCTGTATTTTGTGTGATACACACCTATTTTCTGATACTGGACTGCTTAAAAATGACTTTTCCGCTAAAGTTGAAAGTACACTAAATGCAATTTGGAAAAGTTATGCAGATGGGCTAAAGTAGACTTGTTTTAGGGGCGGGCCAACACTTCCACTGTCATAACTATTAATTGTATATTTTAATATTTAATTGCAGTTGACTGGGGTGCAACGGGAGCTAGCAGGCGTCAAGTTGACCACCTCCATCTAACGAAGCTCAATGCAATTTATGCTATCTATCCACGAAAGACAGACACACAGATTGAAATGCCAGATCGTCATGTAAAAGATGTATATCTGAATTAAAGCATATTGCAATCTCAACTCTCAAGTAGGAAATGAGGATGAGTACGTTTACCAATTGTTATCTTCTTTTGTTCATTCCCGGACGCACGATATCCCCAAGTAGTCCCTCGTCTGTTGAAAGGCGCAGCATTGTTGTCTCTGGCATCGTAAAGGGTTCCTCCACTTCAACTTGAGTTTGTGTTGTCTGAGTTGTAATACTTGAGAGATGCTGTCCGGGAAACCGAGAGCTAGGATAATAAAATTGGGTCATTAGGGGAGATAATTGGGTGGCAAATGCAGCTTCGTGGCTAATGACTCCGCTTCGGGGAAAACCAGCACCATGATGACAGTGCTGGCCTTCATAGGTCGTGATCACCATGGTAGGATCTTCAGAGGATCGTTCAACCCTTTTCTTCACAGTGCATTTGCTATTTGTGCACCGATAGTAGCTCCTGAAAAATATACATGGGTGAGAAAAGCAGTATACAATAAACAATGGCTGCATATTTATTTTGTCTTATTTTCCCCTATAAAGATTCCGTTCTGCTTCGTGACTTCAAAAAGAGATCAAATTGCTTCTTCTTATTCCGTGCTTAATGGCTGAAGTTCCATGTATGTATGTATGTTGTGCATGTGGATATATAAATATGCATATAAGATAGTTGTATGTTCTGGACTAGAAAACGGTGAGGAAGACTTGAAGAACTGTTTTGGGACAGAGAAGGAGACCTAAATTAGGAAATGCAAGAGAATGCAGACCTTGGGAATGGACTATTTTTAACCGCCTTTTGCCCATATTTTCTCCATCGGTATCCATCTTCGAGATGCTCCACTTCGCTCTTGGTCATAAACGCAAAACGAGGCTGGCGGATTCGTTTTTGCCTCTTCTTTTTAACCTTGCTCCTACAAAATATTCCACCCACAATTATGAAAATGGTATACCAAATTCTGAAAACCAAAAAGCAAAAAGTCTAACAATCTCTTATTCACGTCCAAATTGCAATCAATTTTAATGCAATAGCCGTGTTAAGTAACAGGTGACTGATGAATGAATGATTGCAAAGAGATGACGTAGGAATTGCATTTGCAGACAGAAATGAAATTATGTAGGAGGGCATATGCAATGAAGATCCATTCGCATTGTTCCTCAACTCCACGCCACCCCCACCACACTCACATTCCATCTGGTGAAGGATTGAACTCAAGCAAACAATCATACCCCTTTTGAGCTTGACATACATAAAATGAACCTTTTTTTATAAAAAAAAAAAAAAGCTAAAATAAACAAAAAGAACACAAAATAGAATTTTAAAGATGCTTAATTAAAATCAATGCCTGAATAAACTAATCCACCCAAAAGGGAATTATAGTCTATATGTATTCCTGCCAGCCAACGATGAATGAAAGAAAAAGAAAAATTAAAATCACAATTAGAAACATAAAATAAACAGTTAAGATAAATCGTGATTAGACAAAAATTATTCTCGGAAAAAGTTAGGGAGCAGCTTTTAGGTTAGATTTTAGAGCACGCCATTCCCGCCGCAATAACGGCGGTAAAAGCTTCTCTATCAATTATAATTGAATTTCCTGATATATCCCCACTAATTCTCTTGAATTACGGAAGCTGCCTCTAGTCCAAGTTGCATGAGCCTAGTGATTGCCCTTCCATTTTATAAGCGGATATCGGTACACAATTCGGGTCTGTGTCCCGATTTGGTACCCTATTTATTATTAATTAATTTAAATTGCGGCCCTACCGTTCCCACCCCTTGGATTCTGTCAATTTACGAAATCAGCCATTTCATTTCATGGATTAGAGATGCTATATGTCCACTCACGATATCTCAGGTAGTTTCCCGTCGGAGCCCGTAGACATCTCCGGCGGATCCTCGCTGGAGCTCGTCGAGACTGACGGATTGATCGTGGACGCAGCACCGACTCCACCGCTGCCGGACCCCGCTACCTGGACCGCCGGACCACCACCAAGCGATCTCTTAAAGCCTATGCCACTACTTTCAGGCCCAAACCCGAGTTCTCTGGCTTCCATTTCGATCGTGTCTAGCTCACAGAACCGGTCCGGTTCGGTGCTCTGTGCTGGTTGAAAATTCAAACCGAGTTCGCGTAGTATGCTGTTGTCCCTCTCGCTACTGCCGAAGAAGTAATTGACGCTTTCTGAGTCAGCTCCGGCTGTCCAGCTTGATTCGCCGGCGAACTCCGCCCCTGGATCGGGATCCGCTTTATCATCCATACAAGAAATCGGAGAGGATTTTGAACTTCCTATACAAGCTAAGACGGAATTTCAGCGAACAAGGATATGTACAATAAAGAACTGTGAGTTAAAGAAGAGAAATACAACAAGAACAAGAACAAAAAGAAGAAGAAGTATATATATATAGAGAGAGAGAGAGAGAGAGAGAGAGAGAGAGAGAGAGAGAGAGAGTGTGTGTGTGTGTGTGTAGAGAGAGAAAGTTAGGGTTTTGTAGCTGAGGAGGAAAGTAAGGACGCTTAGTTTTTGAACCTTTTTCAAGCGTTCCAAAAGCTCTGTCCCTGTCATCCATATAAGAAATCAGTGGATATGGTGAATAGAATAAAATTTTGAATTGTTACAATTATAATAATTAATTATTATAATCAATTTTACAGAGTTTATTTTGATTATTATTTTTATTTATTTTGTGTCTTTCAAATATTTTTATTTTTAAATTTTATTTTAAATATAAAAATTTAAAAAATCATGATGATTACTTAATTCGTACGAATATTTTTGTTTTCAAATTTTATTTTTTAAAAGAAAATATCTAATTTTTTTCTATTGGTTATTATTTTAAGACACGGCAGGAGGACTCAGCTGTTGATGAGGATTGGGAGGGGGTCTTTATAGATCCATCAATTAACGTGTGGTGGAGACTTCCATTGTATTATTAGAGTTGTTTAATGTATATTTGTGTTCTAAATCATTAATTATAACTTAAATTATCTTTAACATATAGTTTATAGTTATGATATTGTGAGGATTCTAAAGGTCAAATTAACTTCCTTCACATAATTTTACATGATTGAGAGCGTGAATTAAAAAAAAATTAGAAACGAATATGTTAGGAAGACGATATAAATTTATTATAATTATTAGTTGTAATTAATTATTATATAAAAAATTTCATTTGCTATGAGTAATAATTATGATAATTTAATTTTTATTTTATATCTAAATTTTATGTTTTCCAATTTTATGGATTGCAATGAAGTTGGTACGGGGAAATGGAACTAAAGGCTCTGATATTTAAGGGGAGAAAGGTTGGGGAGGATGATGGGACCCACGCACGTGAAAAATAGTTTAGATGCTTTCCGACAAGGGAGTAGAGCACCCTGTTTTCTGTCTAGGATCATCGTCACCATCCCTTCCCACTTCTCTCTCACCCCGTAGTTGGGGGGTTTGCTTAGCGCTCTTTGTTTCCCCAAATGCCCATTCCTTCCTCCCGATCCCATGGCGTGCCATGATGGCCCTTGCATTTTTCATCTTTTCGGTTTGGTTGTTAATTAAAAATCTAACCGTAACTAATAATGACATTAATCCCCACGTAAAAGGAGCTCCGATACTTGATTTCATTCCCCCTCCCTCCAACAATTTATCAGAATTGTTTATTTGCTCTTGAAGATTATTTTGGAAGGGTCCTCCCCAACCCCATTTTTTTTTTTTTGGAGATTTGATGAGAGATTTACAACGCTAGGTTTTGAAGGGAATGATGTTGAAATGGCGGAACACATGGATGAGTTTTCTCTAGCTACCGAAGGAACTGGACAAAGACACTTCATATAGCAAGGTGTTTGAAGTTTTCCTGGACAAAACTCTATCGCCTTTGTGTGTGAATAACAACTTGATGGAAAATGGTTATTTGTTTTTGTGGTCTTAGCTAGCAATTCCTCTTAGGGCCACATGCTGCTTGCATGACCTCGTTTGCCTTTCTGATACTTGAACAGAAAACCCATTTAAAATGAAAAAAAAAAACAAAAAAAGGGAGGATGGGCCAAGACCAGATATAATTAGTACCTCGACGGAGGAAAGGAAAAGCAAAATTTTTCTTACTCATTAAATATTGGATTGTACCATTTTGTTTTATAATCACAACCACAGGGTTTTCGGCTTAAATTTCTCCCTCTCTCTTAGGGCTTTGAAACTGGTAGCAAAACTGTAAGAATAAAAACAATTGAAAAAGGAAGAGAGAGGCTCTTAGACCTCTAACCTTAAACCTTTGGTGTGTTTGGTACACCGAGTAACACGGGATAGACTAGTATAAAATAAAATAACATTAAATATGACAAATCACAAACTTATTTGCCACAGTGCAGACACCGGTGGTAGGGGTGTGGCAGTGGCAATGGTGGCGGTGGTGGTAGTGTCGCAGGTGGCAAAGGTGGCGGCAGAGATAATGGCGGCGACGGTGGTTGATGCAGAATGGTTGGCGTTAGCAATGGTGGCGGAAGTAGTGGAGGGGATTGGGCACACCACACAGGCTATATGAGGAATATACTTTGGGGATCGGACTTGGTATAAGTGACATAATAGGTTGATGTGACATTGCTAGTCCATAAATGATGGGTTAGCAATCATAAACTAACTCATCCAAATAGCTTTTGTTTGAGACATTTGAAATAAATTCAGCCTATTTTATACCATCGGTTGAGTAGTAAGTATGAGCTAAGAAACTCCCATAAGACAAGCAATATATTATATTACTCTTTTTTTTATAATTTTATATTATATAAATATATTTTATTATTTTTTATTTATAATAAATTTTATTTATTTATTATGTAGTGTAAAGATTCATAATTTAAAATTTAAGATTTTGAATAAAAATTTATGTCAAATATTTTAATAAATGCTACTTATTCCTTTGTTTCATAATGGTTGCCAACCGCCTATTTCTGTCCATCTAATCAATTCAATTGCTTGTTTTTCTGAAGGTAATTTCACCTCCACTTCTTTTCCAAAAAAAATAAAAAAAAAGAAAAGAAAAGAAAAAAAGATTTCGTGACTTCTAAAAATTGTCTTCCATTCATTTAGCATCTTCAAGTAACAGTCGGTCCACTGACTTTCAGCTAAAGATGATCTGTCATGGGATTGTGGTAGCTTAATCATAAATTTTTTTTTTTTTTCCTTTTTCCCTCTTGCGTGTTCTATGGGATTTAGACTCGAATATTTCCTATATTTGGATAGGAGTTACAGAGAGCGAACGGCACATCTTTAAAATACTCCTTTTTTAATTTTTAATTTTTATTTTATTTTTTTTGGTATAGCAATTGTGTTACAGATAAAAATTTATAAACCGTTGAGTCTAAGTACTGCCTCAGTCCAATTAAAGATGGGTAACTCATACCAAGACCAAGAGACTAAAAAAGAATGATCTTCTTGTAAGTTAGGGAATCGCCTCATGACAACCCAAATTTAAAAAAAAAAAAAAATTACCTCAATAAATGAAAAATTTTGAAAAGGAAAATAATGGCAATATGTGGGAGAGGAAAGGTTCCCAATTTCCAATTATAGAATTTTAACCATTTGACCTTATAAATAATAACAACTCCTTTTTTACTTTGACTCAATAGTAAACCCCAGATGAAAAGAAGATAGAAGAGAGATGGTCATGGACTAAAGAAACGCTTTTTTGTGTTCTTATCAGAGTCATCATCAATTTTGTGATCGAAAGAGTAGAGCCTTTGAATAAGATGATTAACGTATGGTGAAGTGACGAAAAGTTAACCCCAAAAAAAAAAAAAAAAAAAAAAAATTGTTGATTTGATATACATACTCAATTATTTAGGTATATTTATCAAATATTGTTGTTGTACTATGCAAAGTTTTTATTGTATAACTTACCCCAACTTCATCTTGAGTGAGTGGCTAAAATTGTACCACACACACACAAGATACTTAAATGTTACAAAAGAATTTACGGATCAATAATTTGAGTTTTAGGCTCTGGCCCACCAATACAGCGATTGATGCAGATGGTGGAACTAAACTTCTGGGACCTCATTAAATTGAAATCGATCAAAAAGTGAAAGGACATCTCTTAAATTCAGAGCTAATTAACAATTTGATTCAGAGTAGCATAGTACTTTTTCATCCTTGCTATGAGCTAACGGTGATGATCATTCAAAGATGCCTTAAAAAAGGTTAATGGTGAATGGACATAATTGAAGAGAAAACATTTTGTTTCACACTCCTGATTTAGGAATGGATTGTCTGGAGGCTTATTGAAAGAATTTAATATGGTGAATTTCTGTGAATAATCCCTCGTGAGAATGGTTACAACATACATACAAAACGACTCCCGAGAAAAAGGCAAAAAAAACAAAAATTATTATGTTGCAATTCTATTTTGTTGTTTTGTAATTGTTATTATCTGATCTCTCTCTCTCTCTCTCTCTCTCTCTCTTTTTTCTTTTTTCCCATTTCCTCCACCAGCGGCACTTAACTGAAACTGACAGGTTTTGCACAAATTGAAAAGGGTGTGTGTGCACTCTTACAATTAACTTATTGAAAATTTCAGGAAAGCAACGAACAAAAGTATGGTCCAAACGTACGTTGTCTCCCATGCACAGTCCTTGTTTTATATGGAAGCAGATTTTCCTTCTAATCCAGGTCACAATGATTAATTATTTGTTATTATTGGGTTGAGCAAGAACCGATTGGGTAGTTCTGTGCCGTATGGTGGGTAGTTTTGTTCATTTTCAGATTTAGCAGATCGACGTACTCTTTGGACACATGGGTCGTTTCGATTGCTTTCAGCGTCACATATTGAAAGTCAATGGCTAATTAAAGCACCCACAATAATGTTGTGCGCTGAAGTCATGCAAGGGGGTGGAGGGCTGCCGACCCTCTTGTCTCTTGTCCACAGAATTATTAGACCCTTCAATCTTGATCACTAAATATAGTTTAATGACTAAAAAATTTTAAAACCTGAGATAAGGTCTTATTAATAATTAGATTCTTCTGGACACTCCAACTGGAGCAAAGATAAAAAGTTTTCTCTTATCCTTGTTGTAGTACGGGTGAAAAGCAACATGTCTTAGGTGGGTATGCAACTTTTCTGCAAAGCGTTGTGGAACGTGCAAATCTAGCGTTATGGCATTTCAGGCTTTTGTCGAGAATCATATGGGTCATTGGGTTGCAAACGACTTGACTTTGTTTTTTTTTTTTTTTTTTTTTTTTTTTAACTTGTGCTATTAGAAAATAAAATAAGTTTTCGATAGAAAATAGGCATGCTACCTAACCCAATATTATAAAAAATATTCGTTAATTAAAAGGGGATTCGATATGTGGAGAGAGAGAGAGAGAGAGCGAGAGTAATCCAAGTTTGAAATTTGAGGTTTTCTACCAAAAAAAACACAGAATGCAAGAAGAACAATAGGATGTGCAATAAGCAAGATACAATATGCAAGGATAAGTGAAATGCATTTTTTGATAGTTTATTGCACATTTTATCATATTTGTTGCCCCATTTACTATCCCTGTTGTATATTGTGTGTTTTTTGGTGATAAATTTTGAATTTTAAAGAAAAAAAATTTGTTTTTTAATGTGTAGTTCCTACACACACCTGCTCAGTTCTTCCTATTTTCTGTTTTGCAAACTACACCTTCTGAATATCGAACATAGCTTAGACAAGTGAAGCAATTCATTAGTTTTTTTTTTTTTCTTCTTCTTTGCCTTTAACCGTTGGAAGTATATTTGTGCATTACCAACTTCAGAAAGAGAAGCCAACCCAAAATGCTAAACATGGTAAAGCCAAAACTCTCGTAGCATGCCAGAGAATATAACACGAAAACGAAATATATATACCCAACAACCAACACCCTTTAAACCCAAACACCCATATTATGTTTTACCAATTTAACCTAAAGGAATTAAAAAAAAAATGAAAAGGGATTGTGTCAAACACGGTGGCAATTTCCATTTCTAGCTTTGTTCCACATGCTACGTACTTGCTTTGTGAACCATATCCATTGATCATTGTGAGAACACGTCTATGTAAAGATCCAAACAGGCTCCTTGAACGCGTGACGGTGAAAAGGCCAAGTGCAAAAGGCCAAAAAGGGTCGAAAAATCAACTTCTCTATTTAGGTTCATCGAAAGGCCAAAGTACTTTGAGATAGAAAGAAAAGATATAGAGATTGTGGGGGCAGATTCGAATCTTTTTATTAGTAATAAGGTAACTTAATCTTTAAGCAAACCCATCATTTTCATTTCATCACAAATTTCTTTTATCACTTCAAAATAAATAAATAAAAGTTTCGGAGAGAGAAATGCGTCCGTCTTTTTCTACGCCGTAAGCAAAGATATTTCAAGCTTTTTCTTTTTTTTTTTTAATTAAAAGTCACGTTTCCCCATGAACTATATAATTAGGTAGTTTTTTTTTTTTTTTTCATTTTCACAAATTTGACAAATCATTATCAATATTAAAATTTTGATATCTCAAAAGTAAAAAATCTAAATTTTTAATCATTTATCTAAAATACTGAGAATTTTTCATTTTGACCTGCAAATATACACGCAAATCAGCGAGGCAGACTTGTTATTATTAATTTTTTTCAACGGTCATTTGGCTCACACATCTTTTTGTTTGCATCGACGGCCAAAAATTCTTGCTTCCGCGGGTGCAATTGTTCAAGATGCATGCTAGATTTTTATTATTTATTTATTTATTTATTTATTTATGGGTTGATCAAAATGGAGGTAGGGTCCGATGCTTAGTGAGTTACAACCAGAGCGAGAGAGGCCTTTAAACCAATTATGTCCGGGATATATTCGGAAGCATTTGGTTCATGTGATGTGGTCATTATCCTCACATGTATCACAACATGGCCCTACGACTGTCACCTCATGGAATCTTCCATTGCTTTGAGACGTCGAGATGGAACTTAAAGCGGGTTAATTAAATCAGATGGTGGCAATCAGCTTGGCTTTTACGTCGTCCTTGTTGAGTAAAATAGACGGATTAGTTGAGGAGATGACTGTTGTTGAAGGCGAGCAGCACCGATTGCTGTGTAAAGACTAGAAATTAAAAAAGACTTTTTCAGTGAGATCTTTTTGTGTGCTGGTGGACGCAAAAGCAGAGGGAATCAACCTCGATAAGGGCTGGCTGGCCATTCGGAAAAGGGTTTGTTTCCAACTTTTATTTTTATTTTTATTTTTATTTTTTGTATTTAAAGAGAATGCCATGCAAGCCCCTCTTCATAGCCCAACTCACCCTTGGACTTGTGCAAACCCATCTTCTTCACCTCTCATGGATCACCATATTGAGCTCCGTTTACACCAACCCCTTTGCCCATCTAGCAACCATCGCCTGTTACCTCCTGATCGATCGTTTCCTTTGCCTTGGTTCTCATTGATGCCTCACAAAGAAACAGATTTTATGATTATGTGAATATACTAAATTCACAAAAAAAAAAAAATCGTAAAAATAGAAGTTATTAGTTAATACTTAAAAATTCATATTCTAGATCACAAGTTTTAATTATTAAAGAAAAGTTTGGTGTTGATGTTTTTATTAATGTACAAAGACTTGCTATTACCTAAATGCATGTAGTTGGTTATAGTATATATATATTTTTTAATTTTTATTTTTTCAGTTTTCTTCCATCCATTGTTGAACAAAAATTTTCTTTTATTAACATATTGATGTATTTTTTTTTATGTTTAATTTGCGTTATGTTAGATTATATCCTATAAAAAAAATGAAAATTATTTTTAAAATTTTCAAATAAAAAATAAATTTATAAATAAATAAATTCAAAATTTAAGTAAAAGAAAAAAAAATATATTAAATATTTAAACTTGAGATTTAAAACAATAACTTACAAAATTAAAATTTTAAGATTTAAAAAAAAATACAAACAATATGTTTTTGCATGGAAAGAAAATTACAATTGGACCGTTAAGCAGAATGAATCAACTTGGAGGATCCACAAGCAGCGAAGCAAAAACGTTGAGCCCAAACAGACAATTTCCATTGTACTCTATTGTAAAAAAAAAAAAATAATATTACAATATTTGTTGGAACACTTCAAAAAAGTAAAAATTTAAAATTTTATTTTTAAGATCTCAATTTTTAATTTAAACATAAAATATGAGATTTATGAAAATATAAAAATTATTACCAAGAATTTTTTTTAATATTTTTTTTAAAAAAAAAAAAAAAAAAAAAAAAAAAGAGGAACAATATCTTAATACCAAAAATAACGAACCAACGGTCAAAAATTTTGGCGAAGGATGAGAGGAGAGTGCTCACTTAATCTCTGCTTTTCCGCGCCTCCTCCCACCTGTTTGATTTTTTCTCTAAACCGAATTAATATTTTTTTTTTCTCTCTCTATTTTTACCACGTTCCATAAATAGAACTCTGATTATGGGGGGTTGGGTCTTGGTGGCTTCATGGTTGCCAAAAAATTCCCGCTCCCCCATCTTGAGATTAAGGTTAAGCTTCTTTGGCTTTCTTGTCCTATCGTGATCTCGGGCAACTATTTACCACATTTCTTACACTTTTTGATTCTCTCTTGCGAATCGTGATCTGGGTTTTCTTGCCTATCAAGGTTAATTGTGCTGCATTGCCTTGGCATCTTATTTGGGTGACAAAGCTTACACCTTTTTATGTTTTTCATTCTGTGTCTGGACTATTGAATACTGATTGATTCCTACGTTCAGCCATGTTCTATTCTGCCTTTCATCAATTCCATTTTGGTTTCCTGGTAAATCGTTAAGATACTGAATTTCAAGATTCTCTGAATCGGGTTTTAAATTGTCCAAATATATGTTCTTTCCAAGTATATACATTTGTCTGCTTGTCCTGTTTTGGTTTGCATATTCGTTTCAATTGATCTCTTCGGCTTTGGAACCTCTAAATTCCAACGTGTGATTCTTTCTGGAATTTTCTTGAGATATAATCCTGACAAAAGAGCAAGTTCTTTGTTTCAATGATAGCTAAATGCTGTTGTCTATGCGTAGGTACAATAACTGATGTTTCACTCAGAAGTATGAAAGTTTGCAATTTTTTGGTCATAGGACAACATGTTTGGTTTTAGGAAATCGCCTGCAAATAAAACCAGTAACGAATCTAAATATCAGCAAACAAATCTCGCAGACAGGCGAACTTCTTCTGAGCCGGAGCTTAATGGTCTCAATAACCCCTTTGATGATAATTATGGCGGAAGTGGAACTTCCTCTTCGGCAGCAACAAGTGACAGATACAAGAATGATTTTCGCGAGTCAGGAGGACTCAAGAATCAAAGTGTTCAAGAGCTAGAGAACTATGCTGTGTACAAGGCTGAAGAGACAACAAAGAGTGTGAATAATTGCCTAAAGATCGCTGAGGACATCAAACAGGATGCGACAGAGACACTTGATATGTTGCACGCTCAGGGTGAGCAAATTACCAGGACTCATCATATGGCTGCCGACATGGACAAAGACCTGAAAAAGGTAAACTCTTTCTAACCCGGAAGTTTTTATGGGAGGGTGTAAAATTCGCTATCTAACTAGTGGAGTGGTGGTTTGTTACCTTCCGAAAGATGAATACAGGTGTTGGTCCAGGACCATTATTGATAACATCTTCCATGGATATGGATACTAGTCTAAGCATTAGGATAAACAATTAACCTGCATATTGAAAATAGGCTGAGCATGTGTGTTCTTATTCACATAGAGGGTCCTTTCTTGTGTAATTACAGAATTCCGATTTATTTAAGTTGAAACTGATAGTAGTAACAAAAAGGAAAACGAATCACTCATTGTTGACGCAATAATGTGATTATGCCAGCCAGCATATGCTAAATGTTTATTTCTGCTGTGCTTTTTATTCTGAGATGAAAAGGTTTTGACTCACATTTAAGGGTTTCCTTGTTTTTTCAGTTCTACTCTCATCTTGAGATTTCATATTTCCTGTTTCTCTGGATTCTTGGTGGTGACCTTTTACTGGTTGTAGGGTCGTTCTAATGGGCTTATATTGATGTTCTTAGGGTGAGAAGCTCTTAAATAGTCTTGGAGGCATGTTTTCTAAGCCATGGAAGCCAAAGAAGACCCGTGAAATAACAGGGCCCTTGATAACAGCAGGTTTTTCCTTAAAAAGTCATAAATCCACTTCAGGTTCTGTTGTATTTTTTCTGGCCTTGACAATACGAAACCTTGTTCTGCTTTGATGCAATTTTTATCATCTACAGATAATTCACACAAAGCAAGCCAAAACCGAAAAAAGCAAAGAGAAGCATTGGGTTTGTCTTCTAAACCTGCGGCACGGTCAGCTCCTGTAACACCTCCTCCTGAAGCAAATGCTCTGCAGAAAGTTGAGGTTGGCGATTGCCTCATTGACTGCCGGCTGGTAGTAAACAGTTGTAGAAGTACTTTTTAACTTATAGATTTGGTTGTGTATCAATACCAGGTAGAGAAGGCAAAGCAAGATGATGCACTATCAGATCTAAGTAATGTTTTGGGTAATTTGAAGGGCATGGCTGCTGACATGGGAAGTGAACTAGACAGGTCAGTTTCAAAAGTTCTCAAAAATCTTTGATCAAACAGCAGTGTTACAGTTTGTTCATCAAACATTTTTCAATCCTTCGTATAAAAAGGGCTTACATTTGTTCACAATTTGATAGCTTCGCTTAGCATCAGACGTGTTATATCTCTGGTCAAATTCTTTAGCAGACTGAAAACAAAAGAATTGGGGCATGCCTCTGATGAACAATAACTCTCTCGTGCTCATATTCTATCTAATTCGCGTATGGCAATTCCAGGCAAAACAAAGCATTGGATCATCTTAGCGTTGATGTGGACGAGCTAAACTCTCGAGTAAGAGGAGCCAACCAGCGTACTCGACGTTTGCTTGAGAAGTAGGACACTGGGAATCATGCACTACCGGCGCAGTGAACTTGCTGAATTTGACTTCACTTTCCCAATTGGCCGCCTTTAGTCTTATTGTTTAATAATCTTCAGTTGACGTCTTGGAATTCTATATAATTGTATACAAAATGCAAGGTGCTTTTTTACTGTCAGAGCATGCTTCCCCTTTTTCTGTTGATGAATAGAAAGAAGACCCATTAAAATTCAGGGTTATTGTAAGCAACTGAAATTTAACCAAGGTCTTCCACGAAATTCCATCAACATTCATAATCCAAGGCCTTTATATTCCATTAAAAAAATACAAATTTCCTTTACTTTATGAAGATTTTGACAAGGAGGAATTTTTCTCGTTTCCTTGATAGAAGCAAGCAACAAAGGAACAATCACATTCTAATAACACGAGCAACTTGAAACATACATGACATGTGAGTATTGTTGTACATACAACAAAGCTGTTCCTGAAATTAATACAAGTAGTCATAAAATTGTCATTTTTCTAGTAAATATGCGATTGAACAGACTATATATTTACAAAGGCAATCCTGTACTGAGCTTCTCAGCTCTGCCAAACAGGAAAGCGTCATATTGCCAAAAGGTTTACAGATAGCAGGAGACACAACCTGCAATTGTAGATAAACACAATACTTCTCATTGGTTTATTTTTCATGTCTCCTCATTCTTTATAGGAGTCCAGCTACCCTTAGTGGCATTTCGCTTCCTTGCATGAGCAATGAATCCAAGTACATAACCCATAAAACCCCCAAGCAAAAGGACGCTTGCTCCCTTGACATACCATGAGAGTGTAGAACCCACCATCTCAATGTTAGTTACAGCATCATCACCAACACTGACACCACCACTGAGAACATGGCCTGATGCCAAAATCTCCACCATGTCATGCACCTCTCCATCATGATTTCCAACATAAGAAAGTGTTAGCTTCTCTTTCGTGGCAACCAATCTCGTGTACCCAAACTCACCTCCACGGTACATAGATCGCTCAGGTTGCGGAAAAATTGGAACGTCTGGGTGGTCTGGTCTCGGTTCCCAAATGGGCTGCCAGTCTTGTCCTGCCATCCCAATCACAACATGAACTGGAAATCCCTTCCAGGTGCTTCCACAGTTAAAATTATTCACTGGACAAAACCTTTCATATCTATGTACATGACCCCACAATGCAAGTGTGACATTGTTCTTCACAAACAGAGGCTCCAAGTGCTCGAGCATTCTCTTTCTGATTGGGGCATCCCGATTTTCATTGCTTGTGGTATACATTGGCCTATGCCCTTGCACAACTACAAAAGGGGTTTTGCTTCGGTTAACTGATTCCAGATCATGCTTTATGAAGTAATATTGGCTGCTCCCAGGGAGGAAATTAGTCTCAGTTGATATGTAGACAAAATGCACAGCACCAACATCAAATGAATAGTATAGGTTTCGAGTAGAAGGAGCACGTGTTCCGGTTGACTCTGAAGAGTTTCCAGGCATGTTGAATTTAAGGCTGTAAGGAACACCACATTCACCACCCCCATCAGTTCCATAAACACCATATGACCAGTCAGGTTTCCAAGGCTGCAAGGGCCAATCATATTCATGATTACCAATGCAGACATGGTATGCCACCTTCGATGCCACAGGTTCAATTTGAGCAAAAAAATGGTCCCACAACCAGGAGTAGCCTCTCGCATAGCTAATATCTCCTATATGTGAAACAAAAGCAGGCTTATCACCAAGAGCTTCAATGTCACGAAGGATCCATTTCATTGTTGATATGCTTTCTTCTTGTGTACGGATAAAGGTTGCATACGGTGCTGCAGTTCCCATGTCTCCAAATAGAAAGGCTATAGTATTGTCAGAGTCTCCATCACGTGAAACAAAGCTCTGAGTTTTACTCCAACCCTTAGAGTCGCTTCCAACCTATTGGAACATTTAAAGATATAGCTCTAACTTTGATGACAGAAAATAAGCTAATTTGAATGATTGAATCAACCACAGTTACTGCTGCAATGAAGTTACACTGTCTAGATAATTCCATGCATGTAAACTCACATACAAAATCAAGTCAATGTAGATGTGATGCACCCAGGCAAATGAAAAGAAGCTAACTATGATTTAAACTGATCCATGGAAATCACAAACAACTTTGATATGGGCAACTGATGCTGTCAATATTCATACAAATGTCTCACTGTAGGGCATATTACATGATTTTTTTTTTTTCATTGAAAAAAAAGAAAGGAAAAAGGTAATGAATAATGCATGGAAAGGTAGCTAAAAGTCAGTTTTACGGGTGGAATAAAAATCCCACCATAGCATGAAAAACTAGTCAATTTAAGGAGGCAAACCACAAACATTGTGCTTAAACAAGCCAGAATATTCTAAAGTGACAACAATGCACCACTACAACCCAATGGCATTGGAAACAAATGTAGCATTTTTCTGTTTACTTTGATCAGCAATAACAAATGATTTAGGTAATTCTAGGAAAAGGAAAGATCTTACAATTTTAAAGAGCAGAAAATATTGTGAAAAGAACTACTCCAAAAAAGAAATCATGCTCTAAAAATTCTCGTTCCCATTAAATTGCGAATATGAGCTACCAACACAAGAATCAAATTAATCAAATAAGGCTACAATTGCTCCATCACAGGATTAATAACAAAATCTAAATAGAGAATAATACAACAGATAACTACCTTATAAAAGTATCTAACACCCTTCTTTAAATTGGTCATGACCGCATCATGGATCCACCCGGGATCTCGCCACCCAATGCTCGTATTGGCCGGAGAATCACACATGTCCTCTATCTCGTACCTTACCACACGCGCCACCGCTACATGACTCCACGCGCCATCCCTCTGCCCCCAACTAACTTTCCTCTCCTCTTTATCCCCCACAATGAATATCACCCTCATCTCGTCCTCCGAGTCCGTATAAGCCAAGTGGATCTGCTCCGGCCCATACGCTGAACCGAACCCGACCCCCTCCGACTCCCCGAGCATATGGGCCGTCCCGGGAAGAGGATTATGGTCGTGGTCGTGTTTTTTGGGGTTGATCTCATCTCGGGTCCATCGAAAAATCCGGAATGAGTAATTGGACCGGAGGTTGATAATGGGTAAGGAAATGGAACCCGACCCGGATTTCCAGGTGGGTGAGGAAGATAGGAACTTGTAGCCAATGAAGTGGTGGTTGCGAGAGTCTGGGGGCGAGTAGATGCCGAGCCAATCTAGCTCGGAAGGCGAGTCAACGTTTGACCAGGAGAGGGTGACCGAGTCGCCGGACCTAGCGAGGGTGGTGGGGGTGACGGAGATTGTGACTTTGGACAGGGAAATTGGGCAAAGGAGGAAGAAGACGAGGAGAAAGACGAGGACCCAATTCATGGCGAGAGACAAGCAGAGATCAATCCCGCGGCGACGGCGGCGGCTGGCGTAGAACTATGTATGCGGTGGAGATGGGTGGTGGATCCTGGTGGTGCTTTTAAAAGATCATGACAATTCACTTCCCGATGTGCCAAAAAGACAAAACAAAACAAAGCAAGATCTAAGGTTGGACGTCAGAATTAAGTGAAGTTTAGGAATATTCTTCTGGTACAAGGCACAATTGGCTTATTATTATTTTTTTCTCTCTATTTTTTATTTCGAATAAAAGTATTTGTTTTTCTTAATTTTCACGCTTTAGTTCTAAAAGAAAATTCAACTTTTATTTCAGCTATCAAAAGAATTCAATTTTGTATTCAATCAAAGGAGAAAAAGATCAATAATTTTGAGAATAAGGGCTTAAAAAGGAAAAAAAAAAAAAAAAAAAAGAATAAGGGTCGAACTGACATGCACAGAAGAAAGATTGACTTTGAACGATCTATGAGTGATGTGATGTTATATTCTTGCCTATGTGGTTGAGGATATTCTTATTAAAAGAATTTTTTTTTTTTTTTAAAAAAAAAGAGTAACAAGACAAGAAAATATCCGAAAATCAATTTGTAGGAGGGTGAAATAGGTTGAAACGTCCCAATTTCTTGCCTTTCAAATTGCGTCTCATGCACTTTTTTTTTTCTTTTTTATTTTATATCTCATTTCTAAAATTAAGATCTAATATTTTTAAGATATGAGTTTAATTTACTAATTATTAAAAATTGAACGAAATATTGACTGAATGTCACGGACCAATGAGCTTCCCACATATGGGCCCCCCATTTTCACGGCCTCGATTGGAGAATGGTTCGGGAGCCCCATATGCTATGCTTCCGAGCCCTACGTTAGGTGTTGGAAAATTAGTTGGCGTTCTCAACCTTAAATTCCTCTTCTTCATGAGCTCTCTCTCTCTTGCTTTAGCTTCTGTAATTTTTGGCCACTCCTGTTTATCAAAATATTGTGTATTGTGACAGTGGTTGGGTTAACTTACAGCGTTTGGAGTTTTAGGAAAAATAGTATTGTATTTCTCTTGAGAACTCGAGCTGTTTCAACATCTTAAGCATCAATTTTATAATAATAAGCACCCCAAAATTGAAAATTGGCACAATTAAGATCACGATAATAATAAAAAATAAAATGAATGTCGAATTCAAAAATATATTATTTATTTTAATCTTACTCAAATTTCTCTTTAACTTTAAACTCTCATATTTTTTTTAATAATATTTATGTAAAAATAAGCACAAACTAAACACTAGCTTATCATAATTGTCAAGTTCTATAATATAAATATATAATATAGATACAGAATAAATATTGATTTATTATAATAATTAATTATATATGTTTTTATGTATAATAATTATCTATAATTAATATTATAATATATTAAAATTTATTTCATATCAATTTCACGTGATTTTCAAACTTTTTTTAAAAGTGAATGTATGACAAAACACAATAAAGATAAATGTTGCAAAATCTGACTAAGATTCAACCCATTTGCATAGGTTAAAATAGTTAAAAATCTTTCAATTCGAAATTAAAATGATTTAAAACATAATGTTTTTAAAATTTTAATAAACTTAAAATTCAATTTATTTGAAATTTGATGAACCGAGACACTCAGAATTTAAAATAACCAACACACCAATGGCGCAGGATGCAATGGAATCCAACCTAAATCTGATCTAACCCACTTCTCTGAAATATCAAAATAAAATCATAATCATGCATTATTATGACCTTGTTTTCTGAAAGTCTACAGTCCTCATACTCTTGGTGGCATAGAGACTTTCTTACCAATTGAACATTGTAGTGATAAAAAAAAAAAAAAAAAAGGGTAATTTTGATTCTGAAACCTTGAATAGTTCTTGTGGAAATTTTCCATCTAAAACATTGATGTGTTTATCACTAATTATCTAAGATCAACGCATTCTTAAACTTGATTAAGTTTGGCCTGAGGATTAATCATTGAACATGATTAAGCAACTATTTTCAAATGTCAGCAACTCAAGCACATCCTTTCTTGTAATGGAAAAGCATCATGGCAGAATATGAATTTGTAGAGAACTAGGGTATTATTCAGTCATAATGTGCATGAAGGTGTTGGAATTGCAATACAAAATTTTATGGGAGTATCGATGCTAATTTAGCAGAAAAACTAAAATAAAATAAAATCATGTATCAGGTTGATCAAATAGAAAAATTAAAAAAAAAAAAAAGATTCTAGTGAATATTTAGCTGCAAATTTTTTTTATTGAAATCACATTTACTTTATGATATGCTTGCAATGATATTATTATCTATATAATGAACGATATGAAATAGTTCAAAATAATTTAAAAATCCAATGTTTTAATGAAAAATCTTAAAAATCTAAATTTATTTGGTACAAATGATATCTTCCAAAACAATCCAATCCCCATGCCAAAAAAAGCTTGGCCAAGGTTACATCGAAGTTTTCAAAAGTTTACAAGAGAATGTTAAAAAAAAAGGAAAGATAACACTAACAAAAAGTTTTTTTCTTTTTTTGGAGGATTGAGATATATATATCGTAACATACAAGATATTGTTGAAAGCTAACTAGCTAACGCTTGACCCATTGATTCAAGGAGTTTAGAAAAACTGATTTAATTCGGACGGTTATGTGGATATGTTGCCGGGAAAAGCGGGTTTTTATTTATATCGGGCCAAACCGAATATAGATGATAATGTTGATATTGCACATCCACAGTTTCCCGAATTAGGTAGGATACTTTTATTAGTATCTTATCTTAACAACTTGGAAGAATCTCAGTGACTCTGAAACTCTTGCTTTATAACCTTTATATAGCGTAAGTGAGCAGCAAGAAGAACGTTCATGGTACTTCGGGTGACAACAATGGATGCACATAATGTTACACTGGGTTGCCTTCTGTTATTTTGTTGCTTCTCTGTTATTGGCTGTGATGATGTGAGGATAACGGTGGAATCAGAAACCTCCATCGCCAGCACAGATGACAATTTTGTGTGTGCAACCTTGGATTGGTGGCCTCAGAATAAGTGTGATTATGGACAGTGTCCATGGGGCCGAGCCGGCCTCCTCAATCTGGTAACGATTATCGTGTCATCAACTCTGACTTTTCCACTCTTTTTAATGGGGTTTGTCACATATTCTGATGCTGCTGTGCTTTTTGTGACTTCTTCAGGACTTGGATAACAAGATTTTGGCAAATGCTATTGAGGGTACGAGCCGTTGTTTCTTATTATAGCTAAATTGCATTTGTGTTACATACATTATTAAATTAATTGTTTTTCTTGTTTTCTTTTTTTATTTTTAAAAAAAATTCAAACTTTTTGCCTTTTCATCTTTACTTGCTTCTATTCGTATTCTCTTGATGCTTATACCAAAAAAAAAAAAAAAGAAAAAAAAGGATAACGAATAGAGATCGAGCTTTTGTGTAGGAGAAGAGGCTAGGTGGATCAGCAAAATTACTTTCTTTATTCATTATTGTATTAAATTCATATATGTTGACTTTTTTTTTCTCTTAATCAATTTGAAATTTATGCATGGGATTACGTTTTGAAATTTACTATTTTGTTCCTTACTCTATTATGAATGATTCTGTTAAGCCCGAAGTGTTTTGTTGATACTCTCAGCGTTCAATAGTCTGAGAATCAGAATCGGAGGTTCTTTGCAAGATGTAGTCGTGTACGAAGTTGGCCATGCAATCAAGAAATTCCCGCATTTTAAGAAAGAAAGTAGTAGCATGTTTGGTTTCAGCAGAGGCACCCTTTCCATGGATAGATGGGATCAACTCAACCACTTTTTTAACAAAACGAAGTGAGTTGTGTATTTTTCGACATGAATTCTTTATTTTTCAAGTTAAATTTATTTAAAAAGTTTCACTGAAAAGGAAAATGGGCTTGGATGCTTTTTTATTTTCATCGCAGTGTTAAAGTTACATTCGGCCTGAATGCTTTGATTGGGAGAAAAAAGTCAGCTCATTCTCATTTTGTGGGTGACTGGTGGGATCAAAATGCCCGCGATCTCCTGGCGTACACGGCCTCAAAGGGGCACAAGATTGACTCCTACGAACTTGGTAAATTCATTCACATAGACATCGTGTTAATCAAAACTTTATTATCCTTTGCACTTAAAAAAAAAACACGGTTGTTGTCCTTGTCGTCAGGAAATGAATTGTGCGGCGACTCTGCGGTGTCTGGAAATGTGGATGCCGAACAGTATGCTAAAGACACCGTTGCTCTTAAACAAGTTGTGACATCAGTGTACCCGGATCCCACCACCCGACCAAAAGTTTTGGGTCCTGGAGGCTTCTTCGACAAGAAATGGTTCATTACCTATCTAGAAAAAACAGGACAGGATGTTATTGATGGAGTAACCCACCACATCTACAATCTTGGACCAGGCATGAAATCAACCCCATTATTTTCACAAAGTGGTTTTTGTCTCTAATTGATTGTGTTATTGATGTTAAATCATTATTACTATCATTGTTTTATTTAACTTTTATTATTGGTGTTATTAAAAAGGCCATCACACCTAAAAATCCAAAGATTGGGTGAAATTCAATATATGAATTATGTGTGCAGGTGTTGATCCCACCATCATCAACAAGGTTCAGGATCCATATTTGTTGAGCCAAACGGCGCAGACATTCAAGGACCTGCAATCTGTCATCAGGGAATTTGGGCCATGGTCACAAGCCTGGGTTGGAGAAGCTGGTGGCTCTTTCAACAGTGGCAGCAAAAATGTGTCACACAGCTTTGCTAATGGATTTTGGTAAGGAAGGACATGATATATTTATTTTCTTATTTTACATTATTGATTGGTTACATTCAGATAGGCGACCTATATATATGAGATTAATTAAGTTCATTGTCCTTTTTTTTTTTTTTCTTTTTAAATCAGAAATTAAAGAATTCTCATTTTGTACACCCTTATTTTCGGCCAATGTGCATATTAAACTATGTTAGCGAATTACATTTTGAATATTGATTATAACTTAAAAATTATAAATTTGAATTGCAAAATAGTTTTTTTTTTTTTTTTTTTTTGTGAAAAACAAATATAATGTTGTACATATTTAATTAATTATTCATGACCACTCCCTTTTTCTAGGTGTAAAATGTTTGATAACAAATAAAACTCATCCTTGCTTCCTCGTAGATTCTAGGAACCTAGCTTCTTGATGATCAACCCTCCTGGCATGTTTGAATTTGGATGAAACAGGTATTTGGACCAATTGGGCATGGCAGCAACATTCAACCACAAGGTCTACTGCAGACAAGCCTTCATTGGAGGAAACTATGGTCTTCTTAACGCCACAACATTCATTCCAAACCCTGATTATTATGGGTAGGAATTTGTTATGAGTTTTACTTATTTATTCCCTCATCCTTTTTTTTTTTTTTTTTAACTATTTATTAGTATGTCATTTTTCTCATTACTTTATTTGCCTTTGTCAGTGCACTCTTGTGGGATCGCCTGATGGGAAAGGAAGTGTTGAGTACAATGTCTGATGGCTCTCCATATTTGAGAGCATATACTCATTGTTCAAAGAAAAAAGTAAGTCATCGCTGCGAGTAAAGTTGGTAGCCTAAAGCTATCTAGGACGAATGAGTTCCTCGAAACGTGTCTGATTCCATTGAAGTGTTTCTTGCAAGTTTCTAAATAGTATTACTCAAATATATTACGTTGTACATAAAATTTTTGAGCATATTTTGCATTGGTTTCTTGCAGCCTGGCATTACTCTACTTTTCATAAACATGTCAAACTCCACCTCCTTCGATATTTCGGTGATCAATGATGCAAATTTCTATGGAAACAACGAGGAGGAGATGGCAAGCACTTATGGAGGTACAAAACCGAGGGAAGAGTACCATTTGACCCCACAAGATGGCAATATTCTAAGTCATGTGCTTCTGCTGAATGGAACTCCACTGAAGCTTACAGATTCATCTGACCTTCCTGCCATGAATCCAAAGCTGGCAGACCCCTCTTCTCCAATCAGGGTTGCTGCTGATTCTATCGTTTTTGTTACCATTAAGGATTTCAAGGCTCCTGCCTGTGCTTAGAGTTTAAGGCTATTGCTTATCACTTACCAGACTTTCTTTTTTTTTTTTTTTTTTGAAGTTATCGATTAAGTTTTATCATTGGGAATAATTTTTTGTTCTCATAGAATTTTTTTTGGCTTAAATATTGTTTATTTATTCATTTCTATTTGGGTTATTTTTATTGATGGTATTGTGAATTGTGTTTCATTAGAAAGTTAGAATTTTTGTCTGTAGGTTACAAAAGTAACACGTAAAATGATTCAGGGATGGCAGGAAACAAAGAATCTTATCCACTTTCTTCAAGAAAAGACGTATATAATGATTACCCTAAAAAAACCAAAAGAAAAAAGTACAATGATAAAAGGCCACCTTTAGGCTTGTCCTATTGAGGATTATGCACCAAGAGAAAGTATACCTTACTTGAGAAAAGCAGGCCTTTAATTTCCAAACCAAGCTGTGCATGCAAAGCATACAGAACCTTGCTTTACCTCCACCCCATTCACAACCTATGATCAACTATCCTTTTCTTTTCCTAGACTGAACCTTCAAATAAGCACGGCAAGATCCATCTATAGCCATTTTTCATGAAGTAGAAATTTCAAGAACTGGTGTTTCTGTGAAGCAATGGAGAATTTGATCAAGCAAATCAGGTAAATATGACAAGTTTACCTATTTGTAAGGCTTGAAAGTTCCCATAAAATGCCATATTGATCAATCGTCTCTGCCAGGGAGAGATTTTCTGGACAGGAAAACATAGAGCAGCCTGAAATTACTAGAGAGAGAAGAATTCCAGTGCACAAAACTGTATCCTTCAAAGGAGGTGGCACTCAAGGTTTTTACACTTTCCCTAAATATGTTCAGAGCCAACTGCTTCTCAACATATTCACAACTTTTGATATTTGACATTCTCTTGATGGAAAAGGCTAAAAAAGCATGGATGAAGCAACTAAAGATAGATCTCTTTTTCATTCGTGGATTTTGCAGAAAGAAGGAGGCCCCAGAACTGGTTCAGGAGGCAGTTTTCTAGACAAATGAGCCAAGATAACGATCCTAATGGAGAACAAGCAATCTCAGTGGCGGCTGCTGCATTTGTCATTGCATCACTGGAAGGGTCAACAATCCCAAAGCAGAAACAAGTAAGCAAGGGACCTGCACATTTTTTGACCCGCCTCAAGAGCAAAAAGGAAACCACGAAAGGTCAATCCCTGAACCTGGTGCCACAGAAGGGAATTTGTAGAAACTCTGTCACAGAATGAATTACTATAGTTTCTTGAACAATAACTTTTGCATGGCTGGTCAGGTGAAGGTTCGACAAGAACTCCAGAGAGTGCTGATGGAAAGGTGCCAGGAACTGCTGTTGCAGATGAAACAACCATAAAGGCATTTGGTCCTGCTCCATCCTTGAAAAGGAATTTAACTGATGAAGGACCTGCTACACCATCACCAAAAAGGACTCCACCTTTCAATGAGAGTGTTACTAAACCATCACCAAAACGGACTCCAACTTTCCCAGAGAAGGTTACTCCACCATCACCAAAAAGGACTCCAACTTTCAAGGAGAAGCCCGTTCTGTCAATGGAAGTTCCAACCTTAGCCGAGGAGAAATTAAAGAATGGTGGAAAACTTGAAGCTGGGAAGCCGAATACTGATGCGGATATCACCAAAACTGAGACAGCATCGCAAAAACCTGACCAACCATTCACAACAAGGCCTTCAGTTGCACCAACTAAGACCAAGACACCATCAAGACATAGACATGAGGATATAGAGGCAGATGCTTGGCAAAAAGCCGAGTTTGCTAAGATAAAAAAAAGGTACTTATCCATTCAACCAGGACCCATATAACAAGAAGAGCCACTAGCATTTCGTCATTCTTCCACTGACAAATGGGATCTCAGGTATGAAGAGTTGATTGCTGCAATACATTCATGGGAGATCAAAAAAAAGGAAAAAGCTAGGCATCGAGTAGATAGAGTAGAGGTTTGCTTCATCTACCTTTTCTGTATTATGAATAAATTTTAGTCTTAGGAACTGATGTTCCACCTGCTCGATATGCAGAGTGAACCAGAGCAGAGAAGGCAAAGAGCCTTTGAAAAATTCCACAGAGAGATGGAAGATATCAATCAGATTGCAGTAGAAGCAAAAGCCAAGGTAGCAGAGAGACGGAGAAAAAAGAGTTCAAGGCAAAAGAAAAGGCAAATATAATAAGAGAAACAGGAAAAATTCCCAAAACGTGTTTCTGCTTCTATATTTACTAATCTTGTTGTCTTCCCTGCTGTCCAGAAAGAACAGAAAACTTGCATAATTACAAAACACTGACTTGTCATCTACTGCACAGCTATATACATAAAATCATAGTGAGTAGACAGCATGGAAAAGTAGTGACAGTGGGAAGTTGTTCTCCCTTTTCTAGACTGGATTTGTATATGAATGAAGGATAAAAGTGCACATGAATGAATGAGAAAGAATAAACTTAACACATCACAGTTAACTCCCTCTGGCAGTTCAACTTAGTATGGACTTTTACTGAGAAACTCATCGTGCAAATGATTGCCTTTCTTCATCTTTTCCTTCATAAACCCTTTTCTCTGCACAATCGTGCATAACATACAAGAACAGAGACACAAGCCAATCAAGAGAAATTTCACCAAAATTTAGTCGAACCATACTGAAAAATTAAACTTCAACATAAGTAACAGGTTCTTTTTTCCCTTTTATCCAAATAAATGGTTAGAAAAATATGCATCTTTCATACAAAATTCAATAAAAATAGCACAAGTGCACTACCTGCTACCAAAATTTGCAATTAAAATTATTCCAACATCTTTGTTCAGTTTTTTATCTATGATGAGGAAGCTTTCTTTTAGCTGATTGGAGATTTTAATGCGGTGATTCATTAGTAGAAGCTGAAACAAGCAAAATCGATAATTCAAACTAACTGCACTTTTTAAATTGTAAAAGATGGAGTTAATATTCTTCAAAAAGATTCAGATTATCAAGGGATAGAGAGACAGGGAGAGAAACAGGATGGCCAAAGAGGGGAGAGTCCTCTTATCATATCTGAAGCAATAACAGTGCAAAATCAGCTAATCCAGAAATGCAATCTATTGTATAAAAAAAAATCGAAACAATTTATGAAAAATCTAAAAATCTGAAATGCCCTGCTACCGAAAGCATGAAAACAAAAGAACAGAAAAATAATTTCAGACAGCACAAGACAATCGAACCAGCATAAAAAATCATTCCAAGTTATGAAGCTCTGTACAGTAGGTGACGGACCATTTGATGCAGACAATCGTTTCCACCGCGGGCACCCACAAAGATCTCAGCTTGGCAGAAATGACGAATACTGAGAAATTTTCAGAAACTGTTTCCCTCTCAAGCCTAGCCAATGTAGGGCAGGTAGAGTAAAGCACCAAGAAGGACGGCATAGCGAACATGACAGTAACCGCCAAGTCGAGAAGCAAGATAACCGCACTGACAGGAATTGCAAGAACTAGGACGTGAAGAAACTCGATGATAAATGGGAATTTCAACGTGAAATGAATGAAAATGTCCAGATAATTATGCAGGCAAAAAGACTGCTGCTGCTGCCTGTCTGTGTTCCTGCTATCACCATTATCAGAGTCAACCGAATTCTCCTGAAGCTCAAGTTTTCAGCTTTTATCTCTGGCAACCAAATTACTCTCCGGCAAGCAAATTGGGTGATTATACCGACACGAGGGTGTCACAGTGCACATGTAGTAACATTACCATTACGCCAACTCTCCTTTCATTATCCCCACCAAGAGGGGACACAAATTTCTCTCGATCTCCATTCAATCTTTCAACCATCCAGAGAAGAGAGAAATTCTTGGCAGGCAAATTGATTGAGACTGAAGGGAAGGCAATCTACATATATATATATATTCTAGCTGGGAATGGCAGAACCGGGGACTGGAGGCCGAGGACGCAGTTTCTGCAAAGCGTGTGGCCGAACCACTACACTTGCGAAACGTTCTCGACGATGTCGAACGATTCCCAGCAAATTGGGCATTCCAGGAAGAGCCCGTCTTCGTCTCCGTCTCTGCTGGCTTTGGAACAGTAGTCCTTCTCCTCAGAGGAGGAGGTGTCGGAAACGACAGCGCGTATTGGATCCCTTGGTTTCTTCTTCGAAGCTAAAATCCCCATTGATTATGAAAAATTTGAGTAACAAGATTTACATGATAAAATTATGAAGCCAGACGACGGAGATGGAGAGAGAGAAAGATAGAGGAAGATGATCAATCGGAAGAGAGAAAAACGATCTCTCCCTCTCCGACGATTATTCCGTCGATGGTGAAGCCGCAAATTGCATTTCTCCTCCTCTCGTGGAACCAATCCGGTGCCCGTTGCCCGAAGCTCGAATAAGTAGTTTTTGTATGAAGTAGAAGAAAATATTTTGTGGGGATTTAGTCACAGAATATGGTAATTAAATCATCTTAAATTTTTAGTTTCTGGTTAAACCCATCTTCTTCTAGTATAGGTTAAAGGAATTTCACAGAAATATAGCAATTTTTTAAATAAAACTAAAGTAATACTAAATATATTATTTATCTAATATCAAAATGTCACACTTATTCAATAATTCATTTTATATTACTAATTACGATATGATCCAATACTTACTTATATTAAACACAAATATTAACTAATTTCAGATTTAAGTACCCACTTAAGCAGAACGTAGTCATCGACAAATCACGGGGCAACAAGGGTAAGGGTAAAAACAAAGAGTTACAGAATGGAACAAAGGTAGATAGGTGTTTCAACGCTACTTCATGAATCCTTGAGCAATCTTGAGGTAGTCCCCATAACCACCACCTTCAGATTGCTTGTTGTCGCCGCTTGCATCCGGTGGCGGTGATTGCTTTGTGTCAGCCTCGCAGTGTTCAAGACCAGTGGTGGTGGCGTGGGCGGCGGAGGCGGAGGGAGGAGTGGTGGTGGGGGTAGAATGGGAACTGCCGTACTGGTGGAGATAGTCCTTGGCCTTGTCTACATAACCTCCCATGCCATTCTCTTCCAGCTTCCCATATTGGGAGGCAGCTCCAAGAAGATCGGCAGCAGCACCAGCAACCTTGCCCCTGTCAACCTTGTCTGTTTCATGGGACAGTGTGGCTTGTGCTGCCTCAGCCACCAACTTGGCACTTGAGAAGAGGTCTGTGGATGTTGGTTGGTTTTGCTTTGGCTTTGAGGGCTTGTCCATGGATACCCTTGGAAAATGAGGTGATACTTCGAGAATTTTTTTTTCCCTTTTTTTTTTTTTTTATCGCTCTGAGATTGGCTGAGTTTATTCAAAGAACATTTAGATAATGGAGCGCCAAATAATTGAAGATATATATGCAGCAGTGGAAGCCCATGTCGACCACACGTGTAACGTTTCCTGTGGTTTGCCGACAAATCTAACTTCTTCTGAGAGGGGCACGGACGCGATAGACGTGGGACAAAGACTCACCTTGCATTGTCGTGACCATTGTTCTGGTTGAATATCATTATTTCTTCATTAATTGTGATGGTTCATTACAAATTTTAAAATATATGAACAATGCAATGCAATATCTGACCTAGCATTTGCTCTAAATCCAACAAGTCTCGTCCTTGTACCATTCCTGTTCCTGATAATAATAATAAACACCCAAAACAAATAGTAAACACAGGGGGGCCATGCACATGAACCAACCCCACCCATAGATATTTTACCTGGGGTTGTCTTCAGTGGCTTCAAGGGGTAGTTGAGTTGTGTCGGGCATTTAGCTCAATGGCTTTTGTGAGAGGTAGGCCAGGAGAGGGAGAGGGGGCTGATGCATTTTTTTTTTTTTTAGTTTTCAGAGAGTTTGGGTTTAGATTGAATGCCCACTTACTTCAAGTATCTAACTTTTATGCTTATATGATATATTCGAGTGTACTCTTGAAATTACATATTTTTTTCTTAAAGGAGGGAACAGAATGAGAAGACTCAAGGCAGGCTGAATTGCTGATAACCGAGTAAAAGTGGAAGGAAAGGAAGGAAGGAGGAAAGAGAGAAAGGTCAGCTATAAGACAATGTGACAAGGGGTAGGGATGATGGCACAACAACCTAAAAATTAATTTTTTTTAATTACTTGTAATTATAATTATTTTTTAAATAATCTAAAATATTAACAATGGTTGGTCTACTAAATGCACCAAAAAAAAAATAATAATAATCCATTATAAATTTATAACATTTTGTTGTTATATTTTATCTCGATCGGCTCTTTCCCCTCTATATTTGTTTGCTTTATTATTCATCTCGATCTCCTCCTTCACCTAGAATGTAGATCGGTGTTTTAGGTGAGCATTTAATTCTTTCATTTGTATTTTCTTCGGCATGGTCAAAATAATCTAGGCTATTAATTAATAAAAAATAGTAAATAACACATTAATAAATTTAATATTATGTTTTAATTAAAAAAATTAATATTAATTTTATGAATTTTTTTTACTTGTATATTATTTCATTCTCTCTCTCTTTTTTTTTTTTTTATATGAAGTTATATATTTTATATATTTATATTTAAAAATTTAATAAAATTTATACATTAAAAAAATATATTAAAATATAATATATTATTTTTATTTTCAGTCTCATTTAATACTTTTCAACGATAAAATAGTTGTCGACACGGCTAGGCAACGCGGCATACGCGCTGAAAACGAAAACGAAGGTTATCTGTGAGGATGGGCGGAACAATTATAACTCCCCCGCGGCCTGTCCCAGCCCACTGGTCAAACCCACAGCCACGCGTACCTACAACCACAAGAAAACCCACATCTCCATCTTCAATTATTGATTGCATTGATAAGACACCGGTTCCCCTGCCAAAACCGTAAATTCAAGAAAAGCATCTCTACTCCACACATCCGGTCCAGGAATCAGCTCTTCAATCAATCTCACTCTTGCTAGAGGCATAATTGCATACTCATGGATTCATTTTCTCACAACAACAAGGCTACCAAGCATCACCAGCCATCTTCCTCTGAGCTCATCTCGAATGCCAAGCTGGTGGCTGATGCAGCCAAAGCCACTCTCCACCACGAAACCGAGAGAGTTGACAAGGGGAGGGTTGCTGGTGCTGCAGCCAATATTCTTGAAGCTGCCTCCCACTATGGAAAGCTGGAGGAGAAGAGCTTTGGCAAGTACGTAGAAAAAGCTGAGGATTATCTTCACAAGTACCATGTTTCCCATTCCCCCAACGACACCAACAGCTCCGGCCACTCGGCCACCGGCCCAACAACCAACTCGTCGTCACATTCAACAGCTGGGAATCACCATTCTGAAAGTGGGTATGGCGAGTACCTCAAGATGGCTCAAGGAATTTTAAAGAAGCATTGATAAATCTTGGAAGTTGAGCAGATCTGTTTTCTGTTTTCGGTATCTACTTTCTTCCTTAGTGTTGATTACATCAAATAATGTTCCAATTTACAAGTCTGCTCTAAGTAGGTTTGAATGTAAGTTTGTGCTACAAGTATTGCATCATAGGCTTGATAATCTTTATTGGGATCAACTGGCACACGGGGGCGGATGTGTGATTGCTGATATATATCAGAACTCTGTAGTTTATGGGAAATCTTCCCACAATAAACAAACAGTGCTTTTTATACAAATGGTTGTTTTGTTGGGCAGAAAGTGTGTAGGAAAAGAAAATTGGTATTGTTCTTGTTGCCAATGATTTCAGACCCCAACAGGCCAACCCAATTGACCAATTTTGCCCTAAAATCGCCCCTTTGGTTGGCCTCACCCCATTTTCTTCTTCTTCTCTATTATTTTTTTTTTTTTTCCTGTCTTCATCTCTGAAAGCTGCTTGGTGGTAGCTTCCTAATTTCCACTTTATTTTATTTTTTTTTGGACCTGGAAACTTCGTGCTCTATGTTTTCTTCTAGCAGTTAATATTTACCGTTGACTTTGCATAAAAGAAAAATAAATTTAAAAACCAAAAATAAAAATAAAACTCTTTCCGTGGGCTAGAGCAGTCAGCTCAGGTTTAAAGCTGAATTTGGTTGGCCAGAATAAGTTCTAGAGAATGATTGTATAGCGATAAAGACTTAGTCGTAAAGAAAATTTATTTAAAATTAACAGTATTTAAATGATAAATTATTTTTATAAAAAAAATTAAATTTGACGACAAGTGCCATGAGCAAGATTTGTTGATATGATGCTATTCAATTACTAGCTTAAAAAATTTTAATATATATTTTTTATAAATTATCTTATATAATAAAAGGTTCAAATATACGGGTACATATTATTTACTTTTTATCTATTTATTTATTTATTTATTTTCCATTCTTCCTTATGAGCAATAAGTGTACAACCAATCGATCCAACTGTGGTAACGCTCGTACGTTTGTGTTGCAGCTAATTGATCCAATGGGGATGACAATAGTGCACACGCCCAAACACGTTTGCACCAAATTGCAAACAAAGTGTGTGTAAATATACACGAAACTTGTTCATACATAAATAAAAAGAAAATTGAAAGAAAACCCAAATCCAATATAAATTAACTTCCAAGATTTTAGCTTAAATACTGGAGTTATATTTAAAATTTAAAATTTAAAATCTTGATATCCAATTTTAACCGGAGCTAATAAATAAAAAAAAAAAAAAAAGATTTGATGCACAAGACAAGATTTTCTTGCAAATAACAAAAGGGTCTGGTGAGACCAGATTTATGTTAAATCATTTTTAAAATTAAATCAACCGAGTTGTGAATATTTTAAAATTTTAAATAAATTCCGGTGTGATTCCGGTGACCGTGTCGTTTTCTTTCTGGGCGAGGGACAAACAAAAAATTGGGAATCATAGGGAATTAAGTGAAACTTGAGGGGGTGGATTTGATATTTTAATTCGGGGTCCGAAAACAAATAAAGAAGTTAAAAAATAATAACAATAATAAAAAATTCTGGAAAATCGTTTCTGGCCAGCCCAAATGAGCTTTGCTTGCAGGTGGCAAGCTCATCGCCGGCCATCAATGATCGTTCGGTTTTTGTTTTTTTAGGTCTTCCTGCGATAGAAATTAAATAAATAATAAAAAGGGATCAAATTTTCAATAATTAATATCTAAAATTTACGGATAAGCAATCACGGGTACGCTCTCTTCTTTAATCTCAGATTTATTTATTTATTTATTTGGTTCTCTGCATTTTTTAATTTTTTGGATCAATATTTGAAAATTAGGGTTTCGGAAGGTTGAAGGTTTTTGCTTTATCTGTTTGGTTGCTGAGAAAATGGAGTCGTTTAGAACTACTCTCTCTCTCTCTCTCTCTCTCTCTCTCTCTCTCTATATATATATATATATATATTGCAAATTCTTTTCATGGTAAAAGTCTTGAAATGAACGAACATATGATTGTAGGCAACTTGTGAATGCTGGGGAAAATGGTGGTGATTGTTTTACACTTATGGAAAGTTTGGTTGTGCGAATAACTGGAAACTTTTTTATTTTTTTAATTTTTCTTTTTTGCAATTCTTTTTTTCATTGTGAATGGGGATCTTATAAATTGTGTAACGTATGGTATGATTCTCATTTCCTCTTATCAGGAAACTTGTGAGGTTTGTGATTTGCATTCAAAAGGCTCCAACTTGTGGCCTTGAGCATCCCAAGAACAAAGGAGCTGAGGTTCTGATTGGAAGTTTTTAGGATATGTACCGACCGGTGCCTACAGCCATCACGACCCGAGGTGGGTCACCCACTGATAGTGGCGATTCTGTTGTCACATTGGATCAAGTTCCACGGTGGAATGATGCAGAAAGTAGATATGCACTTGGTTATGAGACCGAAGACCTGTCCTTTTCAAATCCGTATTTCCCTGATCCGCTAACATCTCCTCCTGATGGGGGAAGCAGTAGCAATGGGATGACATCCAAGTTCCCTGTTGATCATGAAATCAACTCGAAAATATATTTATGGAGGGGAAACCCATGGAATCTTGAGGTGGATGCTGTTGTCAATTCTACAAATGAGGCGAGTGCTACGTTTTTATTATTTGGTGAACTACATGAACTGTTTTATCTTTGGCAATGGGCCGTTAGTGTTGTTGTTGAGATTTTACCTTCTTCCCCGAGTGAGCAGTGCTCATGTCTTCTTGGTTTCCATATTTGTATAGTGAAATGGTTCACTGAATGTAGCATCGTGCAGTTGTCTATGTCAGTTCACCTGTGCCAAACTGCCATTCTAGTATGAAGGCCTACATACTGCACTGCAAAAAACGTTTTAGCTTTTGTTTCCTTTTCTGGTTGAAGTTAGTTTGAGCTTAATTCTGTGACTTCCTCATTTAAATTGCTCTCAAGCTCTTCCAAATGGGACTAATGCTTGGGGTGTCCAAGTTTTTTACGTGGCTTCTCATATTCTATTTTGTAAATGTATTGCAGATCCTTGATGAAGTACATAGCAGTCCTGGTCTGCATGCTGCAGCTGGACCTGGTCTAGCAGAAGAGTGTGCAACACTGGTAGACTGTTAATTGTTCCTTATTTGAAAATTTTTCATTCAAAATTTGGTTGAATAGGGCATCATCTTGGGGACTTTGTTTGGAGGATGCTGGTTGCATTGGTGCACTGTCCTGTAATGCTTGTCTAATGGTATATCCATGTGGATAACAATGTCTGGAGTGTACTGACATAATGCTTGTCATCTGACAGGGTGGATGCCGAACAGGGATGGCAAAAGTTACAAATGCATATGAGCTTCCAGCTAGGTGTGTATATTGGTACACTTATTAGAGAATAAATCCATTCAGGCGCATCTTCAACTTTCTGCATTGCTCAGGGTCTTCATCATTTTGTCTTGTAGAAAAATGTGGCATTTCTCTGAGAATGATTGAGTATACATTTTACCTGTTATCTTGTGTTTTACCCAGGTTGAGATATGTTATTGCATCTGTATCATTTTGTACTATCCACACTTATTCTCGAAATCACTTAAGATATCATGAGTTATGCTAGGTTGGATAGTCTGTGATGCCCGATTGTAGGAAATTTCTTCAGTTCTTTGTTCATCAGCCAAATGACTTGATAATGCTAAAACTCACACTTTTTCCTTAATGTCCCTGCAAGTTATTGATGGTAAAATAACTTTTTGGGGTGAAGAAATTTGTAATCTGTATGGAATACATGTCCATCACTTTGCACTTTCAGTGTTTGGTACTTTGGCTTGTAACAGAATTCTCTAGTTTGTTCTTTCTCTATGTTTGTTGTGTTGTTTGATGCAAATTGACTAATTATTCATTGCTTCACATAACATTTATGTTTCATATAGTTTTTTTTTTTTTTAAATTAACTGAAGCTAATTTGATCCCATGATTATTTAGGAGAGTTATCCATACAGTTGGTCCCAAGTATGCAGTGAAATATCATACTGCTGCAGAGAATGCTTTGAGCCATTGCTATCGGTCTTGCCTTGAGCTTCTCATTGATATTGGGCTGCATAGGTCTGAGGCTTGCTGTTTCATTTATTCTGCTTTCTTCATTTTTGTTTTGCTTCTCCAATTTCTATGAAAAATATCATATAACTTTTGGTTGGCATGCTTGAATGCAGCATTGCCATGGGCTGTATATATACAGAGGCTAAAAACTATCCACGGGAACCAGCTGCACATGTTGCCATAAGTGAGAAGTTTTCCTAGATTGTTCAGCTATTTAGTTCTCTTGATTTTTTATACATATGAATGATAGTCCTATTTCTCACAAATGGTGTTGCCCTTCAATTGAAAAAAGGGGGGAAACACAGTATTTCACTGACAAACAAGGCAATGCTCTTTACATCACAGGTCAACTCATAGTTTATTTGACCATATGTAAACACTGGGGTATGTTCTGAAAATGAGTGTGCTTGGAATGCTAACAGGACTCATGATCTTTTGTTTTTTTTTTTTTTTTTCAGGGACTGTTCGGCGCTTCCTTGAGAAGCAGAAGGACAAAATCAAAGCTGTTGTTTTCTGTACCATAACATCAGTTGATACTGAAATATACAAAAGGTATTCCTATATGAACACTTTTTCATCATCCCTTGAATGCTAATTGTTTCATTTTGTTAATGTTTAATTAGAATGATTAATTATATTATGCCTTGCGTGACACTATTATTTTCTTCCAGTTTAGCTATTTTTTATTAGGACATTGTAGGCTGTAGTCATCATCCAATTTTCCTTTACCTTGTAGATTGCTTCCACTTTACTTTCCTCGAGATAAACATGAAGAGGGAGTGGCCATCTCTAAGCTTCCTGCTGATGTTGGGGATGAGAATGGTGAGACTATAATTGATGAACGCAAGATTAGGATTAAGCCTTTGCCTAAAAAACCTGCTTCAAAACCTGCCCAAGCTCCAGAGGACCTTCCTGTTAGCAATATCGGCTTGGTGCGAAGGTCAGTTAACTTATTTACAGTACAAAATTAAACATCCTGCCTCCTTGCATTACATCTAGATATGATATATATTTGCATGCATATTATCACAATGTGTGCATTTGTTATGTGTACATTTAGCCATCTAAGTTCTGCTTGTGTGTGGATGGTTTTGGGTTGCATATATTACTAGAGAACATGAAATTTTCCTGTTTTTTGAATTGCCAATTTAGCCACTTATTTGTCTCGTTCCTGGCTTTCATTTGTAGGTGTCAATTCTTGATTTTGCCTTTTTTGTTGTTCTATTGATTTATGGTCAATGATTGCTCAAAAAATTGCTACCCCATTAATGTAAATAAATTAATGACCCAAGTGGATGGGTGTTGTCCTTACAGGAATTCATCATATTTGGAGTCATATTTGGATCCTGCCTTCATGTCATTAATTAAGGATCCAGATCAGAGACGCATGGAACAATGGGAAAAAACTGCTCAAGCACGGAGTCGATGGAATTGTGCTAAAATGCTTGGATTTGGCGATCTTGGTGGTCCTCCATTATCTGCTGCTGAAGAATACTCTCTTCATTCTCGATACCTCACCAAAGCAAATTCTCTTAATCTTTCCGAAATTGCAGAGATGAAAATTGTGTAAGTTAATTTGCTTATCTTTTTCTTTTTCTTTTGTCTGTTGAATATAACCATGTTTCTTCTTCCTTTTCCTTGGTCTTCAAATCAAACAAGTCAAGATTTTGTTGTCATGTATAGTTTGAATCTGTTAGTCAAAGATACCAACATTTGTTGATTTCTTTTCACTGCAAATTATTTTTTCCAACTGCATAATGAGTTATACTCATATTGATTACAGTCTGAATGTGACTTTGTGGTCCTCATATTTGGCTTTATAATCCTTTTATACATGTTTCAAGTTTTTATCAATGTCATGTGTATTCAGATTGTTGATCTCCATTACATATAAGAGAGCAGCTCTTTTCTTTGTGGTGCAGTTACCGTGGTGGTGTTGACAGTGAGGGCCGTCCTGTAATGGTTGTGGTAGGAGCACATTTTTTGCTGCGATGTCTTGATCTTGAACGATTTGTGATGTATGTGGTAAAGGTAACTATTTTATTATAAACTTTATTTTTCTATTATTTATTAGCTTTTGCATGTAGGTGAGCCTTGTTGTGGCAGTAAAGTTACTCCATTGTGGTCACAAGTTCAAGTCACAAAAATTGTCTTTATGTAGAAATGGAGATAAGGCTGCGTACATATGACCATTCCTCATACCCTACAATGTCAGAGTCTTATGCATAGAGACACCCTTTTTTAATCAAATTTTGCATATTTAGGGTAAGAAAGATGATGTTATAGCTTGATTCATTAGATAATTTTCTTATGCTTCTTTGACTTGGAAAATACTCACTCTTTTTCCAATGCTCTTTTCTTTACCTTAGGGTAAAGGGTTTTCACATTATAGTCATTTTGTTGCTCAGAACTGATAATTTGATTGGTGCTAAAAGTGTTATCTTGATCACTAAATTTCAGGAATTTGAGCCCTTGATACAGAAACCTTACACAATTGTTTATTTCCACTCTGCAGCATCTTTGCAGCTGTAAGTGCTTGGTTTCTTGCAAAACCACTTGCTAATATCTCCTAGATTCTTCTTTTCAGTAAGCCTGCATTTGTTTTCCAATGAAACAGAAAGACTAGATAGAAAATTTGCTTTTTTAAGCCAACTGAACTGAAATATTCTCTTCAAAACATTTTTTTTTTTTTCTCTTTTTAATGTTCTCTTGAAAACATTTTTTTGAGCTTCTTAACAACTGTATTGGCAATTGCATGTTTTGTTGTCATATGTTTACTTTGATGCATAGTTATTATTCATAATCCAGTAGGATGGGAGAAGATGAGAATATATTTTGTTTTAGTTGGCCCATATGTGAAGTGTCCTTCTCAGAATTTAATCTTGTTCTGACTTTTTATCATATTTCTTTGGTATCTATAAATTGTGCCATAGAATTTTCTTGTAACTATATTTTGACCCACAGAGATGTCTGGAATGTGGCAAATATCCAACCAGAATTTAAATGTCCATCACAATAGTAATATGAGCTTTGATGTTTGTACTCTTCTCAAATGGACTGCTTACTGTGCCTTTTTCTTTCGTCTCATTTGATTTTTCAAAGTCAAAAATGTTGTTGGCATCTAGGCAGTTTTGCAATTTTAGTGTAAAACTTGTGTTTGAAATATTATAATTGTTCTCACTCCTTGTGCATATGTTTCTGTGATTGACAGACAGCCAGATTTGGGATGGATGAGAAGATTGCAACAAATTCTTGGTCGCAAACACCAGCGAAACTTGCATGTATGCATCAAATTTGTCATCTAAGTATGAAATACATATTTAGAAATTTTATTTTCCTTTCCATTTTATTTAATCATAATAATCTGCTCAATGTAGGCAATATATGTTCTTCACCCAACACTCCACCTGAAGGCTGCAATATTTGCTTTGCAGTTATTTGTTGATAATGTGGTATATTGGAATTTGTTTCTTTTTCTTAGTTGATGCAATTATAATATTCTACTTTGTTAATTTTCGAAAATGGATCTGCAGACATGGAAGAAAGTGGTATATGTTGATCGGCTTCAGCTTTTTAGATACGTCCCTCGTGAGCAATTGACCATTCCTGACTTTGTTTTCCAGTTAAGTTTCATTTTTCTTTTTAATGCACCCTTTTTGGATATTAAAGGTACATGCTTCAGTCAACATCCAGGCAACTTCACTAGCAAAACTTGATTTTAGGGTTTATCATTGTTTATATGGTTTGGACCTTGCTTGATATCCCACCATTTATTCCATGATGATGGGATGGGAATGGAGAAGAGCTGGATATCTTATTGGTTTGATTAACGCAGGCATGACTTGGAAGTGAACGGCGGAAAGGGCCTCATCATGGATCCAAGAACAAAATATGTGTACCACCGACCATAGGCATCAAAGATACTGTTCCATGAGGGTAGTGCAATGCAAGTCCACAAACCATGGTTCTTTCATTTCTTTGTGGGCTTCATATTTAGGTAAGAGGATCAAATCTTATTTTTGTGATTAATGCAGGCATGATTTTGAAGTGAATGTTGGCAAAGGTTCTTGTTGTGGACCCATGAACAAAATATGTGTATCACTGAGCATGGGCATCAAAGGTATGGTTCTACAAGGTAGTGCAACATGAGTCTGCAGAGGTTCTTTTGTTGCTGCTTCTGCTTTTGCTTGTGTACAAATTGTACCCCATTTTTCTCCTGTTATTTTATTTGTGTTTGTTGTCAAAATATTGACAAGTGGTATCTCGTTCATATCTAAAATTAGTTAGTTTCTTGAACACAACTTGATTGGTTGTGAGGTGGTAATAAGGACCCAATTTGTATTATCTCCTGCGATTCTCAATAATACAAGGTGTTTGAGCTTGACTAGACCCTCAGTTCCTTATGTAAATAGAATCCATCTTGCCTTTCAACGATGAACAGGATATGATTGTTGTACAAATTTGATTCCAATTTTGTCGGGATGTCCGAATTTGTTGCGCTGGCTAAACAAGTTGACACGGTTAGTTCATATATGTTGTAAGTTCATTGAGCCAATTTGCATGATAATAACATTACTGGGCAGAATGTGAAGAAACAGTGATCAAATCTTGCCTTCCTTATTGCATTCTGATGCTAGGAGGTCCAGACCTATATTTTTGTTGGTGAGAAAGTTTGTAATGCTTATCTTTTTTCTTTTTCTTTTTTTTTTTTTTATCAATCTTCTTGTTGAATTAATGCAACCACTAGAACTACAGTTAAATTGTTTGATGCAATTTATCAAAAATAAAATTGTATTTAATGCTGTTTTCAATGGTTTGGGGACTTCAATTTAGTTCTGCATTGAATTGATCAAGTTGAGCAGATTGGATGGTTTGACTCTCAACCCAAGTTTCTAGTTTTCTTTTTGTTTTTCTGTATTTTTAAATTTTTGAATACAAAATTGAAAAATTTTTGCATTTTTTGAATTTTTTTTTCTGTATTTAAAATCTTAGTATTATGATAAGTAGAGATAGTTAAATTGATTTTAGGTGAGTTTTCGGCTTGTTTTTGAGTAGCTCATTTGGCTTAAAAATTCAAGGAAAACTCTCAATTATAATCAACATGTTTGTCTTTTCGGTCCTCCTCAGCTTTACTACACGTCAGTTTGGCACATTTTAAAGTCTGATTGTTTGTTTCTACTTGAGAGACTCGAGATTTGAGTTAAATTTGTGATTTAAAAAAAAAAAATTACAGAAGATATTTCGTTGTTTTTTCAAAGATCTTATTTAATCTGTAATAATCTGTAAAATTCAGAATTTATTTATTTATAACCTTTTGTTTATTTAAATTTTTATATTTTGTTTTCATACCTTTGCATATAAGTGTTTATAATCTAGGTAAAAACATTACTAATTTTTCACTAGACCTTTTTTTTTTTTTTTTTAATGAAAGGTTCCAAAATATTGTAAATTTTTTAGAAAGTGAAACTTAATTCCACTAAATTAAATGCATCTAAACTAAAATTAAAATCGAACTGAAAATTGAAATTTAATGAAAACTATAATTTGGACTTGCACTTAATTGTTAGTGATTTTAACAAAAACTGAGACTGGCTTCCTCTAGGCTGGTCTCCATTCCCAACCTTGTGAGGTGGAAGAATGAATACAAAGTAAATTACATGTTTATCATTTATTACTTAACTAAACTTTGATTTATTACAATTAAATTATTTAATTTTAATTTTATTTTAATAATCATTGATACTTTGATAATTTAGTTGACTCCTTATTACCAATTAAGGTCGGAATATCTTAATTGTATATGTCAAATTTATCTCTAAATAGTACATTTTTATATAACCAAGCTCATTATATTTAATTTTTGTTAAATTAACATTTTAATATATTAAAAGGGCTATTATTCTATATCATACAGTGTAAGTGTAATAGTAATGACAATAATGATAAAAAATAAAAAAAAAATAAATTCCTCTAAATATTAATAAAAATTAAAATTTGGTCATATATCTTTGATTTTTTTTTTAAATTAGTAAATTTTAAGACTAAATATGAGGAAGAGATAAAGATTTGTGATAATTTTTTTTCTCTTAATTTTTTTTTTATTTTCACGATTTTGAAGTTTCAGAGGGAGGGTCATTTTTTTTTATAAAATTATTTTGATAAATTTAAAAATTTTTATTTTTTTTTAATTGTCTTCACAACTATTTCATTATATTGTATAATTCAAAATAATTTAAATAATTTTAATATATAATATGTTAATTAAATAAAAATAAATTTAAAGAATTTAATTACATTTTAAGGAAGAATTATGTAAATTTTTTCAATTTAATATTGTTGACTAAGTGATTTAAAAATAATAATATTAAGTGATTTAATTGTAATAAATTGAAATTAAATGATAAAAATTAATATAAAGGATAAATCATTAATAACTGTGTAATTTAGCCGAAGAATAAAGTGAACACCCAATGTCGAGGACATCAGAACTTGCAAAAAATGAGGAAATCTAGATTTCTCTTAAAATATTTAAGTGATTAACGATTTAAATCTTTGTTTTTAAAGTCTTAAAATTTTTTAAAAAATATAAAATTTATAAAAATAAATAAATATATTTCTATTGCCTCTCTGACGGATAAAAAATTAATATATATATATATATATATATATATATATATATATATAAAAGCCGCAAGTTCTTCTCGAGAATTACAACGTCTGGTTGAGACCAGAGCTAACCCACCATAAAACTATCCCTTTCGGTCTTTTTATCACTAAAAGAAAATCCTCTGGTTCTTGAACTAGAAGAAAAATTCAATTCCAAAGTAGAGTTCCATTTCCTGGGGCTATTCTGTCAATCTTTCCCGGGTGAGTACTTTCTACAGTTGAACTAAAATCCTGTTCAATTAAACTGCTTTCTGATTGTTTCCTGAGAAAAAAAGAACCTGAAGGCTGAAAAGTCTTTTTCTTTGTGATAATATGGCTGGGAATTGCATGCCAAATCTCACCTCCAAATGAGTAATGCCTTCACTCAAACTACTTGCAAATAATTGAAACTTTTTATTATTATTATTATTATTATTATTATTATTATTATTATTCTTTTGTGTTAAATGCGATGCAGAGATAGGCTCTTTAGTTTAAATTGCTAGAGGGTAATTTGATTGCCAGGAAGCAAATGGTGCAGAGTCTGTCATTAAGCACTCTCTCCACATCTGGGAACAGTTTCATTTGTGGGTCAATCCCATCATGGAAGAGGGATTTCAAGTTAATAAGGAAACCCCATGTAGCCATTGGCTCTAATTGTCTTGAAAAGTTGCGGTTAGGTGCTAACCCCAGTTTATTTGGAAGCAAAAGTTTAAGGGTTCAAGCTGGATGGCTGTTTAACAAAGGAGGTGAGCAGGGATCAGGTGCAAGCGCTGAAAGTAGTGAGAGTGCTAATGAAGATATTCTTATTTTCTTTTTTCAGCTAGACTTGGCAACACGAGTTCAGGTTTGTCTGGCTGTTTTTGGGCATTAGTGAGTTTTTCTTTTCTTTGTCTTCTTGTTTTTATTTCTTTTTATTTGACAAGCTTTTGCTGGTTGGGATACTTTTGAGTTGCAGTATGCTTTGAATCTGGAGCAGTATGACATTGCACAGCAACTGAGGAACAAGCTTACTGAGGTTACCTCTAGTTTCCAACAACTCTTACATGCATTCTTCATGCCTTGAGAAACTCTCTTTGGGATTCATGTTTTGTTGCACATAGAATGTTCATCTTTGGCTCTCACATGATTAACTTTCTGTGTACAGATGACAAAAGTTATACTGAAATTGTTGGCATGTAACCTTTTACAGCTGTAATAGATACCATAACATTTGGGGTGTTTGTCTCAAGCCATTAAGTATCCATGCCCTGTGCCAGTGTGAATAATTTAGCTTGGTAAAAAGAGATTATGGAATGAATTGGTTGCATGTTGAATGAGTTCTCTTCTTGGAAGGTTGAAGCAGAGGTCATCAGGCAGCAGGAGGCAAAAAGGGGATCATCCTCAAAGAGTGAAGCTCAGGATAAAGCTTTAAGTATCATACGACTAAGGTGAGGTTTGTGGCATTGTTTAATTTTTTTTGTGCTTAAATTCATATATAGCACCCTTTCTGAAATCAATATTCTTTGTTTTCATAACAATTGGCAAAGTAAGGGCATTCTTTGGCTTCATCTTATTGAAATTCAACATGGAATAAGCCTAGTGCTTTCCCCCTTACAGGGCAGACCTACAAAACGCAATTGAGAATGAGAATTATGCTGCAGCAGCTAAACTACGAGACCAGATTTCTGAACTGGAGGCTGAGTCATTGGCTGCATCAGCAAAAGCTCTGGCATACGAAAATGCACAATATGCATTACGGCTGGGACAGAAAGTGAGGCACAAAATTTTTGGTATATAAGCTTGGTTCCTGGAATTTTGTAGACCATGTAGAAGTATTCCCTCAAGGGCAGTCAAGCTTTGAAAGCAGATCTCAATCACAAGATATTATGATTCTGGATGTTTTCCAAGCCAGTAACATTGGACTACTTTCTAGATTCTTTTGACACTTGAACAGAACAAGTCAAAGTGCAACTGCCTTTCTTGTCCAATTTTGATGAGATAAAAATTACTGCTTCATTCTCTTTTTACATTCCAATGAGCCAATAACCAATGCAGAATTGGTCCTTTTAACAGACTTCACACTGCTCAGTTCTCAATAAGATAAAATTTTCTTCCCATCAACAACTGTTTAAATGTCCAGGGTTGAATCCTCCTTTCTTTTAATGGACTATTTCTTCTTCACATAGTCTTCATGCCTTCAGTTGTGCTTATGTTTGATATGATTATCTTTGTACAAAGATTGCTTCCTTTTTGCTTAAAGGAGAAAGTTTTAGTTAAATGGCAGACTGATAAAAAGTGTATGTATAAATTGTTTATATATTGCTGTGGAGCCAGAGAAATCCAGTGGATTAAACTCGTGTGCATTACTTAAAGTCATGTTATGATCCCAGGCTATCAAGCTGTGGTGTGTGGAATGGATCCAATATGTTGCGAGACAAATACATGGATGGAAACTGCACAGGTCGAAAAGTTGACTCGAGGTTCCAATCAGCCATTTTATCAGGTTTAGTTGATCTTTTTCTGTATGCCTGCCCTCACCAATTTGGTCTTCAAGTATATTTTGAGGACAATAAACTTTGACTATGATGGGTCTAAAAGATTTTTACAGGCCTTGCTGTCTTACCCTCTTTGCCATGTGTATGACTGGCTCTCCTTTCAAGCAAACTTTTGAAGTTTAAGGGCCTTGGCTGATGTAGCAGGGAAAGATGGACGTAACTAATTTCCATGCTCCGTGGCTAGTAGTGCTTAATCTATGTTGAAATTAAAGCCACAAAAGTGGGGCACTGTTTTTAGTCAATGCAATGCATGGGAAAATTGATTATTTAGTTGTGTTGGAAAGGATCATACTGTAGAGCACGAAGAGCGCTGATTGGGGCATGTGTTTCAGTTAGGTCATTTTAGACTGGAGTGATTTTGTGTCTTACCTTGCTAATTTAAGTGAGTACTTGCTCTGATTTTTGGTCATCGCAAGAAAATATATGGCAGCAGTTCCTGTAGACCTCATCCGCAATTTGTTGTGTATGCTGGCCCCAAGTACAGAAGACACATTGCCGATTAAGAATTCTTGATGTTTTCAGGTTTTGGTTGATGTCCGCATAGATCCTGAACTGCTGGTCGCTTATGGTAATCGATACATTTTGCATGTTGGCACATACAGTTTATTTATTTTTTCCTTTTCAATGTTTTCTTCATTTTCATGTTAATGAAGTGATGTGTTCCTTGGCGGTTCATTTGTTGCAGTTCCTGAGGAAAATTTGATAGCTTCTGATCAACCAGATAAAGTGAGTTTAATAATTCATTGCTGATTAAGTATGCCCCCCAACTTTGGTGCCATGTTGTATCTAATCTGTATTCAACCATTTGCAGGGCAGATTTGATCATCCCTATCTATCCTTTTTATTTTACGGGATGGATACAATGGGAGACTTCATCCCAATCAAGCAGCTACGTGAAAAATACAACAGGCCTCGGCATGAAGTACGAATCGATCCACCTGATGAGGATAAGAAGGGCTGACTCTTAAACAACAGGCTCATGGGATATTTTTACATGTGAGTTGTACAAGCTGAAAAACATTGTGGCAGCTAATAATTTTGCAGCAGTTCCGTATGAATCATGCCTTTTCTGATGAAAGTTTCCTTTGGCTTTGCAGGAAAGGGGACCTTCAATGCTTTATCAAATGCACATGCAACATGGCAGCATGTTACACTACTGTTATTTACGTAAATAAACCATGTTCTGTATATTGCCTGCCAAATTCGCAGCTGATATGTTGCTTAAAACAATTTTTTTCTTGAAGAGCCATGAATTCCTGCATAATTCAAATTGTTGGAACTCAAAATCTGATACAAACTAAAACTATAGAAATTATTGTTCTTGGTAATTTATGATCTATAGAATATCAGCTAAAGCTTTCATCCCAGGTGTTAACATTTTAATAGAGGCCAATATCATAGGTGTATTACAATACCTGCATTAAGAAGCTACCAAAATTTAGTCTTCATTAAATATAAAATTTGAGAGTAAAGTTTAGATAATTAAAAAGAAAAATTTAATAATAACATTTAAAAAATAAGATAAATATAAAAAAAATGAAAATATAAATTAATCATATATTTACTTAATTTATTACTCTAACATGTTAATTATATTACTTAATAAACGTTAGTAAATAAACTATACTTGCAGGTAAATAGGTATTCTTCGATTCAATTGAGGTTAGAAAAAAACAAAGATGAGACCTCTTTTATTAGCCCAGGCGGCAATCTACGGGGACTTTCTGTCTGCCAGTGGAGGGCGATGACGCTGTACATGCCCTTGTTTAGGAGCTGCACAACCTTGAGATCACTCACACAGCTCCATGCCCATCTCTTGGTCACTGGCCTCCACAATGACCCACAAGCCTCAACCAAGCTCATTGAGTCCTACGCACAAAAGGGTGCTCTCCAATCCTCTGAGCTTGTCTTTAAAACCTTCCAAGCCCCTGATTCTTTCATGTGGGCTGTGCTTATCAAGTGCCATGTCTGGTCCAATTCCTTTGGAGAAGCCATTTCACTTTACAACAGTATGATATTCCATACAGAGGCTCGAGTTACTAGCTTTGTATTTCCTTCTGTTTTGAGAGCGTGTGCTGGTTTTGGTGATCTGGGTATTGGTAGAAAGGTCCATGGAAGGTTGATTAAATGTGGGTTTGATTCTGATATTGTTACTGAGACGTCGCTTATGGGTATGTATGGTGAATTGGGTTGCTTGAGTGATGCAAGGAAAGTGTTTGATTTAATGTCCGTGAGAGATGTGGTTTCATGGAGCACAATTATTTCAAGCTATATTGATAATGGGGCAGCAGGCGAAGGGCTGGAGATGTTTCGGTTATTGGTATCTGAAGGTATTGAATTGGATTCAGTGACGTTGCTTAGTGTTGTTGAGGCCTGTGGTGAACTGGGTTTATTGAGATTAGCTAGGTCAGTACATGGTTACATGATGAGGAGGAGAATTGAAACATGTAGTACTTTGGATAATTCTGTTATTGTAGCGTATGGTAAATGTGATGACTTGTTGAGTGCTGAGAAGATCTTTCAAAATGTAATTGACCCAAGTGTAACCACGTGTACAGCGATGATTTCATGCTATAATCGAAGTGGTCTGTTTAAACAAGGCCTCAAAGTTTTTGTTGAGATGCTGCGGTCTAAAGTGGAGCCCAGTATAGTTTCCATTATGAGTATTCTAGGTTCTTGTACTGGGTTGGGCTGGCTTCAAGAGGGGAAGTCGGTTCATTGTTATGCATTTAGGAAAAATATGGACCTCGAGGATGATTCTTTAGGTCCAGCATTAATAGAACTCTATGTTGAATGTGGTAACTTAGTGTATGGTGAGAACATTCTTCATACAGTTGGAGAGAGAAGTATCATCTCCTGGAATATGCTTATGTCAGTTTATGCTCACCAAGGATTGTTGAAAGAGGCATTGTTATTGTTTGTGCAGATGTGCGCACAAGGACTAACGCCAGACACATATAGCCTGTCAGTCTCTTTCTTAGCTTGTAAAGATTTAGGTTCGTTGCAGCTTGGGCATCAGATACAAGGTCATGCCATTAAAAGGAACTTTTTGGATTATGATTTTGTCCTGAATTCAATGATTGATATGTACTGCAAATGTGGCAGTGTGGACTCGGCATACTTGATTTTCAATAAGGTCAAACGAAAAAGTGTTATAACTTGGAATTCTATGATTTGTGGATTTTCTCAGAATGGTAATTCATTGCAGGCAATTTGGCTCTTTGATAAGATGTATTTGAACTCTTTCGAGATGAATGAGGTGTCCTTTTTAATGACAATTCAGGCTTGCTCCCACTTGGGACATCTTGAAAAAGGAAAATGGCTCCACCACAAAGTCATAGCTCATGGCATGACAAAGGATCTTTATATTGATACAGCTCTAATTGACATGTATGCAAAGTGTGGTGATCTTCAGACTGCCCAAAGAGTTTTTGATAACATGTCAGAAAGGAGTGTGGTGTCATGGAGTGTCATGATTTCCGCATATGGGATGCATGGCCACATAAATGGTGCAATATTATATTTCAATCATATGGTAGAATTGGGAATAAAACCAAATGACATTACCTTCATGAACATTCTATCAGCTTGTAGTCATTCAGGATATGTGCAAGAAGGAAAGTCCTACTTTAACTTAATGAGAAATTTTGGTATTGAGCCAAGCACAGAGCACTTTGCTTGTATGGTAGACCTATTGAGTCGAGCTGGTGATCTCAGTGGAGCCTATAGAACAATTGATTCCATGCCATTTCCTGCAGATGCTACCATTTGGGGGGCTTTTCTTAATGGGTGCCGGATTCATCAGAGGATGGATATAATCCAAAGCATCAAAGGACACCTGTTGAACATGAGTACAGATGATACTGGATATTATACCTTGCTATCTAATATTTATGCAGAAGAAGGGTATTGGGGTGCATGTAGGAAGGTGAGATCAGTAATGCAAGCTACGGGTCTGAAGAAGGTTCCAGGGTACAGTACAATTGAACTTGACAAAAGAACATACAGATTTGGAGCAGGAGATGCATCTCATTCTCAGATAAAGGAAATCTACATCTTTTTGGAAAATTTTCAGAGGTTGGCAAGGGAGGAGGGATATTTTGTAGAAAGTTACAGTCCATATAATATTTGTGTGCAAAACACTGTTGCTAATGATAGTGAAAGTTTGGCAATTGCAAATGAAATAGGTAGTATATTAATGGAAACAGGACTAAACAAGCCCGGAAAACCTTCATATTTGAAGAGGCCACCGTCTGTAACCAACAACATCATACCTAGTCATAGATAGCATGCTATTGAATTTCTTTGGCAAACATTATCAACTTTCTTTGGCAAACTTGTCATTAGAATGAGAGACCCCTTTGGATTGACCCTGTAGACTAGGACTGATCAAATTCATGTGCAAACATGAGATGTAAATAAAATTGATGATCTAAGGAATCAATTAAACAACTTCAACATTTTTCTCTATTCAAATTTCTTTATTTTCTTTCTGACAAATTTCCATGTTTCCTATGTTAATGTAATAAATCGAAATTGTACAAGCGGCCAGAGAATCATTTTCTTTTTTTTTTCATCTTTCTATCATGAATGAACTATTTGCTCCCATAAGCAGGTCAATGTGCCAGGAAAACGAATAAATAGAAGGGGGGAAAAATAAAGATCATTTTGTTGTTGTATAACTGCGTTTTACAGAGACATTCGACCCACCCTCTGGTCCCCTACAAAAAACATCTGCCATGAGAGCATCCAGCTGGTCATAATTGATGTTCATGTGTGCTCTGTAAGCTAAAGAAATTGTGTCCATTTGACCCAACAGCCGTCTTGTACATTTTCCATCAACATTTAGATGAACCTCAGGAACAAATCTTAGTGTCAAGGTAAGATTACTCCCCTATAACCTGGCCATTAAGGTTGAAATTGTGAAAACTACCTCTCTACAAAAATGAAGAGTACGGCTTCATGCATCTAACTTTTTCTTGGATCCCATAATGTGGGAGGCTCAGGCACAGGAAGGCCATCTACCTAAAACTCATGATTGCCAATAGAGCTCTTCTAGTGCATTGACTGGGTTGCTTGTCTCATAGTTTCTCATGACCACCTTTTGGAGAACCACTAGATCTAAACTTGGGATTCATGACCTGAGCCACAGATTTCTTTTAATCAGCCCTTTTTTAACAATCATCTCCTGTGAATATATCATATGCTGGCATCTCTACACATCTCAGAGATCCAGTCACTGCTCCCTGGGGAAAGAATACTGCCATCAGAAGCCCACAGGACAGCTTAAGATAAAATCTTTCCAACTGCATTGTCATAAGTGAGCTTTGTAGGTCACCAGGTCAATCAAGAAGAAGAGACCTGCTGATGCCAGAAACATCTGCATGTGTGCAACTACCCAACAGCTGCAACCCTCAAATGTTGAATATCATAACCAATATCCATCTCCATCAGACTATACCCTGGAGATTTGGTCAGTCCTCTCTGCTTCATCAACTCCCTGACCTGCTTAACGTGACTCCATCTTCCATCTTTAGCATATAGATTACAGATTAGCACATAATAGCAAGCCTTATCAGGATGTAACTCCAGCATTCTCTTGATTGCCACCTCTCCAAAATCAAACCTAGAATGAAGTTGACATCCATGCAGAAATGCTCCAAATATACGGACATCTGGTTGAACTGGCATGTTCTCAATAAATTTGAGAGCCTCTTCAAGCCTACCAGCACGAGCTAACATATCAACCATACACACATAGTGCTTCATGGACGGCACAAAATTATCGTTCTGGCACATTTTAGTGAAATTTTTCCAACCCTCCTCAATCATCCCTGTATGGCTACAGGCAGATAAAATGTTCGTGAAGATTACTTCATTTGGTTGCAATTCTTCCTTCAACATGTCACCGAAAAGTGCAAGGGAACTGCCAACATCCCCTTGAACCCCATAACCACCAATCATTGCACTCCATGTGACTGAACCCTTCTCTTCCATACCATCAAAAACTGAACGAGCAGATCCAGCATCCCCACATTTGGCATAAAATGTCAAAAGAGCAGTGGCAACTTTGACATTGCAGGTCAACAGACCACTCTTTAATCCATAGGCATGAATAGAAGAGCCAGTGTGGAGAGCACCTAAAGAAGCACAAGCTGAGAGGGTACTAACCAGTGTGACTGCATCAGGCAAGACAGAATCCATCCTCATTTTCTGAAACAATATAAGGGCTTCAAATGCAGACTCATTCTGTGAATACCCAGAAATGATTGAATTCCAGGCTACCACATCCTTGTCCGCAACTGTCTCAAATAAATAATGAGCGTATTCATTCATATGGCATTTTGCATACATGTACACCAGGGCATTTATGATGTTAGGTTCCTCTAACCCACGCTTAATACCAAGGCTGTGAACTAACTTTCCAAAAGCCAAATTACCCAGCTGTGCACACGCTGAAAGTACACTCAGAATGGTGACACTATTGGGTAAGACATCAACCCACTTCTTGTTTATAAACAACTTCAAAGCCTCATCAGGGCAAGCACTTTGGCTGTACCCAGTAATCATAGCTGTCCATGAGATAGAATCAACACCATGCATCTCATCAAATACAGACCTAGCATCTCTAAAAAGTCCACATTTGGCATACATGTCAATAAGAGTTGTCGCCAAATGACAACTAAGTTCCATGCCACTCTTAATCACATAACCATGAACCCATTGGCCTTGGTGCAGAGCCCCCAACTTCGTACATGCAGTTACTAAGGTCACCAACGTAAACTGGTTAATTTCAATGAATCCTTCTCTCATTCTATTAAACAAGATCAACCCTTCACTAGGACAATCATTATGCACATACCCCATAATCATGGAAGTCCAAGAAACCACATTTCTGTCAAGATTTTCATTGAAAACACGACGAGAACATTCAATCTCTCCACACTTGGCGTACATATCCACAAGACCAGTCAAGACAAAACTATCAGGACTCCCTGCCTTGACAATTTGACCGTGAATTTTCCTCCCCTCATCAACATCTCGCAACTCACTACACGCCTTTAACAGAATCGAGAAGACGGCATTATCAAACCCCATGATACACATTCTCATGCGGCCATAGAACCCAATAATCTCCACATACAAATCGTTCAAAAAATACCATCTCATCATCACTTTCCAACAATAAAGATCCGGGTTGGGCATTCTATCAAACACCGTGCGCGCACAGCCAACGTACCCAAAAGAACCATACAGGCTGACCAATTTGGTACTACAAAAAAGATCAGCACTGAGGCCATGAACAATGAGCAAGCCGTGGATTTTCTTGAGAGAATTGACAGTTTTACAGACTTTGAAAAGATAAAAACATGGGTTAGCAAAAATGTTTTGGATCGAAGACATGTATTGGACAAGATCACCCGGTAAGTCTGGTTCTGAAGGTAACCGACGGGTTGAATAGCAAAGGTTTCTCCATTGAAAATCAAAGGGTCTCTTCTTGCATATAAGTTTGTGTAATAGATTGATCAGTTGCCCAGACATTGAGTTGAGCCGTTGAGAGACCACATAAGAACATTACAACACAAATACAAAGCTCCCTTTCCCCCCCCCCCCCCACTGTTCAAAAAAGACAAAACGAAGCTCCCCTTCGTTTGTCCACTACTTAATGCTGTAGAAGTCCATTTTCAGACACTCTCCCCATGGAAAAGGCCGTCCGATCAAGATTAAGGTTTGTCTTTAAGATTGCTCCAAACTAATCGGAGGCAGTCTCTTTAGTTTAGGCTGGATTACGCAGCCCTGTCTATTCAATTCTCCGACCGTACCAATCAAAAGCCAACTACACGTTTATTTTATTTTATTTTATTCATCTCCATGCAGTCAACTAGTCATAATTCTGGCGATGACACTTGGATATTCGCCATTGAATCAGTCGGACTAAATAATTATTATTTATTATCTAAAAAAATTAATTTTTTTTAAAATAAAAATCACAGTTTTTGTAACAAATATTACCCGATGTATAAACATCGATAAGACGCGTAAAATTCTGTAGTTATTATATATTTTTTTAATTACATATTTTTTTATAATAATAATATTATATGTTATAAATTAAAAAATATATAAAATTTTACAATTTTACTTTTTTTTACAACAATTATACATTAATTATTTGTAACGAAAAAATTTAAATTAAAAAAAATAATTATTTAATCTAAGTTATATTATTTTAACGTACTCAAACTCCATTTCTGGCGGCAGGTTTCGTAACGCAAATTCCCCCCACCCCCTCCCTCCCCCGTCAAAAGCTTTTGATGATGCGGTGCTACCCATTTTCAATGGTAGAATGGAGTTTGCATCGTTCGAGGTGAAAGCTTATATTGTAATTTAGTGTGTCTCTATCGTATTAATTTAAATTTTAGTTCTTGCGTTGAAACTCACTCCTTATAAAATTAATAAATTTTTAAGTGATATATATAGAGAGAGTATTTAAAAGATAAAAATTTTTTTAAGGAGAAATTAAATGAGAACATGCAACAGACAAACTTTCAAACTCTCAAAGTATGAAAATAACAAGCGCCCAAGTCAAGTCAAGTTGAATTTGAATCGTTTCGAATTATCTTTGATTGAAAAGGCCTGATTCATCGAGAAAGTGCATACAAATTAGAAGTGATGTGGAATTCCCATTTGCCCTTAAGTTTACAAGCGTCTCCGTTGTCCTCCTGGTCAGAGCTTTGATGGCACGCTCTCATATCGTGCTCCCATTTTCCATGGCAGAACGAAGTGTGTGCCGTTGTGGTATAATCGGTCGTCATTATCCTCCGCTTCTTGCTTCGGCTAAGAGAACAAAGACAACCCAGATAACCAGCAATTGCCTATCACTGTCTTGGCCTACCTTCCATGCCTCTTATTACAACGCATGAACCACTTTTGCGTGTTTAGGCTGACTAAAAAGCCACTTAAAAATTCTATTCCCAGAACGCAAGGACAGTCCCATGCACAAGTTGGCAGGCAGGCATGCACAAGAGAAGGAATGCTCGATATGTAACTTCCAGCAGAAATCGTGCAACATCGTTTATCAAAAAAAAATACAAAGTTGGTAATGGGGTAGGAAATGTACAAAAGGAATCCCCAACGTCTCACAACAGCGCCGCTTCCTTCTATAGAAATCCCAACTGAATAGTAGATGAATCATAGCCTCTTCTGCTATTGGGTTAAAAGGACTGGTGGAGGATTACCTGCAGGGCATCTTTGCCGGCGAGGCCGTCGGGTTGTCTTCCCCCACCCCGTGAGGCTTCTATCCTCCAGTCCCGCCTCAATATTGTTAAGCTGCTGTATTAGTGGAGTGCAAGGTGGTAGTGCCATCATCAGAGGAGAGGAGCTAATCCTAGTGCGCCTCCTCCCCCTCACACCCCCATTTCTAGTGGTGTTCCTTCTCATGAGTCCTGAATGCCACGGATGACCAGTTGCTCTCATCAGGCCTCCAAATGTCTGAAGATCTTCTGTCACCTCATGCCTTGATAGAGAAGCAAGACCAGGAAGAATGTCCCTCTGGAAGTCCCTTCGCTGCCTTCCTCTTCTTGCCTGGCCCTTCCGTGTTCGAGTGGGCAATGGAGTGTTTCCCATTTCTTCTAGGTTCAAGTTTTCTGGAACCAAAGGTTTGGGCATGTAGTCTTCTTCCTTTGTCTCAGTCAAATTCAGTGTCATTGACTCAAAGTAGTCAATGGCTTCTGGGGATGATCGCTCTTTTTCTTCACCATCTTTGCCTCTTGAGGCTTTATCAAACCTGCTCTCCAGGTCCTCTCCACAAGAGGAAGCAATATCCACAAACCAGTGGAGAGGATCTGTCATGGAAGACTCTGAAGCATTGCAAGTGGCATCATTGAGAAGAATGCAGGCACCAGATGTAGAGATGGCAACCATTGCCTCGGCTGCCATCATCACAACTTCATCCTGCAGGCTTTCAGCTTTACACTGTGGTAACCACAAAGGTACTTCGTGCATCTTTTCTGGACATTCTTTCCCAGGGATGACATCCTCCTCAGTCTCCAGATCTACACGAGCTTTTAAATCATTGCCTGAAACAATTTTCAAGTTGAAGCCTGGAACAGAAGGTACCAGAGAAGCTTCATCCTCACTCATACAAGAGTTCAAATCAAACTTATGTCTCATATGGGCTACTTTTGCATCTGTTTCCTTCTCAATAACTTCTGCCACAGTTTGTAGTCCAAGATCAGGAGGTAAAGCTGGATCACAGGGCAAGTTGATATCAAGAACCTTAACTTTCCTCTTATTATTCACTTCTTCCAATGACTGGGGATGTGACACAGAAGGAGAGGTAAAAGAAGAAGATTCTTTCTTAAAAACACTTGGCTTTTCAAAAATAGGAAATCCAAGAATTTTCCTGCAGCTTGAGGACCAGCTCATTTCAGCACTACATGTTTCCAAAGCATCGGAACAAGAATTGGACTTCATGTTCCGAGTACCAAAACGGTCAGTAACCCTTTCAGTTTCATTTGCATTAGAAAAATGACTCAGAGAAGATTTCAAGGAACTTATTTCCACTGTATTTAAATCTACCATTGCATTGGTGACCTCATTCTTACAGGCAGGCCTGGCACTTAGCAAAGGTAAAGTTGCAGGCTTATCCTCAGGCATTTTTTCTACATCTATGATTGCAAGACCAGGCTGGAGGGTTTGCTTGTTTGAAGAGCTGTTTGAAGGCACTGCATTCAAGCTCACATCTTCTGCAGTATTCAAGTCCATGCAATTTGAACTTTTACAGGACTTTGCTGAACCCTGGTTGATGAGATGCTCAGATGCCGAACTATTAGCAGTGCTTCCATTCAAATAGTTGCAGTTGCCTGAAGGAAGGCAAACTCGTAGTTCCTTGGACCCTGATGAGGACCCATGGTAAAATCCATTTTGGATAGGCATTTCACTTCGAAACATTGGGTTAAATGCAGAACTGATGTTATAGTTCCATCGGTCTCCAAAGACCTCATGGCTCTGATTCGATGACTGAGAACTACTCAAGGTTGCAGATGAGTTCAAGAGTGCCTGTGTTTGAGCTGACATTGACCCTTGGCTTAGAATCCCACTGGACTTTTCCCAGGATGAAACAGAGTTAGACCAGGACTTCCCCAAATTGGGAGCAGCAATAAGACATGGACTGTTACATGAGACAACAAATGATTCTGGATGACTACCATTGCAGACCTCACGATTTCTTTCAGAGAGTTCTGGACCGTGCACCATTCTTTCTCGCAATTGATCTACCTTGCCTTGACCACCCTGGACAAAATTTGGAGATTCATAGGTTTTATGGAACATAGGTTGCATTGGCTGGGAGGATGCAGCCAATTTCTCCCGTACAAGACCTTGAGGAGTAGACTTCAGGTTGTTACTGTTCACTGTAAAACGAGAGATCACCCAATGGAACTTCATAACCAAATGGAAAAAACACAAAGAGTAATACTAAAATGCCAAAATGGAAAGGAAAAGCAACCCTGCAAAGTGAAAGCCTGAAGTTGCCTGAGTGAGCATGTTAACAGTCAAAAAGTAGGATGGCTCATACGATAGTATATCAAGCACAATAGTGAAGCTAAAACACTGCAGCAGTAAGAGTATGCTTTATTTGGAAACTATATATGCATCAATCAAAATACTGGCATCTTGTTTTCCTTCAATCTCAAAGAATGGAAAACTAAGTTCTATTTATCCTTTTTTTTTTTTCAATTGGTATGAACTACAAAAAGTTCAGATGAAAAGGGAAACAGGAAATACTTCCTCAACAATTCATGCATAACTTCTGATGCTCTAATAAAATCCAAATAAAAGCAAATGTTGTGTGACAAAGAGTACGAGCAGAATAAAGGAAGTCAACAGTGACTCAGTGAAGCAGTACCTGCACCAATCATTTGGGGGAAAAACCACTTTCCATTTGGATTAATCTGAGAAGATGTATTATGCAGAGTCCCATTTTCACTTCCATGATCTGCATTCAACGGGATGGACCTAGAAAATCCTAGAAGTTGTGACTTCGATTTAGCAGCCACTTCTTGCTTTTGAACCTGTCCATTGGAGGAGTTACAGCCTAAAAGATCAACATATGCAGATGCATTTATCTCTTCAGCCTCAACAGGTTCATTCAAATCAGTGACACTATTTTTATTCCTTGAAAATGAATCAGATCTCAGTGCATCTCCTTGGCAATTGCTCTTACAAACATCAACAGGAAAGAGATTTCTTCTACACTCCAATGCAATTTTATGATTCTTATTGGACAGAAAACTTGAAATGCCAGATATTATCATCCCTCAAATGTTCTGTTTCTTCAGTATCAATGTACTCATCAGCTGGAAGTCGAAGACCAAACATCCGTTTCCTCACTTTGGTCGGCCTGGTCCCTAGAATCTCCACGTCCTTAGAAGTACATCCATCCTGTGACGGCAAGGGACCACCTTGTAAACTGCTTCCTTTCATAGAACTCAAGGGAGAGTGGATGTCCTCAATGCCTGAAGTAGACTGTCTAGCACAAAATGAATTTGCCAAGGGAAAGTGCGGGATATGCCATTTCCGAGCATCTTCAGATGTAATTTGAGATGCTAGGGGACTTGATGAAAATGATACCTCAATAGGAATCTGATTTTTACGCAGTTCTTTCCTTTTAATATCCTCCATTAGCTCCCTCTGTATTTTGTATAGCCGGTGAAGTTCGTACAGCTACATGTTGTGAAAAAACATTTTAAAAAAGAGAGAGAGAGAGAGAGAGAGAGAGAGAGAGAGAGATGTATTCAGATGTCTAAAAAACAAGTAGAACACTGTGGACATAGCTTAGTTTGTGTTTCCTTGGCCATTCAGCAAAAAGGGCTATCAAATTTTCATATTAAAAAAAGAAAGTTAAAGCCACTCATACCTGATCCTTAAATATGGCCTCATGTTCAAGCATCCGTTGCTTTACCACATCCTTGTCATGCCCTGCATATGCATCTGCAATGGCCCTAGGAAAGAAACCATTGTAGTACTGCCCATTTGCAAAGGTCCTATCTCTATAGTTCAAAGGCCAGCTACAACCATTAGAATCCTCACTGATATCCTTCATTGAGAAATATTCCGGGAAGCAGCTTTCAAAATGCACCTTTGTTCCCATTCCTGCAGTCAATAGAAAAACACAACATGAGATGTCTGCAGACCAAACTTATAAACATAATAATTACTTGAAAGAATGTAAAAAAATTACCCTTTGGCCATATACCCTTTATCTATGAATTTTAGCATGATGTAAAATAAAAAAAAAAACTGGTTTTACTGCCTTTTACCTCCAATAATCAAAGCATACAGGTTCTCAGACAACAATCTGAGGGATTCTTGAAACATCCCCTCCCCACACCCCCCAGCCCCCCACCCCAAGGCCCTGGGGCACCCCCCATCCCCCCCAAAAGGGCCATGTAGCACCACTCCCTTGCTTCCAAGATAAATGTTACTTTTGCACCAATAAGAGCATATCATGTCATACCCAACAAGGCCAACCTAATCCAGACAAGAAAGCTATAGATTAACTGCTGTGATGCTTGAATCAAGGAATCATTGCAAAGGGGCAAAAAGCAATGAGAAAGGAGAACTGGTTGTTTCTAAAAGTGCAAATGGGTTTGACCAAGACAACACAAAGCTAAGATATGTAGGCACAATGTGTGGATTATCCAGTCATCAAGAGACTTGAACACTAGTGACGCTGGTAAGACACAAATTCCAATGGCATATAGGCCCTTTCCTTTGCTGAAATTGCTGCTAACAGATTAGTCATTTACCTTCTCCTCAATGAAAGGAAATCTCTAGCAACTTATGCAACATTCTACAAGAGTATAATCATATAGTATTACATGCCTCAGATAATGAAGTAAATAAATTTCTAAAAGTGTGCAAATAGTATCACTCTTAGGCAAAAACAGAAGTGAAAAATATTTTGGTTTTCCCAGTCCTTTACAAAGAAATTCCAGGAAACAAAGAAGCAATTAGTTATTACACATTAGACCAAGGATCATTCAGCCGTTATTAATGACTAACTTTCCAATGGAATTCAACTGAGCTTTGAGTCCATCTCCTACATAAGCTTGATTGAATGCAACACGTAGAAAGATGCAGAAACTGTGACTGCCATTGAGCTGAAGGCAGACTATTCACAGTCTGAAACTAAAAGAAACTAGATAAATTTGACACATATTATTACAAAAGCAAACCACAAAATTATCAATATAATTTATCACTATAGATTAAAAGAGCACGAAATCATATCTACATAAAGACCGTGCTTTCAAGAAAATCCATAGATTGACTATTGTGGAGAAGTTATAGATACTCGAAATTTATCTAACTCTATGATCAAGAAGGAAAATTCAAGTGTAGATTCCCCTTCTGCTCATCATAAGAAAATAAAAGCCAATTGCTAGAAAAGTTAATAGACCAGATCCCTCATTACTAGTACCCACAATTCTAAACTAACAAACCCATCATAAGTCAAGACAAGTCATCCATCAAATGAATCATTAAACAACAACTGAGAATATAGAACTTTTGAAGCCATTAACTCAAAATAAGAAACAATGAAAAAAAAAAATACCAACTTATACAAGATATAGACAACAATTTATCAAACCTCAAGGCAGAGCTACAGAATTCAATACACAGTCGAGCCCAATTCAATAAATTACATAATGGAAAACCACAAAATGATGTTACCCACAAAGTGAAAAATAAAAAGTACCTCAGACCCACATCCTCTTATCTCCTCTCCTCAAGAATCAACCATGGATTCAATTATTGAACACAACATCCTGGATAGAAATCAAAAACTTCCAGATATTGCCACAGTATCAAAACAACAAAATAGAGCAAGACAGTAAAATAATAATAATAATAATAATAATAATAATAATAATAATAATAATACACAGACAAAAAGGCTCAAGAAAGAGCAATAACACACCAAAAAACAAAGTGGGTGTTATTGGAACTGCATTACAAGAGCTCAGATCGTCTCCAAATTGAACAAAAGGAGATTTTGTTCTGCTGGGCCACTGTCCTCTCTATCTATCTATCTATCTATCTATCTCTCTCAACAACAACAAAGAGGAAAAAGAAAAGAATGTAACTTTATGATAGACAGAGAGAAAGAGAGAGAAAGATAGTATTTTTTATTTACTCTAGAGAGAGACAGACACAGAAAGATAGAGATCCCTGTAAAGAAATCTTCACACAACAAACAAACGACCTTCTAAGAACAGTGCCACGAAATTTGTCAACATCCAGTCTCTTTCTATTCTCTGCTTTTTCACTTCACATCTCTCTCATTTTTCTCTCTTTGATTTTTGCCATTTATATATTACCTTTTTTTTTTTTTTTTAATTCTTGGCTTTTGAGGATTGATATGAAATGGGGCATTTCTAGATTCTCTCCATCTTCCTTGCTCTTGCTACAGATATAAAAAAATAAACCCGACATTTAATATAAAATAATACCTTGCATTTAGCTAAGCTCTCTCTGTTTTATTTTATAGGACACGCCTCCCCCCCCACCTTCATTGCTTGCCACAAGCACAACAAAACCTCGTAGAAATGCATTTGATAGAATTACATAAATTTTTAATTTTAATTTTAGAATTTCATCCTTAATTCTTACCAAATTAATTATTTTTATAGAAACTATCTCGTGGATTTAATGCTCCATATATGGATTAATTTTAGATGCGGATAAATATTTTATTTTTATATATTGTAATTATTAAATATATATTTAACTGAAATGCGTTAAATTTAATGCATTCATATAACTTTTAGGGTGGGTTTACATCATAATCTAAAGTTAAAAGTTGTTTAATAGGCAGATTAGAGTAATTAATTCGTACATGAAATCTGGAATAATTTACTTATTATTTTTCTTTTTGGACTATATTTCCTTTTTAAAGTTTTAGACTGTTTAATTGGCCAATGCGGTGGACAACATGTGGGTCCCAAGGGACTCTGGTAAGCGTAGGATGAGGTTTTCCTTGAGGTTTTGGGTTTGATTATAAAATAATGATAATAATAATAATATAAATAATTAAAAAAAAAATTTGCCCCCTCCAAGTGAAGTTTATTGACGAAGTTGGATTTTTTATTCCTCTGGTTGCTTCTCATTGGTTGATCGGTTGATCCTCCGTTGTAAAGTAGAAGAGGATATAAAGTCCAATAAATAAAAAAAAATATATAAGAAAAATAATAATAAAAGCATTCTCAGGAACTCTTAACACGTGTCCTCTTCCTGCTGCAGCGTCAAAGATAATGCAATGGGGGAGCTTAAGTCAAATTGGAATCCATAGTGGATTGCTAAAGACATAATGACACTACAAAGTTTACGTGAATAGGATAATAATTTTTTTATTATTTTAAAAACAAATTTACATATTTCATTCTTATTATTTTTATTATATATTTTTATTTTTTAATATATAATAATATAATATAAATTTACATTTGAAATGCATTGCCACCGTATACTCGAAGCTTTAATAACCATTTTTATTAGCAGTGAAAATGTCAGGAGAGTGAGAATGGTGAGGATTTACTGCTACTGTGAAAGAGAATAATGAAAAGCCTACAAAAAGCTAAAGGGTGAAAGAGATTCTAGAGAGAGCCACTTTTTGTCTGTATAAAGTGGAAACAGAACATGGAATTTCAGTTCCACACTACCCAAAGTCAAATGAATTAACCAAGACGTGACACTAAATGAAGAGACTAATTAAATTAACTAACCCCAAAAATAATAAAAAAAAAAACAAAAAAACAAAAAAAAGAGGGAATAATTAGCTTAATTGGACAGTGAAACAGTGGAAAGCTTTTTAGACATCAACTGGGTGGTTTATTCTATTCTAAAATTCTTTACTCTATCTCATGTTGTGCACTTAAGTGGGAAATTAACTACTCACATCTAGACTAAAAGATAAGCACAATTTTTTTTATAAAAACTAAAAAAAAATAAATAATAAGTTCAAGGGTTGTGATTCAAAGGTGACTTAAAAGTTCTTCTAATGGCGTTTAGGTCCAGAGCTAGATGCAAATTTTGGACAAGCAAAGGATGCGAGACAAATGGGGTTCCGTTGTGGCAGCATAAGACTTGCAAAAGAGAGAGATTCCTATTCTTTGATGTGTGTAGTTCTACCTGCTCTTTTTAGCCAAACCCAGATGTGAAAATCCAACAAGGAGATGATATCTTAACATGTTGCCCTATTGGAAATTTGTATCAATTACTCTTCCTTAATATCTCTCTTCATTTTTGGAAGAAAGTGTAAGGCTTTTGCCTTTCATCATCAAATCCACTCCTTTTCTTTTTCGTTGCCAATAATGAATAAGCTTGACACCTACATTTGCTCATTCATTTAACACCATCTTAATCCCATGCACATGAGTATGTATTTGCAAATCCATCTTTTGAAAGTGAAGCAATAGGTCACATGGCCTCAATTTCGATGTTGTTGATATCAAATATTAATTCAAATAATTCTATGTCGCAATAAGATATTTAAGTATAAGACATGGACAAATTTTTTTTTTTTTAGAAAAAAAAGGGAAAAAATTATAAAAATTAATGAAAAATCATTCAGAGTAATGAAACCATATGACTATGTGGCTACAACAATCAGTTCCTCACATGTGGTAGCGATGGCTATTATATATTTGATGTCAAAGTGGCCTTTTTTTTTTTTTTATGATAATTAAAGTTTCAATTGTGTGATGTACAAATATATAAATTTTAATGCCTTTACAACGATAGTATTTGCAGAACTACACACCACCATACGTGGAACCAAAAATGTTATCTGAAATCTTTGCAACTCCGATTTATAAATAGTTTGCCAAAATAATTTTTTTTGTAATGTGACAAATTCAACAAAGTTCCCATCTAATTGTTTTTAATGACATTTGAAAATTCATGGAGACCAACAAAAAAAATGTTTATACTTGCATGAATCTAAGAGGGGGGGGTTATATTACCCACATTTTTCCCATAGAAAAATTCAAAATCTCCTCTCAGAAATAGATTACAAGGTGGGATTGCTACATGCATTCTTCACACCAGCAAGATTTTTCCAAGTGGAAGATGCATTAGGGGCCTTTTTTCTTTTTCTTTTTTCTTTTTTTTTTTTTTGGTTTTTTAATAAATAATTAATATTGCATGTACAGTAGCAAAAATTTCGGCTACTAAAGATAAATAGCTGTCTTCTCCGAAGTCATGGTACTAGGCTGTTGGAACATAATAGCAAGTGGCAATCCAACCAAGAAACCAAAAAGAGCGGCTCCTAAAGATAAATAGCTGTCTTCTCCATAGCCAGAAAGCACTGGGATGTTGGAACATAATGGCAAGTAGCAATCCAACCCAAAAAAAAAAAAAAAAAAAAAAGAAAAGAGATATCAGTACGAATATCGGCTTTTCTAATTATTAACCGGAGCAATTTGTGGGGGATACCAATCTGAAAACTCAACATTAAGAGTTAGGGATCACAAATTAATCCATAAAATTCATCAAGTTGTGCGACTTAGAATTGTTTGACCTCCCCCACAGCACCATCAATAATTATCGTCAATAAATTAAAAAAATAATAATAAAATTATTAGATGTAATAAAAGAATGAATAATAAATACTAAAATGACAACTTAATTAACTTACAATTTTTCATTACAACCAAGAATTAAGGATTAATAGAAGAATGATATAGAAGTAATTTAAGCTTACAATCTCTTGTCATAAAAGTTTTGAAATTATGTTAAAAAAAAATTATTTAGTTTAAAATTTTAAATTATTGGTTGATGCCAAATAAATCCCCTAATTTTAATTTAAAAAAATTAAGTAAATAATTATTATATAGAGGGAACGATTCAAATTATCTTGCTAAAAAATAGTAATAATTATTACATAAAAATAAAATAATAAATTATCAATTAAGTGAAATAATAAATTTAATAATTATTACATTAAAAAAAAAAAAAAAAAGGAATTCAAGTCTGCATCACCATTCCTGATAAATCACATATCAAACTATAAGACAATCTCAACTACTAAAATGCATTTGTTCATGCAATCCTTTTTAACGAATTTATGAAGTGTCATCCTTATTTTTCTATTTGTTAACCAAAAAACCCAAAAAAAAAAAAAAAAAGCTAAATAATTCTCATGAAAATGGCGAGTAAAATGGGCTGCGAGTCCAAGTAAAGTTTCAATCATCCTCAACCAGAGATACCTGTTTTATATATTCTGTTTCTGCGAACGTTCAAGACATAACATTAAGAAGTGGGGTCCACGCTTCTGTTGTCATTGTCGTGGATAATATTTTAAGCTTTCCAAAGTTCCAAGTTGTGGAAGATTTAGCCAACGTAATGTCGGAGGCCCCACCCGAGGGGTTTTGCGATGACCCAAGCATCGTAAAGTTAAATTGACTTGGATGTTTTGTGATGGGGTTGGATTTTGGACAATGATGTAATTATTTATTTTATTTAATTCTCCGATTCATCTTTGGATTTTTGTGACAGTTACAGATTCTGCCATAAGAAACGTAAAAAAAAAAAAAGCCCCGAGTAGCAATCCGAGGCACAGTTTTGGGGAATAATTTGTACCCACAAATAATAATAATAATAATAATAACCTTATTTCACAATAACTTAAATTCTAATTAATTTAAAATACGATTTGTCCTAAACCTAAAGAACTTGGGAATGAAAAATTGGAAATTTGAGTAAGCCGAACCAGAAAGAAAATCTGAAAGCCACAAGCCAAACTGGGAGATGATTGATACCAAATCCTTGAATTCCGAATCATTGTTGGCCCATTGTGGTCTACATGCTGCGTAATCTCTACGGTCAATGTGACAAAAGTTGAAGGGGGCGTTGTAACTTCTTAAGGAATTGATCAAAGGTTTGATCATAAGTGCACACATAGCCCAAAATGCGTATTTTCTTGCCCATGGACTTTCCCGGAAAAGGATACGAAACAGCATTCCCACTTTTTGAGTGTTGTTGCGGGCAAGACTAAGACCAAGAAAAACAAGTCAACCTGCTTTTTTCTTTCACACTGCAAGAGTAACATGAAGCTAGGCTACGACAAAATGCTCCTTAAAAGTATATTTATTGAGACACAAAATTAAACAAGCTGGTGGGTTTCACTTGTACCAATGGATCGACGATTAAAAGAGACAAGACAAAAAAGAGAAGATGGCTAGCGACGCATATCAATTATTGCCACATTGTAGCTGCCCCTGTGGATATCTCTGACCCACATGCCCAAATAGAATTCTTCAAATTGGCTCTCCATTATGCAGGTTTTCGGAAATGCACATAGATCCAACGTATCAACCACTTTCAATCGGGAAACGGTCCTAATGATATGCCACCTAATTAAATAGCATATCTTTAATTCTCTTCCCATTTCCAGATAAACTTTTTTTTAGAGTTAAAGGTGTGATTTATTTTTGTATTTTATTCAATAACTTAAAATTTTTAAATTAATTGATATAATATTATAATATATATAATCAGAAACTCATCTATATGACTAAAAAAATTTTAAATTTTAATTACATTATCTTAAATTAAAATTATATTATTCTTATTCTTTGTATTTACTTATAAATATTTATAAATAAGAAACATTTCACAGTTCAAGCCAATGTGATTATTTTTGGGTCTTATTAAATATTTTTTGGATCCAAATAAATTCTATATGAAATTCATGCAAAATATTCCAAAAATATTTTTTTGTTGACTATTAATATATTTATTGGATCACATCTTCTTCTATTACATAAACTTTCTTCTAAAACTTATATTCAAATTTAAAAATTTTAATTTTAAAAAAAATAAATTTTTAACTATTAAAATTAAAAAAAAGTAAAAATTTGGTAATATATTAATTACTAATTTTATTTATTTATTTAGGATTTAGTTGAATTAAAAGAAAGGAAATTACTTATAAGTGAGATATTAATGTAGGTTTAAAATTTAAAACTCAAATCTCATTTCTTAATATCATATTTAATGGTTATTAACTTATAATAAGTAAAATGCTTTTAGTTGCTTCCCTTTTAAAGATATTAACAAGTGCCATGTTTGGCATTACAGTTGAGACTTGCGCCCACATGACTGGACAGCATCTTCCCGACACTCTCTTACATAGTTACCAGAACATTGTTGCTTTTTAAGTTTGTGAACCTTCTTGATTCCGTAAAAGAAGGCGCTTCAAAAAGAATATATTCTCACACTACGTACAAAGGTCTAATCATACATCAAAGTGAAACAATACTTACATTTGTTCTCGCCAAAAAGGAAACAAGAACTAATACTTGTATTTTTTTTTTTAGTTGATAATTTTTTTATATAAAATTTGTTAATTTAATTTTTTATAATTTTAATTAAAAAATTAATCAAAAAATTATTATAACAAAAACAATTCTTAATTTAATTATTAAAACAAAATCTACAAGTCAAGGCCAAGTCGCATGTCAAAATTTTTCTTACCAAATTGCCCTTCTTGTGGGCCCCTAAAAAAAATAAATAAGAAACAGGGAAATCCATAAAGAAAGGGAGAGCATCTCTCACTGACTCTCGATCATTCATGGTCATTTTCGAGAGAGTGTACTAAAACAACGTGTCCCCTTCTCCCAACGCTAAGCAAATTACCATATCTGTTACGGTACCCAACTTTGGGTGATCAAGTTACACTGCAACTGACCTCATTCGTTCGTGCAACTACAGATCTGGTCTTAGATTAGATGACTTTGTGTTTTGGAGACATTGGTCATGATCCGTTGTGTCAATCGATGGCCCACACTGCTTTGTTTTCTCTTTTTTTTTTTTAATTTTTTATATATTTTTTTGATTTTCCGCCATAAGTTCAAAGTTGTTGCATCATAGGGTGCTTTGAGTTGCCATGTCTGAAAGTTTCTTTTGGGAGGCTTGACCTAATGATGTCATTTATTTATTTATTTTTAATTTCTCCCGTGTTTTGCATCCTTCTTTGGTTCATGGGCTGGGCCATAACTCTTATTTCTTTTGAAATGCTCTAATCAAACTTCAAACCTGACCTAGCTTCATCTCAATTAACAAATGGTTCTTTTTTTTTTTTTTTTTTGAGAAAGAAAAAAAAAGGGTTCAAATCACAAAAGAAAGTGTGAATCTTGCAAGACCCACTATTAGATATTTGACGTCCTTCCCAAACAACTCCCTACCCACAAAAGGGAGATTTTTTTTTTTTTTTTACTTTTTTTCTTTACAAAAAATAACCTTTAGTTTTATTTATTTCATAATCTCTCTATTTTTTATTATATTTATATATAATATAATATTATCAAAATTGAGAGAAATTTTCTTCTTAATTTGCTTAATTTTAGAACTCAAAAAAAAAAAAAAACTACGTGGCATGTTTCCTAAAAGGTATGATTTTAGGTATTTTGATATGTTTAATAATTATTTTATCTTGATAATAAAAAAAATCCATGAATTTTTAGTAACAAATACAAAGAAAGGTATATTTACTCTTATATTTAAGTTGGTATTACCTAAAATGGTGAAAAGTATATGTAGCAACTTCAATCATCTGATATATACTTGTATTTTCTTTAGTTTTATTTGAGTTAGAACTTAAATCTCTATATTGAAAATATTAAATTCTTGAATACTAACCTTGATGGGAGATGTGATTTTTCTTTTTTTTTTTCCCCAAAAGTTCTTGATGACGGTTAGAAGGCCTATTTATTATTATTATTATTATTATTTTCCATGACTCCTTTGAGTCCAGTTTTGATCATTGAATTGTGTTATTTGTCAAACCTTGCAGTAATAATTCAAGAATTCAGATATTCCTCTAGTTGTACCCACCCATATGCTTTTGTCTTCTTGCGCCACTTCATGCCAAACTTTCGGGTGAGTCCAAGGATTTGATGACCAGCCAACTGGGGCAACCTCATCTGTGTCTTGGATGCTTCTATGTGCTATTTTGCTTTTGTTTTCTTCTTAATTTTCTATGTATCTACAATTCAAAGTCACTCAGACTAGCCCATCATCATGGACACAATCTAGATTAACCCATCTCTGATATTGCATTAATGATGGAGATGGAAGACCAGGAAATTCAGACCCAACATTTTCTTAGGATTTTATGCAGATATTGTCATTTTCTACTTTGATTACACTTAAATATGTAAAACCAATCTACTCTTGGCATTGTAATTTCAACCCTCAGCCACCTGGTGGGTTGCCTATTAATTTGCTTTACAAATTTTTCCTTGCAAAAAATAAAAAAATAAAAATTAATACTAATTATATTTACAAATCTTACCAACATCGAAAAGGGTTTTGATCAATGCTTTTGACAATTTGGCGTAAGAATTTCCATCGATTCAAAGATGGCAAAAGAAAGATGCCAAATGAATTTTCTGACATCTATAGACATTCCTGTGACTTACTGCGGCTGCAGGACTTCAACGCTGTGACCTAATCACTATGGTTGTAAAGCAGGAGCCATTACCCCAATCAACCAACCATTCAGTCCCTTAACAGCAGGACAAACGATCAACTGCTGCCGGTCCCACAAACTCTATGATCTCTGCACTATCAACGGTCCAATTGCATTGGACCCCACCACCTCAACGTTCTATCCCGCGAACCCCACAAGCTCGACCCCATGGCCGTACATGGTAGAGAAAATGAGGCCTTACCCAAGGAAATGGAAAATTTTCACCATGAACAGAATCAAGGAGCTCAATCTGATTGCTGGAGGCCCAGAAAGCCCACCATGTATAGTCCAACACAGTGCACCAGCCTTGGCATTCAGTGCAGGAGGTTAGACGGGCAACTTCTTCCATGAATTTAACGATGCCTTCATTCCCCTCTTCATCACCGTCAAATGTACAATAGCGGTGATGAACTGACCCTCAAGCTGATAGTTTACTTGCCTTCTGCGTGTGAGGTCAGCTTCAAGGACTCTTCTGTGTTGTGGTATGCAACACGAGTAAAAGCAATCCTCAAGTGGGGAAAGCTCACAGGTGTAGAAGGAATGAAGACGAAGTTCCTGGTGTGGGTTAAGGTCACAAGCATAGCCATTGAGGGTCACAAGTCTGATAAGGTGTGGTTTGCAGCCGGCATCCAGAACTCTAGGCCCGGAATTGCATGTGATATCCCACAGGCTGTCATGAGGGTGGAGGAGTTTTGACCTATGACATTGAATTCATTTTTGTGAGTGGCTACATTACCATTTGTTACTACCTCAAAGGGTTCCACTGATGTTACAATTTATACCTGATCACCACAGCTCAATTATTCGTAGAACTTTTGTGGAAAATGAACTGGAGACTTTATACAATGTAATCAGCAGCATTTCAAAGTATCTCGTATAAGCATTCGGCTGCCCTGTTAGGGAATCTTGCCATCTGGCTTATTAGTTAAAGCTTAAAATATATGAAGAAATGTTTCCAGGGAAACAAACTTGTCTCAACCACGTTGCTGCCCTGGAAGGACTCACTGGTTCATGCACAACAAGCATCCTATGTCCAACAGCTCATTGCTGTGGTAAGATGGGGATGCCTCAAAACTCTGGCTGGTCTTTGATGAAGAGGGTGAAATGAAAGCATCCATAGACATTAGGGCATGGTAGAGTAACATTCTCAAATCATGAAGTAAATTTGTGAAGCCAGTGGCATGAGTTAAAAAATAATGAACATGACAAGCAAAGTTTTAGAAAATGTGAATACCATCAAACAGCCAAAAAGAGTCATCAGCATAATGGTTCTTCTCATAATAATATCAGGACATTCATATTGCCCATCGTCATATGATGCTGTAACAAGAATTTTTTCCAAGACATCATGTGGATTCAATACTGTATAGTCTATAAATGTTGCAACAGTTAAACTGAAGTTGACACGTTCTGATCATTTCTTGTATTGATATCATAAATGGCAACAAGAATTTTAGTGTACTGCACTGCAAAAGAATACATCTTATTACGGTTATGTAGTAGCCCATTAATGTGGTCTGTGAAGGAAAATGAATCTTGTTCCTGTCACTTCAATCGGCTATCCTAAAGTTTCTCCTGTGTCTGCTGAATCATGATATACCCGCACCTGATTCCTGCACTATTTCGTATATTGAAATGACATTTTCAATACTCAAAAGGAAAATAATGCACCATTCTAGAAGATCCGATCGTCGATTCTGGATAACTTCTTGAAGGAAATGAATGTTATGCTGCAACAGAGGGAGCAAAAGGCCACAAACAAAAGAGAGAAAAGTTTGATTTAGACTCAGACAAGTTGGTTGCAATAATCAGCAATAGCAGATACAATATCTTTATCAAAGTCAATAGACATAGAAATCACTGCATACCTATGGCATCCTTTATGTTTCCTTTTATTTTTATCATCAAATTTTATTATATAATGTTTACTTGTTAGCCTTTTGCAAAGTTTACCATAAACAGGCCGATGTCATTTCACTTCTGAAAGTTCTTTCTCATGCAAATGTCTCTTATTACATATGCTCTTTTGAAGCCTCACTCTCTATGAAGGCTGTCACTTTTTTTGTTCTTTCTTTGAAAGTGATAAGAGTAATTTTTTAGAATTCAACAGGGATCAAACCATAACATTGATTTGACACCCACGGAAGAATAGAGACATACCTCTACAAATTTCAATTTGAAATCCAAGTTACCAAAGCGCTGGGTGACCTCATACTCCTCCCTAAGGTACTCATATATTTGAGCATATTTTGCATCCCTCCAAGCAATTTCAGATCTGGCCAGTTAATGAACAGAGAGATTATCAGAAGCTGCAAAATGCATGCTTACTTCTTTCAATTTTTTGTTTTGATATTGTCCTCCTAGTGAACCTGTTTCCTGCCTTCTAAGTGGGTTTCAATTGTGATCATAATGAATGCATATGTTGAGTAGTTTCAAAGAACTCATGGAACTCACAGGTAAGCTTGAACTCATATGAAAGCAGTTAGTCTCATGAGAAACTTGGAGGTAAGATTTTCTTTCTCCAAAGTAGGTTTTTCTCATTATATTTTTCTTCAGCCAGGGCATGTTGCAATGAGAAGTTAGATCACAGGGTTGAAGAGGCTTATGGAATTGATTATATGCAAAGAGAAACAAAACAAGATTGCACAGCAATACATACCTCTCAAAAAGACCAACTTTAAGAATTACATCAGCTAGATTAGAATTAGCTTTCCCGACAAGTTGAAGGAGTTTCTTCCTATCCATGGAGAAAGTTCCAGTTTTTTCCATCACACGATTTATACCAGCAAACTCTTCAACCATCCCATCAACCTGGAGAAAGAGAGTTCAAATTAGTTCAAATTTTAGTTCCCATGAAAAGTTAAAAAGGCATATCCACTCAAGCCAGGCAAGGAGACTGTCCATTTGTTCATGGCCATATGACAACTATTACTCCAATAAAAAAAACAAAACATCACAATAACATAATCAAAACTTGCAACTGCATTGCAAATAACTTGATTGACTTCTGTCATGTATCTTACAAATTATATCACCAATCAACTATACAAAGAGGAATTACCTGTGAAACAAAATACTCCAGGGCGATACTTTGCCCAAGCACACTTCCAATAATACGAATGCTATCAGTATCTAAAGTTTTAAGAACTATGTAGTCTGGGCCCCCTTGCATATCCTCGACTAGAAAAGGCTTCTCTTTTATGGTGTAGTCTGGTACGAATATACACATTAGGGCCAGACCAAATTTAATTTCACACTTAAAAAGCTATAGAAAATGAAGAGAGGTGAAGCACATTATGGAAGCCAAACAGTATCATCAAGAGAGATCATAAATTAAATGAAGAGAGGGGGGTTAAAGAAAAAGAAGAACAGGAGCAGTCTTATCATACAGGAAGAAAACAAAGAAACCCCCTTCAACAATTGGGGACTAGCAATTGATTGTTCTCAGAATGTCAAATAAATTGGAAGCCAAAATCGGTTGACTTCAAAACAAATAAAAAAAGGGGCCATCTTAGTGCACAAATGATCAAAATTTTCTTGATTAAATGTGTTGGAACATAGAATTGATACACAAAAATTACCATCTCTCCTCATCTCAGGAAGCAATCCAGAAGCATGTCTCCGTACTATTTCCAGATAATTTTCAACTTCATGATCCTCGATATTAAATAGAACAGCAGATCCATATTGGAATACCACCATGTAACAGCAATTACCATAATTGTTGACCCCAAATCTCTGTACAAAGGCAAAGAACAGAATTTCACATAAGATGACAGTTAAACAGACCACAATGAAAGGAGAAAGTAGATTTTAGGAATATTTTTCTCACAATAATCAGGTTAAATTCATGCAAGACAAAAAGGCAAATTTTTTACTGTCTGTAGTAACACAAACACTCATGATGTATTATATGTAAGATGCCACAAAAAAAAAAAAAAAAAAAAAAAAGTGAATTAGCTTTCAATGCTTAAATACATGTCTTCATCTTGAACAAAAGTTTCATATGAAAGTGTGTGCCTTGGTGGCCTAGTCAGAAATCGTTCCACTTGACCATCCCTCAACTGACAAAGCACACAGAAGATATACAACATTAAAACCATGCTATATTTTGTATCAGAGGGTGGAAAAGGGAAAGAAAAACCCTCTTCCTATCTGAGATTTGTTAAAATAAAATAAATGCAATAACACAAGTGACAGTAAGAGACTTAAACTAATGAACTGCAAATCTTTTGATTATGAGCATAAAAAGCAAAATAATGAGTACAACAAGAGAACACATGGCCATAATAGGAACTCTTAACCAATTTCAAAGGAAAATCTGTTTCTTGATCATCTTACAGGAATGTCTGACGGGAAACTGCAATATCTGAGAGCAATATAATTTGTTGAGCGAGAGGTTGGTGGGACAACATAGCTGAAATTCTCTGCTTGCATTTTCTTCAAATCAATACTGCCAAAACCACGAATCTGAGAAAACCAAACCATCAAGAGCAAAAAATAAAACCACAAGGAGGGGGTACAAGAAAGGGAACAGAGCATGAAGTGCAGAGTACTTAGGTGAAGGTAAAAAAGCATGAGAAAGACATATGCAATCACAAACTAGATCCAAGAAATGTAAAGGCAACAGTTTTGACAACTAGAAACCAATAACATGACAGGATCAGAAAAAGTATAGACTAAAACACCCCAAAGTAAAATGAGAAAACAACATCTGGAACTAGAGAAGAAGTATAACACTCAGGCTTGAAACAGAAACTGGATGAGTCCTCTATCTAGATGGCATGTCATCATACTTCAAGAGAAGTTCCCCAGCTGGAAGAAAAAATGTTGCAATGTTGAAATTCATCCAAAACTGGAAACAGCATCCGAAAGTCACAAGCAAATAATGATTCAGGATTTCAAGCACTGATTAGGGTTCAATGATTTGGCCTTAGGAGAGTAACAACAATATCTTGGCAACTTTCTGCACTTTCAAAAGGATTGCCACTCATTGAGGCCAAACCAAATTACTTCCATTTCCCCTCCCATCACGCAAATGCTATACTCTTGGGCCCATACAAACCCACGAAGAAAATAGCAACTGAGAATTGAAACTCAATCCAAACAACATACACCAGACCATTCCGTCTTCCTTTAAGAACCAACTAGGAATTGCTCATAAAGCACCCCAAAAATACAAACTTGTCTCCACTTACACATCCCACAATCATGACACACTTCCTTCATTGTGCTGCGGGCCTTACAACAAAAATTCCCAAACTACCTCATATTGAGATAATTACACATAAACACAATTACTCAACCGATCCATTCTCAAGCACAAATACCACCACACACCAATTCCAACATATTACAAAACAAAAGCGCACACCAACCAATCAACCAACACCTAGTTGGCTTTAACAGAAAATTAACAATCTATAGAAAAGTAGCCCATCTCAAAATTTGCAGGGACAGACCTGGTGCAAAGGAAGTAAGCTTTAACAGGAATCTTGCCAACATCCTCATCTTCCTTAGGTCCCCCCAGCGGGAAACCAAGGGCCAACTCGTGAGACCCAGATTCATTTTCATTGCCGTACACCGAAACACGAGATGGGATTGCAGAAAACAGCCTAAAACGGTAGGAACTGAAAGAGCTATCCAAAGGGTGTGAGAGAAGATAAAAAGAAGAAGACTTGGGTGAGTGGGTCTTTCTGCTCATGTGGCGGAACAGAAGAGAAGCAGCTACAGCAGCCCCCCATCTCCCCATTCACTAAGGGCAAATGAATGGTATTTTTCACTATTTAGGCAGTTTTTTGAACTCTAGTTAAAATAATAGAGTCAATAAAAAAAGGGCTATGAATTGATAGTTGGGGTCTTTGATTTCTTGTTATTGGTTCAGGCAATGGGATCTCTTTAAGTGCTTCTTGTTCTTGTGCTTGCGCTTGCGGTTGGATTCATCGTACGTGCTGTTCTATCATTCTCTGTCTGGCTTTACGGTCGGTGGTATGGACCAGCATAACAACTACGAGTCATTTCGCAGTGCTTGTTTCTAGAAATGTATGCAGATTAATCAAGCTCAGTTTCACATGTAATATTTAAATTAAATTATTAATAATAATCTAAAAATTTTAAAAGTTATAAATGGAATACACAGAGTAAATTTTTTTTTTCTTTTAGACAAAAAAAAAATAATTTAACCACAATAACACATATAAATTAAAATTAAAAATTATTTATTATTATAATTATTTAATTCAAGTAAGTCTCATAAATTTATAATTTTATCATTAATTATTAACTAAATTTTTACTTTAAATAGTAATAAATTTTTGTGCAACTTATCGCTATCTCTAGTACTACACTAGTGTACCATATACACGTTAACGATTTTCGTCACGTGTTTATTGATGGTGTGGTGGCTCCAACACTGAATACAAAAATTCGTAATTAACTGCAAAAAAAAAATAAATTAAAGATAAATTTATATAAGAAAATCGCTTAATTCACAATTGGTTCTTTGTAATTAGTTAACATTTATATTAGACTTTTGGAGAGTTGACTTGGCTTTGCTCGGAAAAAGGGGAGGGTTCCAAAACGCTGTCGTTGCCGTACAACATGTGTCAAGTATTGGTACTGTACAGCGGTGTCTCGCACACACGTTGCACAGCGCCGGCAGAAGGAGGCCGCCACTCCAACCAACGAACCAACCAACAGTTCTGCTGACTAGGGAGATAAATTCAAATCAGAAAGGTGTGGGGACGTCAAGAATGGCGATCTCGGGGGATCTGAGTGTCTCAGCAACGCTGCTGGCATCTTACCCAAAACACTCATTTCGAAGAAGCTCTTTGCCTTCTTCTTCCATCTCCAAGGTCTCAAACTCTTTAACTTTTTTTGTTTTGTCTTTTGTTTCTGCACGCTCCATCTGTACTTTATGTCCCAATTCGTTAACATTTTCCGGATTTTGGGATGTGGGGTTTGCCTGATTGTTCCCAAATCATCATCATTTATCGGTTTCTCTCGGCGAAAATGCACTAATAATATGAAAGCTTAGAACTTTTTGGGGTAGTGGTTTGGGAAATGCAATGTGTAATTTGGTGTTAAATTCATAAAATAGATCAATTGATTTAACCCCCGTCTTTTCTTTGTTCGGTGATTTTGGACTGGTATGCTTTTGTCTTCCAAAGGGTAGTATAATACACAATTGTGTGCTATTTGACTGCATTGTCAGCTTACAGATATTACTAGTTGGACGGTTAGACTTCATAACAGAGGCCGAGCCCCTGCAGGGCAAGCCTTGGTTTAAAACTAGGTGTAGGTTCGAGGTGCAAAAATAGCATCTTTGTAAGAACAGGGATCCATAGTGTGGGAGCCTCATGCACTGGGATGCCCTCCTGTTAGACTTCATAATAGAAATTTGCTAAAAACCGAATCGGGGTATGTACTCTCGGCTTTTTTTTTTCTTTTGGTGGAACTTCCAAAGTAGTTGTGTAAATCCAAGTGGATGTATTATGAGGTCAAATTCTATTTGCATGGAGTCCTTTCATACAAGTTTGGTTCCCTCAGATTCATTTAAACACTCTCCAGGGTCAATATACTCTCTAAATTCTGGTCTTTCTTTGCATGGAAACCAATTCACCAACTAGTGTCTTATCCACTATGTGTGTGTGCACACATATTTGTCTGTTAGGTTTTTTCCTTATCAAGGCTAATTATTCATTCTTGGATGCTAATCATGTGGTTTGCCACTCATATTAAAGCTCTTTTCGGCTCATTTGTCCCATTGCTCCTTCAGGTCTTTGCTTATTTAGTGACTTTCACTGTCTGTTTGGTTGATTGTTGGTTCCTCTTATTTAGACCTCCTAGCACTGTTGTTAGCAGGTTATAAGAAATCATGACACATTCAAAAGACTGCCACTTTAGTTTGCAGGATTTCTGTTGAGTTAGCTGCATATGTTCAATAGAAATTGGAAATATCCTATGAAGATTTTAGCTAGTGTGATGCATTATAGTTTTAGAACCAAGGTGAATTTCTCACAGGTCACAGCTTATCTAATTCTTTTTGCTTTTATTTATAGGTGGAATTCATTGGAATTTTCAATAGAGGAACTGTCTCTCCCCAAAATGCAAAAAAATGGCCTAGTGTTGTCCTTGCTAGCCATAAGATGCATGGTATCTCTAAACAACTTTCTGGGATTACTGAAGATTATCAGCTTTCTTCAACTTCAATTAGTCAAGAAGCTGAAAGCTTTCTCCTAAATGCCATAAACATGAGCTTCTTTGAGCGTTTAACCCTGGCTTGGAAGATAGTGTTCCCTGGACCATCAATAAGAAAGAACTCAAATGCAAAAGTTGCCAAACAGAGATTGAAGATGATCCTCTTCTCTGACAGATGTGCAGTTAGCGATGACGCAAAACAGAAGATCGTTAACAACATTGTGCTTACTCTATCAGAATTTGTGGAGATAGAGTCACAGGACAAAGTTCAGTTGAGTGTCTCAACTGATTCTGATATTGGGACTGTTTACTCTGTTACAGTGCCTGTACGGCGAGTGAAGTCAGAATATCAAGAAGATGAAGAAATTGGATCAATAACAAACATTGAGTACAAGGATAGTGGAGAAGCATCTGGTTCCAGTGATGTCAAATTTGATTTCTATGTTCCTGATGAAAGAACTCGGTGATCTCTAGGCTTTAAAAGGAAATAAAGGAAATGTACGGCCGTAACTACACGTCTCACTGAAATCCAATGCTTTGGAACTTTAGCTAGCAAGACAAGCTTGCAATTCTATGTATATACAGAATTTTAATTAGGTGATTTGAACATTTTGCTGCCTCTGAATTTATAGATGGTGTTGATTAATATCTTCAATGACACTAAAACATGTATACCTGTAGTTGGATTGTTGTAAGGTACGTAAGCGTGCAAATTCCTTTTTCTTTGATCGTTTTTTAGTTGGTTTGTAGGGATTAAGAATCCAACTTTAATCGCGAAATTAGGAGTTCAGTCGATTTTACTACTAGATTTTGTGGTTAGTAAGTTTTTCTTGAGCCTAAGATGTTGACAATGTACGTGAAAGTGGCATGTTATACATTGGCTTGACATCGGCTGAAGTTCGTTGAATTTGAGGTCCTCACCTTCCTTTCATTGACTCCAAAACATTCCTTGCCTTCTAGACCTTCCAAATTGATCACCAAGAACAACCAAGTTTGAGCCGTGAAAAATTCACATAATTCATCTCCCTACTTGCCTCGTAATCTCTGCAACATTGCAAAGGCAAAACACGCAGTCGCAATCACTTTATTGCTATGAAAACTTAGCTGCTACATTTTTGGTCATTCTGCCAAATCCCAAATATATTGACTGTGAATTTTGGGTGATTGCTTGTGTGGTATTTCATCAACCAGTTTCATGACAAAATTCTGAAATAGCCCGCAGCTTTTGGGTTTGAATCATAACTCGGGATGGGGGCTGGTCCGCTATGATAATCAAAATGAAACTGGCCCATGAATACAAAATTTACAAAAATTTAAAATCAAAGATATAGTTAAATAGTTACATCATTTAATAAATTTTATAATAAATAAAAAAAAAATCTCGAAAAAACCAAATGTTGGTGAAAATTTTAAAAAAAAAAAATTTAGCAGAAATTTTTAAAGGGTTTAAGCCTTTTTTTTTTTTTTTTTTTTTTAAAAAAACAAAGGTTTAAACTGAAAAATTTAAAATTATTTATTAATTTATATTTGGACCGAGATCAGGGACACAATACAATTAAAATTAATTATATTATTATATATATATTTTTAAAAAAATTTAATTTTTTTTAAATAATTAAATATTTAATAAAATCAATTAAATGATATGTTACAAAATAATATTAATTATTTTAATAACTTGTCATATATTTAATCGATCCTATTATATATATAATTATTTTTAATAAAAAATTTAAAACTTTTTTCTAAATTAACATAAATTTTTATCTAAAATTTGTCAATTTCTTTCACTCTTCTAATTTTTTTTAATAATAAAATAATAAAATAAATACACAAATAAAAAAATTAATGTGATTAAAATATATTTAGGTCAATAATATATATATATAATTTAAATTTATGCCAAAAACAATTAGATGTTCCACAAAACTAATTAAATATGCAGCAAAATCCATATGACATATATAGGGCAATATTAAATTTTTTAACAATTCATTACATATTTAATCAATCTTATTACATATCTAATTATTTTTAATTGAAAACTTAATTTTTTTTATATAAAAAAGAAAATTTAAAAGTAGACTTGTGTTTTGACCGCATTAATTTCTTCCTTCCTTCTAATTTTACTGTAAAAATAATAACAAAAGAAATATTAATATATTTGGCATTTATACTTTTAGCCGGGGCGATTCTGTAATTTCGATAAAAAATGTTATGCTCTTTAAGTCTCCAATTTTAAAAAGATTCTGAGTGGGAAATATTCAAATTTTCAAGTCTACAAGTCTCCTTCCGATCTGCTGCCTCTCTCAGGAAACAAATAATCTCTCGGACTAAAAGGCAAAATGAGCGGCGGCGGCGGCGGCGTTGGAGCTTGTCTCAAATTCGAAAACCCAATTGGAGATGCAATCTCGAGGATCCATTTCGCTCCACATTCCAATAACCTCCTTATTTCATCTTGGGACTCTGTGAGAGAGATGCATTCTCGTTTTTTTTTTTTTTTTTTTGATTTCATGGTTTTTATTTTTGGGGGTGAGGGGGGGTTAATTTTTCCTTTAATAATCTAACAAATTTGGGTTTAATTTAATTTTTGTAGAGTCTTCGATTGTACGATGTGGATAGCTCTGTGCTTAGATTTGAAGCTTCCTCTGGGGCTACTTCCCTTCTCGATTGTTGCTTCCAGTCCGAGTCTGTAGCTCTTACCGCCGGCTCTGATGGTTGCATTAGAAGGTTGGTTTGTTAACACCAAGAATTTTGACTCCAGACCCATCTCGAGTTTTGTTCATTTTTAGCTTGTTTTTATCTTTGTTTTTCTCGATTGGACCAAATTGAGTACGTTATCAGTGAGCATTGAGTGTATATGTTGGTGTAATGCACCTTTTGTTGTTAAGGGGGGATGACTACACTGACTAGAGGTGGATTGGCAACAGTTTTGCAGCTTTGTTAGTCATGCCATTGCAATCTTACGGTCATTTCTAGCAAAAAGATGTGACCTTGATCTGTGTTGCTGTGCTGTTGTTCATCGTTATTGTTAAAAAAAAAAAAAAGGGACCATTTTGATGCCCTATTGTAATTTTTCACACATAAGCATGCTTGCTATGATTTTGGAGATATTGCTTCTCTGTACGGTACAACTGTACGATCAAAAGAATTGTCATGGTTGAGAGCACAAAAGCACAAAGAGAAAGGTAAAGATGAAGTTTGTTGGGTTGGCAAGACAAATAATGACATGAAAATGGTCAACTTTGTGGTCTGGTCCTAGATAGGACTTAATGCAATCAGAAAGTATTGATTATTATGAATCTTAGATGGCCTAATGGGAAAAACCAATATAATGCATTAATGACTATTGTTATTGGCCTGTATCTAGGACAATATGAGGTATCATTTCAATATGATGGTTTCTGTTTGTTGTTGTACTTGCGCATGCCTTTTGTTTTCATGTTGGCTTATGGGTTCCTCGGCAGTATTGTGTTTCCATCATCTGTTTATTTGCAACATCTTATGAGATGACATGTCTCTATTATCAATATCATACAGTGACTCCTTTCTGGGAAAATATTTCTAGGTATGACTTTAATTCAGGAACTAGTGATGCAATTGGCAATCATCATGACATAGCAACATGTGTTGGATATTCTGATAAAGCATGTAAGCTACTTGTATTGCCTCACTTTGATCATTGTTTTTCCCATATTCTATTTAGATCTCTACTTTAGATAATTGATTTCTTGTATACAATTTCAAATGGTATGAGATTTATGCTTACACAACATGTTGTTTTCTTGGCAATGCATGTACCTCTTTCTTGCACCCCCAGATGACAGAACTTGTGCATTCTTCCTTGAACCCTCAATGGTGATAGAAATCATAGATCCTACAGACTGGTTGAAGTTTTTCTGTAATAACAGACTGGTGTCTTGCAATTTTTCTTGCATTTTTTCAGTCATTAGTTGTGTGTTATGCTACTTGTTGTCACCTACTGTGTCATTGAGAATAGAAGGTTTAGATGGCAACTTGGATACACAAAATGAAAGGATGCATGACCCATCAACATCAGAAAGCCAATTATGAGTTTGGCAAGCATGTTGCAGTGGTCATACTCATACCAAGAGATAGTCACAAAACCTTGGGAACGATACATCCACCACCTGTCTCTAAGGCATTTTAAATGATTTCTTCTCTCTGGTTATTATAGGCCAAGTGATTTCAACTGGTTTGGACAAAAAGATAATATCCTGGGATATTCGCTCGCCAAAGGCTTTTGTGTGCTTGAAAAATCTAGATGTGGAAGTTTATTCCATGTCTCTCTCTGGCTTTGAATTGATGGTAGCCATTGGAGCATCAGTAAATACATACGACTTGCGAAACTTGGAAATACCAGTTTGTTTAAAAGAGTCATGTGCCAACGTACAGATTAGATGTGTGAGCTCAATTCCTTATTCTAGAGGTATTATAACAGTATATTAGCTTTTTCATGCTTTAAAGATGCACTGCTCTTGTGAAGACAGTTTCATTTCAAGGCCAAACTAATGCTGTTAGGAAAAAATGGAAAAGATACTGATGAATGAATTTAAAACATATATGATTTTGCACTTTATTCCTGCTCTTTTAGTTGGGTTATTTCATTGCAGGATATGCTATTGGCTCAGTAGATGGACGAGTAGCTTTGGAAATATCCAATCCATCCAATACAAATGGCACAGGGTAAGTCGATAAAATATAGTTCTTCGTATAAGTCATATCCTTCATTTGTTGAATGTTTCAGACATATTCACTTTCCGTTCTTGCTAAGTATCTCATCAAATGTCTTCCAGCTTGGAGGTAGGACTTAACAATCAGAATCAATCCTCATCCAATTAGTCATGGAGCTTTTCCTTTCCATCCATGTACAATTGTACATTAATCTTGCCAAGCTTTTAGTGGCCCAACTTGATGTAGGGATTTTAACCTGCATGACTTTATATCTTTTGTTCCTCTGGTAGTTATATTAATCTTATACTTGTCCATAGTTTTCATCGCACTATTAGTAACCTCGTCACATTGTAAGGGTTCACTTTTGTGTGGCAACATCAGCTCTTGAGCATTTGATTCATTTCCTTGTCTTTGACCAAAAGGATAAAAAAATGTTTCTAATTCATACATGTTTATTGCATCAAATTAGGCTAATTGCCATAACAGTAATATATGCATCTCAAATTCTACTGCAGATTCATTTTCCGATGTCATCCAAAATCAAATGATGGAAGAACATATCTAGTATCAGTCAATGATATAGTTTTCAATCCACAGTATGTGTTATTCCCTCAACAGTTTGCCATTATAAGTCTGCTGAATCTTAAAACTGATACCTGCTTTGATCTAGGATTTATGGTACATTTGTAACTGGTGATAATGAAGGCTATGTCACAGCATGGGATGTGCAGAGTAGGAGAAGATTATACGAAGTATAAATCATCTGATTCCGGCAGGAATTTGTGTCATGATCTGTATTACTATTCAATTTGCTTATTTGGTAACTAATGTTTTCCTTACTTTCTGTTGGCCTTATCTTTTGTAGTTCCCCAGTTACCCAAACAGTGTGGCGTCATTATCGTACAACTTTGCAGGACAACTTTTGGCAGTTGCATCAAGCTATACATGCCAAGAAGCCAATGAAATGTATTATTTCAATACTCTCAGTACTAGAGCCTAGAATGATTGATACTGTTCTTGAATTTCACCTTCTCAAGTGTCTTTTAATCATGTGCCCTTTAGTGTCTGTGATAATTATCTGCAATATTTCTTTTAGTTCCTTTTTGTGCTTTTGTGTTGTCTCTTTTCTATATATGATGTCTTTCTTCTGTTTGTTTGTTTTTTTTTTTTTCTTTTTCCCATTTTGCATTTACTTCATTCTTCTGTGGGGTGAACATTCCTTTTCTGTATTGTATCACTGGTGGATTTTTTGTATGCTAACTGTAAGGGCATTATTTTTTCCATTTCATTAGCTGCTATGTCTTTATTTTGTGGCATAGCTTATTAGTTCCTAACACGTGAATGCTTACATATGCACCTGCATTGCTCCATGACAGGGAGGTGTCCCCTCAAATATTCATAGAGGAAATGGAAAACAGCTGTGGTGCGTCATTTTCTACTAGAGATTCAAGTAGGGTGTGATTATTCCCTGTATGCCTGGTAAACTAGGTAATACTCAACCTTTTAGAGTTCTACTACATCTCTTATTTTCTATTTTGCCTGTTGGTTATTTGTCTGAAAGGAAACTTGGGCCCATTTGTAGCCCCACCCAATCCTCTTTGTCCTGCCCCAAATTGCCTTATTATATCCCCAATGTCAGTACACTTTGCTAAATGCCGACTATCATAGTTCGGTGTGAGTAATTTTTGGTTTCTTCAATCTAGAACATTTTGTGCATCAAGTTCCCAAAACTGCAAAATGTCACTGATGTTGAATCATGGACCAGGGGTCCAAAACTATTTCTTTCTGGTTGCTCTTACTTTGTGTTAATTGGTATCCACAAATGGTTGAAAAATCCTATTAATGGTACATATCCCTCTCTTTCTTGAGCTGCCTTTCCAGGCCTTGCCATTGGCTAGCTGAAACATTTCTACTTGTGAAACTAACCTTGGGATGCAAACATGTAAACCTCCGCTATTTCCAGTTTAGGCTTAACATTTTCATTCAGACGCATATCTTGTTGATGTCTTCTTTATTGATCACTTGGTACTGTTTTACTTTGCAAAGTGGTTCAAGCTGATTGTGGTGGAAATTCTTGGCAGATTAAAAGCAAGGCAAATGAAGACCTGTATACCTGCCACCTAGACAAAAGAGAAATTCTACTGCTTGATTTTTTAATTGGCTCTAGGAAGAAGGTTTAAGCGTAGGAATAGTAATTGTTTCAAGGCTAGGAAAAATGTCTGTCATGTAACTAACGAGTCATTCTGCATATGTGTAGCAGATGCCACATGTGGCTGGATGTTGTTGTAGTACTGCCTTTTCTCATTACCTTCTAATCATGTAGCAAGGTCTTAGGCATTTACCAAGTTCCAAGTTTCTTGCTAGATTTAGCGCACTTCAACGCTGAAAGCTGTTCATTTCTCCATTAGATGTGGCTGCCTTCAAGCTCAACTTCTGTATGAAACTCTTGTGCATGACATGAAGCAGTCTCTGCTCTTACGCATGAGAGGCTTATCATGCCAGTTTACTCTTACTCCCATTTGGCAGATTTTCTCAGCCTGTCAGCCTTTTCCTTTTCCGAATGCAAAGAAAAGGATTTTATTTATTACATCAGGACACCTTCTAATTAAGGCTTTTGTCAACTGTCTTTCTCGTTGTCTTACCTAAAGCGCAAAACTGATAATTAAACATAAATTTATCTAATAGATACAAATGATAAAATAAAAATTATTTTCTTTTTTTTTTGGTTTAAAAAAAATTGTTCACCGTAAAAAGAACCTAAAAGTTTTTTATTTTAAGAGTTAATGCATCTAAATCCCTTTTGGTTTATCTCTTTTGTATTCCACCTCCTTAGAATTTCTATTTATATTAAGACTCATGTAGTTGGTAATTTTTGCAATTGAAACCTTATGGCAAAATTCCATTAGTTTACAAACAAAAATTGGATAAAAATGACAATGTGTTATATTATTTTTATAAAAAAGAAATATAAGACTCACTTTTAATTTTTTTAAAATATAAATTTTAGTTGTAATAAAACTTTTTTTTGATCTCATTATAAATATTTGTTTAAGAATTCAAAAACTTTGAATCTTTTTATAAGATTCAATTTGTGAATTTTTAGACAAATAAACTAGTTTGGATGATTTTTTTATTAAGGAAATTAACAAGATCTTAATGAAGGGTAAATCACATAAATTTTAAAGTATAAATTAAAACTTTAGATATGAAAAAAAAAATCAAAGTAATTTCAATTTTATAAAAATGTTATATTGACAAATGTTATATAAATGTAATTAAATTAATTTTTTTTAAAATATAGTAATATATTTATTTTTTGATATTTAATTTTATTTATTCCTTAAAAAAATAAATATTTATTTTTTAAAATTTTTAAAAATATTTTATATGAATATTAATTTAATTTTTTATATATAAAATTTATTATAATAATAATGATAATTTCAAACAAAATTTTTGTACTTGATGGTAACATATTCAGTATAAAACTCAATAATGTATCTCATTCTAAATTTTCTTAAATAAAAGGGATATTGGGATGAAATTTAAAAAATTTTTGGAATTATCACTAAATTGCTGGATAAGGCAATTGCAAATTGATATCTAATTATCATGGTATATACACAGTACCCACACCTGATCCTCCAGTGAAGCGCGAGCAGCCCACGTGCTCGTAGCGTTGTCCAGACGCAAAGCACATATTCTTCTGATCATTAGATCCATTTAATCTAACGGCTACGACGCACCCTAAGGGCCACCTTGCAAAAGGCTCGTATTTTTTAAGCCCTAGACCCCTCAATTTTCCAACCTCGCGCCACTATATAAATACCAAAAATCTGAGCTGTTCGACTTTTTCTCTCTCTCCCTCTCTCTCTTTCTCTCTCTACACTTTCTCGTTGCTTTCCTCTTAATCGCGGCCGCCGTCATGTCGGACGAGGAGCACCACTTCGAGTCCAAGGCCGACGCCGGAGCTTCCAAGACCTATCCGCAGCAGGCTGGCACCATTCGCAAGAACGGTTACATCGTCATCAAGAACCGCCCCTGCAAGGTCTCATTTCTTTTCTTCTCTCCGTCGATTCTCAACGTTTCCTTCTTAGATCTGTGCGATTGTTTATTAATTATTATTTGTCTCGGTCGTTTTGTATTATCGATCATATCGTTTTTGCTTTTTTTTTTTTGTAAAATAATTGTTTATTTTTTTGTTTATTGTATTATATCGGCAGCTGCTTTTGAATATATTATATTGATATGCATTTGAATTTTCATGAATCGTATGATAATTTCTGTTTTATTGTTTTCAATGGAGTTAAGTATTCAAATCTGTTTGATTTTTTTTTTTAAGAAAATTGTAAGCTTCTTTTTTTTTTTTTTGTGTTTGATGAATTGAAGTTTCAGTCAAAGTGAACATGAGAATCTGTTTTTTTATCAGAATATAGATCTAAGTAGAGGGGAAAAAAACTATGTGTATATATTCTGTCACAACCGTCTTGGCTTGAGGCTCAGCTTATTTGAGTTAGATATGATGACTGCAATTTATTGGGCTGTTTTGGTTGGTTTATTTAGTCCGAAAAAGAAAAACTGTGATTGAGAGTTAATGGAAAATTGATAAGTTTGAACAGCCCTAGGGATGATGAATTTTGATTTGAGATTACCTGTTGAATGTGCCATAGAAGTATATTTTTCCCTGTGTTGAAGTTATTATGCATTTGAACGAGTACCACCCTGGAATGTATGTGCTTGATGGGTTTTTGGGATTCAATTGTGGAAAATTTGTAGGATTCTGTCATGTTGTAGCTTCTTTTTATTTTTTTTTTTTCAATTGGGTCATTGTTCGTATCTTTCTTTGACTTCTTCCATTGGAAATTGGTACTTGTTTTTTTTTTTTTTTTTTTTTTGACTCTTGTTTGGTTTGTCTATATGACTGTTTCTAATAGGACTAGATATTTTTTTTTGTTTCTGAGTTGCAGGTTGTTGAGGTTTCCACCTCCAAAACTGGCAAGCACGGTCATGCTAAGTGCCACTTTGTTGGTATTGACATCTTTAGTGGAAAAAAACTTGAGGATATTGTTCCTTCTTCCCACAACTGTGATGTATGTACCGGTTGTCATATTGGTTGTTTGATTTGTGTATTTGCAAGCCTCTTGATGGTTCTAAATTTGTCGTATGCATTTCAGGTTCCACATGTTAACCGTGTTGACTACCAGCTGATTGATATCTCTGAGGATGGATTTGTATGACACTATTCCCTCCTGTTTGTTTGGTTCATCCTCCCCTTTTTTTCTCTAAAAATAAGAGGAGAAATCCAAAGGTTATCTATACTCTGATTTAATTTGTCTAAAATTTCAGGTCAGCCTTCTTACTGAGAGTGGCAACACTAAGGATGACCTGAGGCTTCCAACTGATGAAAATCTGCTTGCTCAGGTTTAGTTAACGAAAGCAACCAATGCTTTTTCCTTTTCCTTTGCTTATATTAGCTATAGATTCTGCTTGGTTAATTAATTCTCATGATTTCATAATCTGATGCTGTTAGTCAATTTTGTTCTGTAAATATTGAACATGAACTCCAAGAATTCACATGGTACCTTTTCTTTTTCTGTTTGTGTTTTGCAGATCAAGGATGGATTTGCGGATGGAAAAGATCTGGTTGTGACAGTGATGTCTTCCATGGGAGAGGAGCAGATTTGTGCTCTCAAGGACATTGGCCCCAAGAATTAATTCCTGTGGTTCTGCCCTGTTTCAAGGTTGACCGACAATCTCTGTAGTTTATTGATGGGCTTTATGTGGTTTTGAGAGCTAGACCTATCTCACAACATTCAACAGGAGATGTGGCCTTCACCTATGGGGAGAATTGTCATTATTAAGCAGCCTGTTTTAATTGATATTTTTATGGTTCATGGTGTGTAGAAGTATACCTGTCATTGTGACCGTACACTTTATCAGCGGAAGGCTTTGGTGGTTTTGAAACTTGGAACTGTTACGATTGCTTTAATGTTATAGCATTTGGGATTTTGATGAGCTCTTATTTGTGTTGTTTGGTGATATGCCCACAAATTATTCCAACCCTGAGTTGTTACTGGAGGATGTCAGGCAGTGAATCAGTATAAGGCTTTGGTGATTTTGAAACTTCGAACTGGTTACGTTAGCTTTAATGTTATAGCATTTGGTTTTTAGATGAGCTCTTATTTCAGTTTTGTTTGACGATATGCCCACAAGTGATTCCAACTCTTGAGTTGTTACCAGAGCATGTCAGCAATGAAGGGCAAAGTGGCATGATTTTAATGTCAACCGCAATGGACTATGGCTGCAATTTCTGAGCTTATGTGCTCACCGCTTCATGAAATATTCATCATGATCATATAAATCTGGATCTCGATGCCTTGAGCCTTCTGAAATTTGATTGATAGAAAAGATGTCAGACGATCTTAAAATGAGACAAGCCATGGGGCCATAATTAATGCATTACATGGAACGGTATCTGTCTTTGTGTGGTGAACATTTTCTTGGATGTTGATGCTCATATCAATGACTGCCACTATTCAGCAAGTACCACCGCTGCCTAATTGGATGATTGTTCCGAGCCAATCCTCAGGAATGTTGCCTTGCACTTCGCCATTCAAGGCCCTGAAGGCGTGCTTCGTTGCTGCCTATATTTGGTCAAACTTTGCTTACTTTAAGTGGATCCAGAAAAGAATGAAGCCTGTTTGGATTTGGGGGAAAAGATCCTAAAAAGAAAACTAAAATCTGATCAGACCTTCACAATGTAGACGTTGATGCCAAGCTTAGCAATCATTGCTGCCTCTGATATCTTGGTCACCATTCCCCCAGTTGTATCATGAGCTGCTACTGTTATGTCAACTGCTCAAGAGAATTGAAACGCTTATTTTAGTTATTTATCATTGTTTCATAAACGTTAGGGCATAATCATTTGATTGGAATATCAGATCCAGATGAAAGGGAAAAACCCAATTATAGTCATATCCCTTGCATTGACAACAAAGACATACATAGCGGGCAGGTATTTAACTAAATGTTCTAGGCATAATCTGCTACAAGGAGCAAATCAATCTGGGATTAGGTCCAAATCACCCATAGATATCTGCTACATTAATAATACTCTCTACAAACCTTGCTTATTCATGTTTTGAAGTGTTGGCTTGACAACAGACCAGCTCCCATCCCCTCTTACAGCTGCTGATAATGAACATTTGTTATCTTTATCTAGTTTGATAAATCAGCTAAACGGCAAGGGCTTTTTAACTTAAAAAGATCTCAGAATTGAAAATGAATGCTCACCAATCTCCCTCAAGAGTATTGCATCTGGTTCTGAAGGAGGACGGTCATATACACCGAAAACATCTGTCTTTAACCCATGTTAAGTGGATAACAAAAGATCCAATAAGTTATATTTACATTTATCAGACAGTCATAGTGATCACCACTAGTGTTTTGTACTTAAAAACCCCAATACTGAACACATAAAGCAAATTGAGAAGCAACAAAGGAGAAAGAACAGAGTAATGAAAGACTGTCAAACATCAAAAACTAGGTAGCCAATTTGGCGTAATTGTATGACAATAAGCAATCCCAATAATTATACAGTTTGAGATCATTTTGGGTAATCACCTTTACTGTTAATCATGATTGGAATGACAAAAAGGCTGCTTTAAAACCATCACGTTGTAAGATTAATGAGTACTCAAGAATAAGGTGGCATCAGATATGGATCATCAATTTTGAGCTATCTGGTTCTGATGAAGTAGAGACAACCATAATTTGTTTAAGCTACCAATTCACAAAAGGCATGTCCAATAACTGAAAGTGTGCAAATACATGTCTTGGAAAAAGGATACAAGGAAAACAACATATCTGGGTTTCAAGTATGCTGCAAGATGACGTATTATAACATCGCCACTCAATATGGTGCATCCCTGATTTAAACAAGTAAATCAAGAGACATCAAAATCAATCTGCAAAGACTATGAGAGAAAATTACCTGCTCAGAGAGAGATAGAGCAAACCTGGGCTTCATCAAGCACTGCATCTCCATGTAGAACCTAAAAGCAAAAAGATTTCTTCAATCAGAAGAATATGTAAAACATGAGGTTCTTAGTACAAAAGTACATGTAAGTGGCTTAGGTCAGCTAACAAACAGTTGAATTTGCACATATCTTCTGGGGGAACACATTCCAAATTAATGTAAATCTCCCAGTCGCTAAGAGAGGATTGTCTCAAATGGGTTTACCACCTATTTGTTAGCCAATTTTCTATTTAAATTTCTTGCCGCCATATTGATCAAGCAGTTATCTCTGAAAGCATAAAGAGCTCCATTACAAAAGGCATGGATAGTATATCCTTTTCAGCTAATTACCTTCTAGTGTGATACTTGTTCTGTCCTTACCATAGGAGGGCTCTACAATTCCTAAGCCTTCCTGTGGTTAACCCTGACCACGATTCATTCACATTTAGCTAAGATGATCAGTCATTGAACAACTCTATCTTACCGGTACAAATCCAGAGTCAATTGCCTTTGTCATTGCTGACAAATCAGCTGATGCTATCTGAGAAAATTGAAAGATGGAAGCTTAGAAGGGAATCATAAATAACTACCAATTATAAAGTGGGAACAAAGAAAGCCTATATAAAGACATGTTAGATGACAAATTCAAACAAATAATCTTCCAATGCCTCTAACATTTTTTTCTGAGGTTGACCATCCACATGAAAATGGAGACATTCCAACAGAAGGAATACCCTCTGCAAGAAAAGGAGAAACTTTGTTAAGAGTGATGTGCCCCACTTCCAGAAACAGAGCAGAAATGAATTGTAACCTGGAAGAATGAATTACAGATTGGCCCACCAAGAGTAAAGTAAATGTAAGAGCAAGTTTCTAGCATTTTTTCAAGCAAATATTGACTTCACTAGCTAAACGAAGAAGAGAAGCAAAGGGTCCTTCTGATTGCTAGATCAATACCTCTGGCCAGAGCTCGAACAATTTCAAGATTAAGTGTTGTAACCTGAGCAACACACCAGAAAGCATTTAGTTCAGTATGGGAGGACACAAACAACTATGTTCCACCAACATGATGCACCACACTAACGACAGATGTACAGAAGTAGATTCTATTAATTGGTAACCCATGCTTGAAAGTAATCCACAAATCTAAATGAAACGAAGGCTGACACTCCTATGAATTGATTAGAGGGAGTAGCAGAGTTAAGGCATGAATGCAAAAACTATGAACCAAGTAGAACTGATAGCAGAGAAGATAATAAAAATTTCAAATTTTTGGAAAGTTGTCATGCTGAAGATAGATGTTATGAAATGACACTGCACCCCAGTATCAAAGGAGGCTTACATATGGTATGAAAACCTAGCTCTCCAAGAATTTAACAATGGCAACTATCCTCATATCAGTTTGAGGAAAATACTCATTCAAAAATGGACGGTGTATATTATAAGAACAAAAACTAAAATTCTGGGACTAGTCATTTTTCAAAGTTTTCAATAAGCAGGTAAAGCAGCAACTTGCCATTTCTTTTTCTATTAGATTCCTCTAATTGCAGATTCTAAGGTGCAATTGGAAGATATTGTACAGCAGCTAGGAAGGTTTCACAAGTAACAGATGTGTTGAAGCATGATGGATCTATCACATCTCGCTTGATAATGCAACCAAATGTCACAACATTATGCTAATTCCATTTTACTCATTCTAGAAGCAGTTTTGTGAAGATAGCTGCAGCATTCTGGACAGACAAACAAAGATTGATGCAACTCAGAAGAAAAAAGAAGAAGAACCAGGAAAAAAAAAAAAAGAGCACAGAGTAGAAACGTAAGTTTACAGATATGCGTGTGGCAACAAAACCAGCTTTGACAAGTGATTGGTTCAATCCTCCTTTATGAACCCCAGATTTGCTTGCCTGAAAGTGTCCAAAAGAACCTAAAACAAACAATAGCAACTCTCAAATATCGGAGAAAAGTAGATGATAACAGTCCACATTGATGGTCAATCATTTGTAATCCCAATTCATAAAATAGCCATGCAAATAACCTGCTCCATGGACAACAACGAAACTGCTGGAATCCAAAAACCCATGCCCTTCAAAATCATCTATGTTGCATTCAATTTCTGACCTTCCCGGCCGCTTGCTCCAATCCATCCCATGAATCTGCTGGGAGCCAGAACCAGTGAACATGGATTCTCTTAGCTGTGAGGAAACAATCTCAAGATTCTCTTCATTTATCTTCTCTAGTTCATTCTTGCAAGTAATGGCAGCCCCTCCTGTGCTCAAGGGGTGGTATCATATATCAAATTGACTTGCAATTACAACAATGAAAAAGAAGAAAAGTTTACATCTTTTGACATCAGTGGGTCTGCAATAAACAGTTTGAAGAAAAGTTTACATCTTTTGACATCAGTGGGTCTACAATGAACAGTTTGGAGACTACAAAGATGAAACTCCAACATAAATTTCCTCCAAGATTTCTATTTCTGAAGCAAGAAAATTGAAAGAAAGAAACCTGAGCACTGATTTCTCATCAATTCTTGTGTGTGTGTGAGAGAGAGAGAGAGAGAGAGATAAAGAGAGATGACAGACCAAGTTTAACGATGAAACGGATTGGCTTAGTTAGATTGAAGGTTGTTTTGTCTTCCATCTTTGCCATGTTTGTCCCCTCTAGCTGGCTTCTCCAACTGTAATTGCTTGCTACAAAGAGTAGTGCTTGCTGCCTTTACTTCGTTTAGATTCAAAAGAAATTAAATTCTTATATTTCAAATATTTTTCTATTAACTAATTTTTTTTTTTATAATCCCGGAAGTTGTAAAATGGTGGATTGGATTTCCACCTTTTTTTTTTTTTTTTTAAATTACGTGCTTCTTAATTTTTTTTCTTTCCTCCCATTAACTATTAAGTTAACTTAATTTACATAACAAAGTCCCCCCGCCCTCTTTCTTTTTTTTTTTTTTTTTTTTGTGAGTTTATTTTATAGTATAACTGGAATTTCAATACATAAGGCCATCCCTTGTATATACTTGGGATGAAGAAAATCCAATTACTTGGCAAGAAGGGCCGAAGCTGGGATTTCAATACATAAGTTTGTGGGTGAGCCCAAATCTGAGCTTCAGACCCATAACCTGGCAAGAAGGGCCTCACTCGGCATTACAGACCTATAAACAGTAAATTGGGTGCGATCTAATGCCTATATATATATATATATATATATATGTGTGTGTGTATATTCAGCATGATCTCGAGATGAGCAAGTATCCTTGAATTGGGCACATAAAAATGCTTCCTAAAATTTGAATTTTTTTTTGCTTTTTTCTTTTTTTTTTGGACTGCTGAAACTAGATCTAGAATGTATTAAAGGCTTCTTCTCCCAATCAATTTGTGTTTTGTGTTTATGTTTTGACCATTTGTGTTGAGGCAAAGCAAAGGATGAAAAAAAAAACAATCATCTTTATTTTGCCCAATTAATAAAGTCAGACCATGCTTTCTTGTTTTTCTCCTAGGTACTAGTGATAGCCACCCACATTGTCAATGCAATGACCTTTGGGTTTCAACTGAATTACTTGTACGGCTAAATTCTTATGGTTTAGGTTCGGGACATTTTGACAAAATTACCTAAAATTCTACTATAGAGTTACATAAAATGGACGCAAATTATAATAGTTTCACATCATGCGAATTATAACAAAAAAGAAAAATTGTAATTAATAATTATATACATATTTTTATAAATATGTTATTTTTTCGAGTTTTTCTAACATTTATGAATTACTTTTTTCTTGGAGTTACAAGTGTGATAAGATTCTTTAGTTAGATAGAAAATTTTTATTTGACTTATCTAAAAGTGAGTCAAATTAACTCCATAATATATATAAATTCATAATATATATAAAAGAAAATAAAAAATTTTGGCAAATTTTAATTAAAATAAAAAAAATTATAATTAAAAATAATAAATTTATTTTATTTATAAAAAATTGAGTAAATACAACAAATATCATTGCAACAACTTCACCCTTGAATACACAAATGAAATAAGAAGATAATGCGTGTTGTACACGATAAGTTAGAGAAGACAATAAATGCAAGTTGCTTTCATTTATCATCACAAATAATATTGATTTTTTGACTTAAATATTTCAAGTTTCAACTTTGATATTTTATAGTAAATTATTGTTATATTAAGGTTTTATATTGTATTTAGATGATAATAAAACATTGAAAATTGGTAGTATATTTATTTAAGTGTAATTAATGGAAATGTTGAATTACACAAACACACAAATATGATAAAAAAAATCAACAAAAACTGAAAAAGAAAGGTAATCCAACTATATGCTAACTTTTAAAAGTTGCTATACTTAGTCTAAAATAAATTAGATGATGAGTTATATATATTTGAAAAAGTAGGTATGTCTAATTTCTAATGCCACTAATTATGAATTAACTAGAGATGTATAAAGGAAGATATATCCTAGATGTTGGAGCATATTAAAGCTATCAAGACATACGCATTAGTCAATTTTTGAGAAATATCATAGACAGTTGGAGTTGAATTAGATAATAAGTTATATATGATGAAAAAGATATTTTAGTTTAATTTCTAATGAAAAGGTCAACAAATAATTTGAGATTTTGTAAAAAAAGGTCCAATTGATTTATTGAAGGAAGTATTAGTTATAAAGTTAAAAATAAAAATAAAAAAAAGATGTGTAAGTAAAGATAACAAAATATATTATACTTACAAAAAAATTGAGTAAATGCAACAAATATCATTGAAACAACTTGGCCCTTATGTATACAAATGAAATAAGAAGATAGTGTGTTATACCCCTCAAACACAATAAGTTGGAGAAGATATAAATATAAGTTGCTTTCACTTATTATAACAAATAATATTAGTTTTCTGATGTAAATATTTTAAGTTTTCAACTTTGATTTTTATAATAAATTATTGTAATTTTAAGGTTTCATATTGTATTTGAATGATAACAAAAATTAAGTATTACTAGTGTATTTATTTGAGTGTAATTAGTGGAATGTTCTATAGTTTGAGATAAATTAGATGATGAGTCATATGTCTTTAGAAAAGTAGGTCTATTTAGTTTTTAATACCACTAATTATGCATTAATTAAATATGTGTAAAGGAAGCTATATCTAGATGTTAAAGCATATTAAAGCTATTGGGGCATATGCATTAGTTAATTTTTGGGAAATTTTACAAATAGTTGGAGTTGAATGATAAGTTATGTACGATTGAAAAGATATTTTAGCCTAATTTCTAATCAAAAAGTCAACACATAATTTGAGATGTTATAAAAAGAGTTCTAACTGATTTATTGAAAAAAGTATAAGCTATGAAGTTGTAAAAAAAAAAAAAAAAAAAAAAGAATATGAATGAAATTGTTAAAAGAAAGGTAAAAAATTTTAATTTGAACAATATTATTGAAAAAGAAAATTGTGGAAGAGAAAATAATTTTATTTTTTTAAATGAGATTAAAAAAGATTGTGTAAAAAAAAACAATCAATTATAAAAGAAAAGATTTGGAGAAGTTAAAAAGTTTCAAAAAATTTTAATTAATTGATTAGACTAATCGTTATAATTAACTAGATATATATAAAAAATATTATATTAAAAAATAAAAAATTTCAAAAAGTTTAGATTAGTCTGTCTAAACTAATTAATTAACTAATTTGATATAAATGTAAAAAGTTAAATTAGTTAACCAAATCAATTGATTGATTGATGTGATTAACAAATATCTTAAAAACAAGCTTTCCAAATTTAATTTAGATTGTTAATGACAAAATATTCTTAATTACAATAATTAGTAAAATTTAAATATTTATATATTTAATATCCATAAACAAAGTTAGGTACATTAAATACCTTGAACAAAAATGAGATATATTTTGATAAACAAAATATAGAGAAAACATAAAACTCTTTTGGAGACAAATATTTTAATTTTATAAGAAAACTTTGTGAAATTTTATATTTAAAGTCAAATAACATAAATGTTATAACGATAAATAAGTAAAGTGATTAGTTAGTTTGATACCAAATTAACAAGTAACATTGTAAGAAATTTAATATTTATTGAAAAAAGAAGATTGTGATAGTAGATTTATAGTTTTTAATAAAGTTACATTAAGGATAGGATATAAATTTAAAGAATAATTAAATTTGTATAAATTATTATGTTTAATAATTTTTTTTACTTATATCTTATTATTTATATTGTTTACTTTATATTTATTATTATTTATTTTGTTATTTTAATTTAGAATTAGTTTTAAGAAAAAATTGAGTGATTAAATTGATTAGATCCAATTTACTCATCTCTCTTGAATTGTTTTAAGGATCAAAGCAAATAACAATTAGTGATTCATTATATTTAGGATATATTTAATTATGTATGGTGACAAATGGAAATAATCAAGAAAAATAATAATAAGATATATCATTTTTTTTTTGACATGAATTATTTCATTCACATGACCCTTTGAATTTAAAACTAATAAGGATAATTAAATTTTAATTTTTTTATATTTTTATTTAAATTTTATATTTTTTAAATTAATTTTTTATAAAAAAAGATAAGATTATTAATTAATTTTATTTGATTAATATAAAATTTATAATAATTTTAATTATTTTATATTAAAAAAAAAATTTTTAAAATAAATTTTAAAAATATAAAAATTTAAAAAAAATAAAAATATTTAAAATTTAATTATAAAAAATTTAAATTATATTTTTATATAATTTAAAAATTTAAAAATTTTATTTAAAATCATATTAAATTTATGTAAAATTATTATAAAAAATTATAATTATTAAAATTACAAAAAAAAATAATTAAATTAATATTTTTTGAATATAAATTTATATATTATATTATTATTATTATTTATTATTTATTTTAAATTTTATTATATATAATTAAAATAATAATAATTATTATAAATATTAAATTAATAATTATAATAATATAATAAATATATGCGTACAGAACACGTCAAATACAAGCTTAAGTTGAATATGGTGAAGCTCTGCCAAAAGTTGAGTTGCATTAATTATGTTGAGACGTCTAATCACCAATAACCCACTTTCCTAATCAGCCATAACAACAACGTGCGTGCTTCTTCGCTTTTGACAAAATGCTCACATCTAATAATAAAATATTTGCTAATTAACTACTTTAGCATTCCATAATCACCAAAAACCAAGAAGATTGATCATTAAAATACAATTAACACTCATGATTATATCCCATCTGGTGGGGGTTATAACAGTCAATTCAGGTATATGACGCATTGACTTTTTTTTGGCTGAATTTCTACTTATAACCAAACCGAATGACAAAAGCGGCACAGAACTGAGTTAAGGTAAGAGCAAAAACTGAAACAAGAGAAACTATTTTTTCATTTTTTTTTAATAATAAAAAAGGAAAATTTGTAATCAATTCTTAATTTTCTCGTAATCAGATGGCTAAGATTGAAGAAACGCGGCCAACGGACTCGACATCATCGTCGACCTCATCGCAGCCATCCAAATCCTCCTCCGCGCCTTCCTGCCGCCCCACTAGCATAACACTCCCTCGCTGCTCCCTGAGTGAATCGCTCCTCTCTGACGGGCCCGCCTCCGCTGCCTTCGGCTTCAGCCCCGGGCCTATGACATTCGTTTCCAGCCTCTTCACCGATTCCCACGACTGCAAGTCCTTCTCCCATCTTCTCGCCGGCGCCATGGCCTCTCCCGCCGCGCTTCCCGCCAACAAGATTCCCGCCGAGGACAAGAGCAGCTCCGCGGCTGTTGAAGCCAGCAGGCCGTCCAGCTTGTCTGTTGTCCCGCCGCCAACGCCGCCGGGGATGAGTCCGTGGGGCCTGCTTGACTCGCCGGGCTTCGGGCTCTTTTCCCCTGAGGTTAGCGTTGAAATTTTTAAGCTTTGTACCATATATATATATATTCACTTTTGTCTAATTATATTTACTGAGTTTTTTTTTTTAATTTGTTTATCTTTGAAGGAAAAGATGAATTTATTTTTTTTTAAAATTATTACAAAACATTATTAGTAGACTGGCAATTTAGGTATTATTGTCTTTTTTGGGTTGGAGGGATCATTTGAGGCCTTTTTGTTGCTCCTGTAAAAGGAGTTTTTTGGTAGTACAACTTTTCATTGTGTAAAGGGTATCCTTCCTGTTTGTTGGGGAGGTTTTATGCTTATTTTCCCTTTTATATTTGTTATAGGATAAAGTTAAAAGCTTTTGGCCATTCATATTTGGAATGTGGGCTGCTGACATCAAATTAGGCAATGGTTCAGTCATTTACAATTTTTTAGTTTTTTTTTTTTTTCTTGGCAACCCAAAAGTTAAATCGTTGACACATTGTATTATTATAATATTTTAATTTTTTTTTTTTTAATTTATTGTTGCAGTTAACGATGTGTAATGGTATAATGTAAATCTGTATCTGAAACGGGTCAAGTTGACCTCATCGATATAAACGAGCCCTTTAGGCTATGAAGATTCCATTTTGCTTGTCTGAGCTTTTTTTGACATAAACTGACTCTGATGCCTCTGCTAACCTCTCTGATTTAGAAGTTCCTTACGTAACCAATGTGGGTTTACTTGATCTCGTTTTATTCTCTTTACCTGCAAATAGATTGGCAAGATGTCAATTTTATCCCTTGCATACTATATGTTGTTGGACGGCAATTAAAAATTGATGGGCCTTTGATTACTAATAATAATACAGTTATGCTTCAATATCTTTATTTGAGATAGATAGGTCGACTATACTTCTGATGAACATTGCTAACTTGCAAAACACACAGCCAAAATTCCAGTGCGGCCTATACTTATTTTAAAAGACTAAAAGAAAAGGCTAGGACGGCATGCTCCTGAACACACATAACTTCTGCTGCCCCTAAACAATCTTCAAATAATGTGAGCCAAGATGGTTGCATATTATTTGTCTGTGAGCAATAAAGATGCTTCCTTGTGAATGTCCATTTTTGTATTTCATCTAGGTTTTTATGAGATCATGTATAATTATATCACAAATGGATTGATTAAGCTGTAAATTCTCTGTTTCCTAATGTCTCTTAATAGAAAGGTCAAAATCCTAATTATTTTTTATTATTTGTGATATCTTGGCAGGCCTTCGGTATGACACCCAAGCAGGACTTAGCACAGATTACTGCCCAAGCTGCACAAGCTCATACTCATATGCATTGTCGAGCTGAAAGTTCAACTTCTTTGTCATCAGCACCAATAACCTCTCCATCACAGTTTTCATCTTTCGCCACTAATTTAACTGTCAACCAGGCGACACGAACCTCAATGATAGACTCTAAAGTGATGATGAAGGAGTCATCCAACTTCTCTCATCCTGATGAGAAGTCCCGAGTTTCTTTCACTGCTGTTGATAAGCCCGCCAGCGATGGCTACAACTGGAGAAAATATGGGCAGAAAAAGGTGAAAGGAAGTGAATTCCGACGGAGTTATTACAAATGCACACATCCCAATTGTCCTGTTAAGAAAAAGGTTGAGCATTCTCTTGATGGCCAAGTAACTGAAATTATCTACAAGGGTCAGCACAATCATCAACCTCCTCAACCAAATAAGCGTGCAAAAGAAACTAGAAGCTTGAATGGGAAACCAAATAATCAGGAGAATTCTAAACTACCTTACCAAATTCAGAGTGGAAATGTGAACAGATTAAAAGAAAGGATAGATCTAGAATCTAATCAAGCTACACCAGAACAAGTGTGGGGGACGAGTGACAGTGAAGAAATTGGTGACACTGATACTGGTATAGAAGAAAATGATGATGATGAGCCTGATCCCAAGAGAAGGTACCTCTGTACAATTGAATATTTTGGTGTTCATACCCAAGGGATCTGTTATCCTTAGTCTGTTTGTCTGTATAATGCATATCCTTGTGTCATGTGCAGAAGTACAGAGGTCAGGGTAACAGAGTCAACTTCTTCACATGGGGCTGTCACAGAGCCAAGAATAATTGTGCAGACTAACAGTGAAGTTGATCTTCTGGATGATGGCTACAGATGGCGCAAGTATGGGCAGAAAGTTGTCAAAGGCAATCCTTATCCAAGGTGATTATCTTTAGTGCAAACGATTGTTGCCTGTAATCATTGTGAAACTTGCATTTTCTCAGTCAGTTATCATTGACTTTGTGTTAAAACTGCTCTTGTTGATTTTTACATTCACTTTTGGTGTGATTTGTTGTGTTCAAATCTTTCTGCCCCTAGATCTCCAGTGGTCTCAATCCTTTCCTACTTGGGTTCTAATCTTCCTGCCCCTAGATTTCCAAAATTAAAAAAGTGGATGAAACTTTGACATGGATGATAATTTCTACCTCTGACTATGTCTAGTAGACAGCTTTACTGTTGCAACTAGAATATATTATTGGATGGTGAAAAAATTTCTTTCACATTAGGATTTTCTCTTGTCGAGCATGAATGGCAAACTTTTCTTTTTTTGTCCCTTTCTCATTGAGGTTAAGATTAGCAGCAGTTGCTCATGTAGTTACAATAAGGGCCAAGAATTTCCGTGGGGCTGGGGCTAAAAGAGGATTAGAGTTTTTAACCACCATATTTTTCCATCCTATATTCTAATAGAATGTTATTGAAGTTTCAGGGTTGTAATTCTGGAGCATCAAATCCCTAGTTCCTATATTGGGAACATGTGCCCTTACTCTTTCACCATTTATGAAGCATTTCTGATGGCTTTTCTTGTATGATATACAGGAGCTACTACAAATGCACAACCCTTGGATGCAATGTCCGTAAACATGTTGAGAGGGCTGCAGCAGACCCCAAAGCAGTCATAACAACATATGAGGGCAAACACAATCATGATTTACCAGCTGCTAGAGGGAGTAGCCATAATGCAGTGAGTACTAGTGCATCTCAAATACAACCATACAATGCGGAGAAGCATGCAATGACTAATGGCAGGAATAATGGTAGCAGTAATCAGCATCCTGCAACACATTTGCAGGTAAAAGAAGAGTAGATAACAAGAATTTTCTAAGCTGGTACGACATACACGAGGATAGACACAAATATTTACAATAAATCAGGGAAGAGCTGTAAATTATTTTTTGCTTAGATGCTCTTTGAGGCCATTATTTTGAGCAAGGCCTGTGACCCAAAATGCCATCATATGAAAGAAAGAAAAAACTGTAAAGGAAGATGATGACAGCTCAGTAGCACTACACTTCTAAGAAGATAAGACAATTAAGTGCTGTATTCTCTTAGATTGTGCTGTATTGACCATGCTGTTGTGTGTAAACATTTTATAGGCATTTGTAATTGGATTAAGTTCTGTGCATTGTTTTGTAAAGAGAAATGTTGCAGCAATGATTTCTTTTTACCATACCATTGTTACATGGATTCAGTGATAAAAGCTTAAGTTCTGTCTTGTTGAAATTGTTTTCTTTTGAGCTGGTAGTTGGATGGTTTTACACAGTTTGGCCATGAATTCTGCAAGTTCCTTCCAGTTTTGCAGGTTGCCATACTAGTTTTGTGGCACTTTCGGATTGCAGCTGCATCAGGCTACATTCAAAAGCTGTTCTACATTTAACTTGATGAAAAGATGCTATGTTCTACTCAGTATTACTTAACCAGTATACTCATTAACCAATACAAAGGGCATTTTATTCTTTTTCATTGTTAATGTTACGTAGAATTTAGCAAGTGATCACCGATTTATTTAACTAGTTCCAACATCTATGGAAGAATTCCGTGAAGTACGATACAATCTGCCGAGAGTCAGATGTAAAGCAGAGAAGCCACGAAGCTCAACAATGATATGATGAACTAACCATAAAATTTTTGATGGCCCAAGAGAGGACACGATTTTTTTCATAGATTGCTGCAAAAGGATTGGCTTCGAACAAAGCACGTAAGCTGCATGCCTTTAGGTACCAACAACAATGCGACCCAGGCGAATAAGTAGAACGTCACGGGCCAATCAAAGGCTTCATGTTTCCATGATAGATTGGCTCATGCAGGCGCACGCAAACCTTGAAGTCCTGGTGTTGACATACCAGGCTAATCAGTGATATGAGTGTGAATGCATGAAATTGCCAGAGTTTGGGATGGCATAACCAATGGTGGTAAAGAATGTAAATCCAGATCATTATGAATAAACATAAGAAGAAGCGCCTTTATATTAAGCACAACTAAATAAATTTTCCTTTGTTTTCTTATTGCTAATACAGGTGATGCCGCCATTCGTCACCCATCTTCTATGCCTGAACATTTGTTTTTTTGGCTGTATATTGACCTATAGGTGCCTGTATCAATTAATCAACCCCAGTTACAAGGGTAGGTATTTGGCCATGATTTACAAAGTCAATTTTATTCGAGCTAAAACAGCACAGAACATGTTCTGGCAGTTGTGCTTTTTGTGCCTGTCAAGAGTATGAGAGATAAAAAAGAGCACATTACTGAAGGAGCAGTCTTGTCGTGATAAACACAAAGGAGACAAGGAAAGAGAATAACTATAATTACCAGGCAAGAACAAGCAAATTCTCTCAGTCGTTCCTTGTTTTAAAGGTATTTTATTTTTGAGATTGGCTGCTTTAAGTAGAACCAGGCCGTTTATAGGAGGGGTAATTGGCATGATTGATACCTGAATGGTTAAACCAACATTGGCCATACCATTCTTCAAATGGTCTCGCAAGGCTTCAAGTCCTTTTCTAGATATGTAGCTGAAACGATGTATATCCAGGTCAATCTCCAAGTTTTTTGGACCCTGCAGGATATTAGACGTAGGCAATGTAAGAATTCTAGTATGTTAAACATCAGTGCAAACTAAGCCACTTATTATGCTTCCTTTATCTTTAATCCGACTGTGGCCAGTTTCCCACCACTGGTCAAGCAATGTTCATTTGGCCAAGTTGTATCAAAGCTAATCATGCTCAACCCCAAGGCAAAGTGTCGAAATTGAAATCCATTCATGACAAATCCTAATCCAAATTGAAAAATAAAGCATTGGTAAAGCGGGTGTATTGGTAGACAGAAGAGATGGGGAATCTTTATCCTGAAGAAATCATGTTGTGGGTGTGAAAGGACCGGCTTTTCATCATAAGCTTGCAAAAGCTTCCATTCCGTAGAACTCAATTGCAACTCCTCTGGATTGACCACCCCCACCAAAATTTTTAACCTTTCTCTGAAAGGAACAATGGACACTTTGCAAATGCTTTAATCTTCTCCACGTCATCTTCAACACGTCTCTAAGTAGAAGGCAACAAGAGAAGTTAACCAAAACATCACAGATGTCGAGAGAAGACTATTCGTCGTGCAGGATGCTCTGGCATAAAGGCAAAAAGAGAACAGAGAGCATAACACATAACTGAAGCAAGAACTTTTGACATTTAATCTCTTGATAAGCAGTTCCATCCAAGGACAGGTGGAACAAAGCCAGATAGTCATATGATGAATTTTACAGTCAAACAATGTACAAAGGGTGAGGTACACAGGATTAAGGCTACCTTCAAATGAGTTGAGTGCAAAGCAGGGAAAGAGTCGATGGTAACTTCGATGCTGGAAGCAATAAAAGGATGACCATTGTACAATGGATAACGAAGAATCATGAAATGAAAGGGGCATGAATCAATTCTCGTCAAAATCCTCAGACAGTTTGAAGTATAATACAAGGCTCATACCTTCTCCGTCATCATGACCATGGAACATAGCAACAGGATAAGTTGGTCGTCCCATCTAGAGGCATCAGCGTTTTGACCCACTGTAAATGATCAAGAGACAATTGGACGAAGATGGCACCCCAATACGATACATACTTCCAACATTTTGCTACTAAAAACTGTGCACAGCTAGGCATCGTCCATTTTTCTTTGAGGATTTCAATAATTGCTCTACCTCCAGGAAAGAAGATGTTCATAAAAAAATGGATGCAAATAAATACCAGTTCTTCTATTTATATATATTTATGCATGAATGATATACCAGTCCTTGGAATTGCATGCCCAAAACCACTTTTTCTTCTTCTTCTTCTTCTTTTTTTTTTTTTTTTTTTTTTTAACAAAGATTTGCTTGTAATTAGCACTTTTATTATTGTAAGAGTATTGATGGACCCCCAGCGAAGTGGTTGGACCTTCAAGGCTTCTCATTTAGGTTAAGCTTTGCAAAACCCCTTTATTGTAACAAAGCTAGATGCTTGATGTCACAACTGAAATAAGGCAGTAACTGGCTTGTTGGCACTTAACACAGCTGTAGATGCAAGAATTCTCTAGTACGAGATAAAATAAACAGAACATATAACAATAATTGATATGTAGTTTCATAGTCAAATTAACCATTCAACTCAATTATCTAAAAGTTTACATTGTTGAATAATATCCATAAATAAATTATATATATATATTTAATTGTAACATAACTTTTTATCTGAAATTTCGTTGAGTTAAAATATAAATACTGTACAAACTCTCTTTATCTTATGTAAAAACTCATTATTAATATAAAAAAAAATGCAACATTTTTTGAAAATTTGAATTTATCATTATTTTTGAGACATTAAAATTTATCAAAAATTATTTAATTCATAATTTTAAGTCTCATAAGTAGATCATAAATTAAAATCTATCGCATAAAAATGTATGCTAATATAACATGTAAACTAAAATTAGGCACGTCAAGCTTGTTGATCATGATATTTTTTTTTTTGTTTCTTATTTGTTTTTTTATTTTTATTTTTTGGACATCACAGTATCTTAGACACAGGTCTACCTGCAAGAACTTTGCAGTACAGTAAATCGGAGATTAAGGTGCCAATAATCAAAAGATCAAAAAGAGATAAATATCCGAGAACTAATACATTTATTCTTAGGGTTTTGGGGTTTTCAAGTCAACGTGAAATCTTCAATATATCCTTATAATTAACATATTATATATTCTCGAATTTTAGGCATTTATTGACTATCATAGAAAATAATAAATACATAAGTTTAAGTCACCATATATGGATGTAAAAAATTTTAACATTTATTTATTGTACATGAATATCTATCTTTTAAGTATGATTATTTATTAAAAATTTTAAAATATATAATTAATGAATATAATAATATAATATATAAATTAATATCTATTTTAAGTCAATTGATTCACATTTATGTAACGTTTATATGACATAAAGTAGTTTGTGTTAAAATTCTGGGTACAAATCTGTTGCAACTCCGGGGAGGCCCCGAGCAGACCTATGATAGCATATCTTGCAAAACTTTAGAGCAAATCCACGGCCCTGTTTGGTCATAATTTTTTTTTTTTTAAAGTGTCCACGGCCCTGTCTGGCAATTGTATTTAGCTAAGAACAATGATGGGAGGGCCGACAATTTATCATTATTTAAGGGCATTAAAGAAACTCTCTGCCTAGTCCTTGTTGTCACGGTTGCTTCAACAGACCCCTTTCACGGCAAGCAATTGTCTTGAGTCTGTTGAGTAGTAGGTAGGAGAACAATTATGGAATTCGCAATACCCTGAAAACCTTAAATCAAGAAGAGGACATGGGTTTTTTGCGCGGATGTGACACAGGTATGCAAGAATTACAACTATAATTATTATGTTGTACATTTTATAATTTTAATTTTATACTTCTAACTATTCTAATTACAATCTTGCGGATTCCCATGATTCAATTATAATAAAATTTGCGTCCATCAACCAAGAAATTCAACGAAGTGATCAATAAAACTTTGACGAGATCCACAGATTTGCTTCTCACGTACTATTTTTTTAGTAGATATTGTAGAGTGAATCAACAACCATATTTTAACTCTTTTTTGATAATGTAAAAGCAGAAAAGCAAGGGAACAAAGCAAGCAACATGAGGAGTTGTTGAATTTAGGAAGCCAATGATTGTGATGATTCTTGAACCTGACCTACTCAACAACAGTTCACATCTCTAATCAAGCAAACCCCAAAGTCCAAATCCACAACCACTTCCAACAACAGGCAGGGAAAGATTGAAAAGTTGGCTTTAAAAATTTCATTCCATGTGAACGATCCTCTCAAGAACCTCTCAAGTAGTGTCACATTTCATGGGTAGGTACATTTTACCTCAATCATGCATGGTACCATGGTTGACGTGAAATGAACAAGCGCTAGGCCATTAAATGACTACGTTCTTTGACTAAGTTGCGGCTATTGAAGCTGACCCACGTAGATCAAATAATGCATGCAGCCAAGCCGATGACATCAGTTGTTTTTTTTTTTTATGCTACTCCTTTTAGGTTGCGAGTGTGGGTTACAAATCTCCATGTTCCTTAAATTTAGCCAAGAAATGGAGTCTATTTGCTTTGATTAAGCCCAAGCCACAATCACCACGAAAAGCCACATATCATCCTTTGTATTATTTTAGTGTAAGTTTCTAATAACAAAATTTAATGATAGAATTATGTAAATAGTTTTATTTGAAAGAAAACAAAGAGATATAAAGAAGAGAAAAAGGGGTTGGAATAGTATAAGCGAGGTAGACTAAAATTAAGATTATAATAAAAATTATAAAAAAATTATTTCAAAGTATATATTTATTATCACTTTATTTTAGACAAAATTCACTCTCATAATAATATAACTAAATTATAATAAATTCTTTTATAAGATAAAATGAAATATATTTAATTATATTTTATATTTTCAAATAAACTAAGAAATATATTTAATTTTCATTTTGAAAATGGGTTGTGTTTGAGAGGTGTTTCTTGTTTCAAGTGGGAAGAGGTGTTTCTGCATTACTCGTTATAAGCTAAGCTATGCATTGCCAGTCATCAGTTGAACCACCGGTAATTTGAGTTGTGACATCTAAATAGAGATCTCCCGGTAGTGAATCTGAACCACTTGGAGTAATACCAAGACGACCTAAAGCCCAGTAGTACAATTGAACCCATTTTGAGTTTAGCCCAGTTTATCATTAGCAAAAACAATGTTGTCAAATTCCTGATTTAATGACCACTAAATTTAAAATTGAAGATAAGATTGAAGTTATATCCTTTTACCCCACTTTAATTAAAAAGAAACAATGTTTTCCTGCACAAAAAAAAAAAAAAAAAAAAAACAATGATGTGGCTTTCCATTCCAAATAAACAAAGCTAAAAGCTTGCGATTTGACGCCAAGATAAAAAGCCCAGGGGTGAGTTTGAAAGCTTGGGTCCCTCGGATACCCAATTAAACATGGGGGCCAGTGAGGCACAAAGTTGCTTTCTTTTATTTCTCGTCATCAAGTAATGGGGCCATTTGTAAGAGCCCAACAGCACACGGAAAAATTAAAAAAAAAAATATATTATAAAAACATAAGAAATAGATATAGTAAGAATATAAATTCATCATACTTAATTATAATTATTAATTATAAAAATATAATAATAATAATATATTTATAAATTTATATTTTTAATTATATTTATTTTTTTATATAATAATAATAATTTTTAAAAATTTAAAATTTTTAATTTTTATCAGATTATAAAATTATTTAATCTTTTTTTTTTCTCAAAATCTACAATTAACCTCAAAATATTTTAAGATTTGAAAATAACTAAATAAATACCTTTTTGTAAAATCTTCTACTCACAAGCAATTCATGTATCACTTAAAGTAAGAATTTATTGATAATTTGATGTGTTTTCATATATTTAGTTTATGTTTAAATATTTTTAATAATTTTTAAAAGAAAATTAAAGTGAATGTTTTGTTAAATTTTTAATTAATATGTTCTAATTATATATAAAAAATTTTAATTAAAATATTATTACTTAAAAAATTATTAAAAAAAATAAATTAAGACGATAAGACTCGCCATGAACCTAACCTCATAATTAATAATCTTAAAATATTTCTTTTTTCATTGATTAAAAAAAAAAATGCTAGCAATCCGTGTGGGGACATTTCAAGAGTTGGCCTCCAAAAGCGGCTAGCTAGCCTGCAAAAGCAGGTTCTGACTGCACTTTGTTATTATTTTTGTAATTATTCATAAGATCGAATTACTCAAGAGACTAGGATATATTTTTATTTCGTCCCAACATATAGCATATTTATTTATTTATTTATTTATTTAATAATTAAGTACGTTTCAGAGCCCTAAAATAAAATGATTGCAAAACTTGTTCTGGTGGATTATACTAATACAAATCTAATTTTGGCTTAATTGCTTTAGTCAACAAGCCTATGAACATTTAATATTATACCTTTCTTGTTTCTTTCTTCTGTTTCAACATGTGAAATTAATATTTTTCGAATTATCAAGCCCAAAGTCACATAATATGTCCAAAATGGGTCGCTAATTAAATGTTTAGTGTTAACAAAACGAGGTTTTTCTTTAGTTAAATCATTGGTTAGAACCAGTATCTGCCGTGTTGTTTTGTCTTTTGGACAACCAACGACAAAACCACGTATATATTTTCAAAAAAAAAAAAAAAAAAAAAGAAACTTTCTCAAAAAGCACATTTTCGACGAAGGGTGTATTTGTTTTGTTAAAATTTTTTTTTGAAAAGTATAAAATTATCTATTATTACATTAAAAACAAATAAAATGCTAATGAGAAAGTTGAAATATATCTAATATCAATAAAAATATATTATGCCAAAAATATAAATTCCAAAAACATAAGCTTGGGGTGGATTGAATCTCGGGGACCACCTTACTTTAAAAATGTTATATAATGTTGAAGCAAATGGGCAAACACACATTCGTACAAACTGTACAGCTAAGCAGATGTGTACCATACGGTATGCTTGTCCATTGAATTTCCCTGCATGGATTTTATATATATATATAGTAATTTAGTGGCAACGTAGTCAAACTCACATAATATAGTAATATTTTGGGAGGAAAGAAATTGATTTTTTTAACAGTTAAAAAATATAGAAAAAATATTAATTATTATTTCAATGAACTTAAGTGTAGGTCACTTTGATTCAATGTTTTTATAAAAATATTCGTTATTTGATGAATGATAATTTTGAGTAAAATTATCTTATACTCAATTATAATAATTAATAAATTTAAAATTTAATAATATATTTCAACTTATATTTTGTCTCATTTTAACTTTATTTTTATTAAGAATAAAATACACTGAAAAATTTTAAATTTGATTTAAATGCATAAAAATATGTCAAATTATCTTCACATTCCCACTTTAGGCGGTAAAGAAATTGAAATTTAATTCTTTGGAGAAACGACGGAGGGAGATCCAAAGAAATAAATGCAGTGCCCTACCTTGTTTCATGCACTTGTCAACGTAAGAGAGGGTAATTTTATTTCATTTGTTTATTTTATTTTATTTTATTTCTTTTTTTTTTTTTTAAAAAAAAAAAAATGTGTGCCTGTAATTGTTATAATGTTATTCTACAAGCATAGCCAAAATTTTATAAATAATAAACGAAAAAAAAAAAAAACCAAAAGATAAGAAAGGGAGCAATAGATAACTTAAATTCACTTTTTTTTTTTTCGGACTTTTAACAATAAAAATTCTCCAACGAGTAGTTCAAGTTAAAAGATTTTTTTTATGAGAAAAAAAAAAAACTTCAACTAAGATTCAAACTAAAATTTTTAATTTTAAAAATAATTCTAGTACCAATAAATCATAACTTATCCTTCTTTGAACTTTAAATTTTGTAAATCATTTTATATAATGCTTGTTGAGAATCTATAGATTTTCTTTATTTGTTTGAACCATACCAACATAATAAACATAATGAACATCTTAAACAAATCATTTATTTATTAATATAATAATATTATATATATATATATATATATATCCATAACTATGTGGAAAAAAATTATTCATTAAAAGATGAATTTTATTAATGGTACAATGCCCATGACTATAATATTTCCTGGCAAGAGAAAAAGAAAATAAAGCTACAACAAGTTATAAAATCAATTAAATGCCCTTGTCAAAAATCACATTTCCATAGAGTTTTAAATCTCTCAAAATGATAAATTTTAATAATTCCAAAATTGTAATAGACCAGCTCAATTTATTTTGGTCAATTGGCTGTTATTGCAAGAGTCCCTCATGCCTTCAATTATAATGACATTGTTGATCTATACAATACAATCATGACTAACTTTAACAATAATCTTTTTAACTAAGTTTGATTCACAAAATATAATCATTAGTTAAACTATTAATTCCCCATGAATTTTTTAGGCTGTTTGATTGAAACTAGAACATATGTATATTTTTGGGGCATTAATCAAGACATATTAATGTAATTAATTTGACTATTCCATTCAACTGATAAAGCTTCAATGTGGGATTGAACCAAAAAGATTAAAGGTAGAATTAAGCTGTTTACAAAAAAAATTAAATTAAATTTGTATTTCTTAAAAAAAAAAAAACACTAAAATCCCATGCAAATTTTTTTTAAAACATAAAAAATAATATATAAAAATATTAGTCATCTTAATTATGAATTTATATTCGAGGTTATTTATTAACATTCTAACTTAACCTACACAAAAAAAAAGGGATTTATCATAAAATGCTAAACATAAATCCAACACGGTAATAAATTATATTAATCCAATACAAAAAAAAAAAAAAGGAAAAGAAAATCTAGTACTATACATTGATTTGAATCTCAACCGGAATTGCTACTGAAACTTGAGCTCGGGGGATACATGGGAGATGTTCTATGGTAAAGAGCTTTCGAAAATTGAATCACATAACAAATGGGGCATGGATTTACTAGAGGTGAATGGCTGCACTTGCACACTCGCTGTCGATCTGTATGGTTTTTGTCCACTTGTTGGTGTATTATAGTTTCTCATCGAGCACAATATCTGACAATAAAATGCCAAATGCATCTACCAAGGCGAAGTGTTGAAAACGCTGAAGTTGTTTTAAAACAATTCCTTCACTGTACACCACATCCTTCCCCCATCCCTTTCCCTCACTGCCGGGTCACTCTTCTTCCCCTTTGCCATCAAGCATAGGGAAACCCACGTTGTCTCTACTTGGACTCTCACATGGACAGATATACTTATTGTCGTATGACCATGAGACAGACAAAAAGTTCATACATTTATTTAGATTATCACAGTTCAAAAAAGAAAATTCAATTGATGCCTTATTTATATGATTATTTGACCTATAAATCATCTCTCTCTCATCTTTTCAACGTAAGAATAGTGTTACAAAAACATTGAGGGAATGCAATATTTTCAACAACCCCATCTCTTTTTTTTTTCCCATGAATTTTTCTAACCCCTTTTAGTTACAAGGAAGAATTAGGGTTGTTTTATTCCCTTGTACTTTTTCCTGTTTTCAAATGCGAGTGATATTTTTCATTCATTTCAAACCTATGCTCTAGCCTTTTGACTTGTGCAACATTGCATCATGACTTCTAATTATCTGGTTTCAATCATGAAGTGTCTGATCTATGTATCATGCTGTTTCACTTTGTTACATTAGTTAATCAACATAAATTTTAAGCTGTTTCTTTTCTCCCAAAAATTTAAAATAACTTACATTTTTTTTTGTGTAAAAAATAATAAACTCTAGATGGAGCACATGATACCTAAAAATGCAGCACATGCCTTAGGACAAATGGATTATGAACAATGGTATCTTGCAATTCGCGATTCCCATGAATTTGGCAAAAAAAAAAAAAAAAAAAGATATTCAACAACTTGAGACATTTCCTAATCCATCCAACCAAGGTGGTGACCACATGGATTGGGAGAGTAGCCTCAAAATTTGTCCTAATTACGCTAGGTATCTATCAACTACTCCCTTTTGAAAGCAACAATTGTAGCAAAGAAAAAGAAAATGGAAAAGAACAACAGAGAAAGAACGTTGAATATGTTGGTTTACTTGTCTAACTCTTAAGTTCAGCCAAGAAATGCAAATGGAACGATGGAGGTGATAGGTACCACAGATTGGTAGAAGAAGAAATACCTCCAAAGTAGTGGGGCTTGCTTGCTCTGGGTCTCTCTAATGAGCCCTTCCTCTCTCTCCTTCTTCCATTCCTTCTTGTTGACACAAAAAGAAGCGCCCCCCCCCCCCTCCCCCTCCACCACTCCCTCTTTTTTTCGCCCGAGCAAACAAAAAGAAGCATCCTCAATGGCAGAAGCAATTCACACACCATATCAAGGTTACGTGGCCCATCTCCACTACAATCTCACACATGTCTAATTGGATTAAGAAAAGAGAGTTTAATTACAAGTGAAATATGTTATTTAAAATCCAAATCTCAAACTTAAATTTATATGAAACAGTTAAAAAGCTCTTACTTTTGGAAGACTAAAATTTCAGAGGTTATACGGCATCTGCATATACACACATCTTCTATTGATGATTTACGTGGACTGATAATTAGTGACTAACAACTTATAATTAACTGATATTAACATTTTAATTCTTAAGTAACAACTTTGAACTAGTCAATAAAGAAAAAAAAAAAAAGATAAATAGAATAATATATGGTAATTTTTCAAATTAAATTAAACATATTTTATGTACTCAATAAAAATTTACAACTCTTAAAATTATATATATTTAATTTTATTAAATATTTTAATAAATAAATAAATTTATAATCTTGTATTATATATATATATTACCATCAAACTATAAGAAGTAAGAGTTATTATTTATATGAATGCAGTGAATAGGCGGGCAGCAAAACCCAGATTTACGTTGAGAGGTGTTTTAAGGAAGATTAAGCGGGGGGGTAGTTATTGATGTTGACAATTAAAAAAGTGAAAACCAAACAACTGTCAGTTGCACTGGGCCTTGTGACACATGAAAAAGGTAGGGCAGGCAACAGGAGAAAAGTTAAAAAGGTAATTAATTATAAGCAAGAAAATTAAAGGCGGACCAGACACAGAGATTACAGAGCAGACCAGACAACCTCCACTCCGATCCTTGTCTCTCTCTTTCTCTCTCTTCATGCTTAGGGATCCCCTCTGCAATTGCATTTCCATTTGCTTGTCGTAAAATAAAAAGAAAAAATTGAAATGAAAAAAGCTTTGTTCTTGCTGCTTGTAATTGTTGTTGTATAGAAGAAAACCAAGAGAGACCCAAACCTGGTCCGGGCCACCCATTTTGTTCTCCATTTTCTTGTTCTTTTTCTTCTCTTCTTTTCTCTAATTCCATTACCTTGCTCTGTGATTTGAGTGAACCGGACAATAGTTTCCTTATTGTCCATTCCTCTTCCCTACCCAACTCAGGTTACCAGTTTTAGCTTCACCTTCCACTTCTTTTTTGGTGCTTTCTCTCTCTTTCTTTCTCATTAGACCCTTTGAACCTTGTTTGGCTGCTAATGCAGTGGAATGAAATCTTTTTATACCTTGACCAGGAAAATGAGGGGAAGTGAAAGAAGTTAAATGAAAGTCCAAACATTTCCCTTTTTTCCTGTCTTGTATTGTTTTTTCAGTTATTGTATGCTTTAGTCTTCTTGTTGGGGTTGCTGCATTTGAGTGAAAAATGAGGAAGCATGGATGGCAACCACCCTATCATCCCCTTCAGGTATTTTTTTTCTTAAATTCCTCCTTAAACTTTGTTTATTTTATTTTATTTTTTAACTTGAAAGTTTGGATTTTGACTGTTTAATTCATTTTGTGAAGGTGGTGGCTGTTGCTGTGTTTCTGGCATTGGGGTTTGCGTTTTATGTGTTTTTTGCTCCTTTTGTGGGGAAGCAGATGTTTCAAGACATTGTGATGGGAATCTACACTCCTCTAGTATGCCATTTTATCACATTCCGCTTTGATGAATCATTTCAGCACATTCCTCTTTATCAAGTGTGTGTGTGTGTGTTTTTTTTTAACCATGTTCTAATGGGTTAAAGCGTTGAGATCTGTGATTTGTTGTTTTTAATTCCTCATTCATCTTTCTGATTCTTTAATTTTATTTTCCATCTTCTTTACACGTTTTGTTTTTTCAAGGTTTTTTGTACTTTATCCACGGTTCCTTTCAAGTGTGCCAAGCAGCCATCTTGATGGTTAACCAGAGCAAATGGCTCGTCTTGGGGTCACTGTGCCTGCTAAAAAAATATGTCACACACAGTAAAGGCGATAACTTATCCATTTGTTGGGATTGATTTTTGAAAGTCAAGACGTGCAGATGATTTAGGAAATTCTAAGCCAATTCCTTTCATGTGTGCCAAGCAGCCATTTTCACGGTTAACCAGAGCAAATGGCTCGTCTTTGGGTCACTATGCCTGCTAATAAAATATGTCACAAACATTAAAGATGATAACTTTTCCATTTGTTGGGATTGATTTTTGAGAGTCAAGACGTGCAGATGATCTAGGAAATTATAAGCCAGCTTGCAACTGCCGGATGATTGCTTGTTCGTTTCCTTCTTTCATATTTTGTTGTATCTAAACTTCGGAGATTGTGCATTTGCTCATGAATAATTTATTTTGTTTATGTGTTTATGCGGTATTGGGATTCTGGTAAAAAACAAATCAGCTTTCAGCATTTATCCAAGGGGAGATGTCATGCCGTCTGCTTAAGTGTTGCTAATATGTTATTTGTCACTGGAGGTCAGATAAGCAAAATGCTAGTTATCCAAGTCTATTTTCCTCTAATATCAGGACTCCAAAATGGCTTTCCAAGTCTTATGTCCACAACTGTGCTAAAGGCAGAAATGCAGGGTGTAACTGGTAGATTTGTTGTTGGCCTAGTCCTTCCATATCAAAATTGTATTTTGAATTGAAATTTTTCCAATGATGGATGGTTGCAAACATGTGTTTTTATTGCATAAGGTCAAACTCAGAGTAGTTTAGAATGTCTCTGGTTTGTTAAACACTAATTTTATTAGTTATTAGTACACTAGTGACCATATTATGGGTCTGCCAGTTGTTTATATTTCTTTGGACGTGGCCAACATTTTTTAAACATCTAATAAATGGTAATGAATGTGCATGATTATTAATTTGTCTACAAAACAAAAACTGCTACAGTCAAATTTCAGAATTATTTAATGGAATTTGTAGTTTTGGAATTTTATTATTTGCACCATTTTGTGCCTGCCAATTTGGTGGATAAAGTGCATCTATTTAAGGATCATGGATAGGAAGTTATATGCTAGTGAAGTATGCATATACCTCTGAATGATTATGTCTGTTTTATTTTGTCTTAGAAATGTCCTCTTGTAGGGTTGGATCTTCAGTAACATTTACCTTTTTCTTCCAGATTTCATTTGTCTTTGGCCTATACATTTGGTGTGCAGCAGCTGATCCTGCAGACTCAGGAGTTTTTCGGTCCAAAAAATATCTCAACATCAGAACTGATGGCAAAGATACCCAGCAAAATGATTGTAAACTAAGTGGAGAGTCAACTTCATCAATGCATGATGCAAATGCCTCTCAAATTGGGGGCAAACCTCTGGATAAGGATGCAGTGAGAGCAGATGTGACTTCAACAAATCACAATATGGAGACTGACAAGAGGAATTTGTCATCAGGGAGTTCATCTTGTCTGTTGTTGGCTTTCTCTCCTTGTGCTTTTATCTGCAATTGCTGCATTTCAAGCAAAGAATCTTCTGAGCAACAGATGAGTGAGGATGGCATGTTCTATTGCAGTTTATGCAAAGTTGAGGTTCGTAGAAATGCTTAATTTCTGTTTCTATTTTTTTCTTTTCATTTTTTCTATCTTAAATATCTATGAGTATGCACAGACAATGCTTTCTGAGTAGATGAGAGGATTATGCTTTTAACAAAATAGTGTGACTCATGCATATAGACTATGCTAGGAGATTGACCTTTTAGGTGAACAACTTTACATAATGTGCATCATGCCACCAGTTATTTCACATTTTTTAGTAGTTGGTGATGTAGTATCTGTTGTATTGCATTATTGCCCACTGTTTATGGAAGTCTAATGAATTCTCCTTCTTGCCAGGTTTTTAAGTACAGCAAGCATTGTAGAGTTTGTGACAAATGTGTTGACCATTTTGACCATCACTGCAGGGTAAGTGACATCTTAATTAATGGATATTTGTTTTCTTGTATGACACTCTGATGAGTATGTTCCTCGGTTTTTGCAGTGGCTTAACAACTGTATAGGCAAAAGGAACTACAGACAGTTTTTCATTCTTATGGTTTCTGCTCTCCTCTTGGTAAGCATGACCTTCCATATCCTGCCTTACCTGGAACTTTTGTCCAGCCAGAACATTGGATTTTTCACAACTTGCAAGTGTCTTGATCCCTATAATCTTCATAATCCTATCATTCAACATTAGAAGAAAAAATCTCAAAAATACAAGGAAAAAAAATCAGTGGGGAAAATTCTTTCTCAGTTGAATAACTCCAAGACAATCATGATCTAGTAAGCACTAGAATTCAAGCTTACTCTGTAGATGGCCAACTGATCTGCCACTGGCACCTGCTGTTGCTTGTGCTTAATTATGTCCTATAAAATTCCCAATTTTCAAAATATCCCTGTTGTCCAATAGTTTTGCAATTTTTTGATTTGCTGCTATGAGTCCCATAAGCAACATGTTAGGGCTAATGATCTTCCACTGTAAGCTTTTGGTTCCATTTCTTTTGTTATTGTAATTCATTACCTGACATGTATAAATATGGCTTTTGCATCTTGGGCTTGAGATTGCAGCTTATTCTACAATGGTCTACTGGAATTCTTGTGATTGTCTGCTGCTTACTTGAGCGGAAGCGCTTCTCTCAAGATATCTCCTCCAAATTGGGAAGTAGTTTCTCCTTGGTCCCCTTTGTCATTGTGGTGGTGAGTACCCTTGTCATGTAATTGCTTTTAGTCTTTCTTTATTGGGTGATTATTGTCCGAGTGGCAGTGTGCAATTCTTAAGCGAAAAAGAAGAATTTGCTACCATTACTTTCAGTGCCACATTAATAAGAAGTTTTTAAACCTTCTTGCAGGCAGTGTGCACCATTTTGGCAATGATTGCAACTCTACCTCTTGCTCAGCTTTTCTTCTTTCACATCCTCCTCATGAAAAAGGTGATTGCTTCAGTAATGAGCTATAACTGTCCTTTCAAATCTCAGTGGACTGAAACATGATTCTAGTTTCTGACAGACAATAATGCATGCAGATATGTATGTGTTAGGCAACATTGTTTTCTTTTCCTTTTTTTCCTCTTGGTTGTCCAACCACTATTTATATTCCTGTCAGCCGATATATTGCTGGGTTAATAAAGTGCTTCTGCAAATGTGTAGGGAATCACCACATATGATTACATAATGGCTCTAAGGGAGCAGGAACAAGAGCCACAAGGAGCTGGAGGTCAGCATAGTCCCCAAATGTCTCCTGTCAGTTCCCTCACTGGTTTAAGCAGTGCAAGCTCCTTTTCTACTTTCCACCGAGGTGCATGGTGCACACCACCTCGCCTGTTTCTGGAAGATCAGGTACATTCTCCTTAAGGGACAGTGTATGATTGGGCAACATTTGTACATTGTATCAATAATTTGTACAAAGCTATCTTCTGTTTCATTGGCCCACAATTATGGGCAGTAACAGATTGGTTGCAATGGTTATTAAGAGAGCGATGGTCTAAATTCTAGTGTTTTTTAAACTATGTTTTCTGCTTTTCTGCCAGTTTGATGTTGTTCCTCCAGAGACTGGATCTGTTAGTTCAAGAGGGAAGAAGACAACTGGAGAAGAACCAGTGAAGAAAAAGAACCCGGCAGCAGTAAAGATCAATCCGTGGACATTGGCCCGATTAAATGCGGAAGAAGTCTCAAGAGCTGCTGCAGAGGCAAGAAAAAGGTCCAAAATTCTGCAGCCTGTGGTGAGAAGAGATGCCCCTTTTGGTCTAGAAGCAGATAGCGGCTTTGGGAGTAGTGGCCGTCGATTGGTCCCAAGGCTTGACAACAATAAAAGGCGAGGTAGCAAGCGGGTTGGCCTTCCAGCTGACCTAGCCATGGAACCTGTAACTAATGTATCAAGCACAGCAGATCGGAAAGGTTTCACTGACACATCTAATAGTTTGGCCCCTCTTCAGCTTGAGGCATTGAGTGCTTTCCAAACAAGCAGAGCAATGTCAAACTCAATGAGAATTGTTGCCTCTTCACCCGAGAGTAGTTTAGACTCACCAGACATCAATCCATTCCTTGTTTCCTCCGCCGGAGTTGAAGAATCGAGGAGGCTCATGGACCTATCTGTTGCTGGTGCTGTTCCTCACAACGGAATTCCACTATCAAGGTCTACTAGTGATGGTTATGAAGCATCTGGTGGGGAAGATAGCGACAGGGTGCCTTCCAGGATTATCCAAAGGCCAACCAACTGGAACAACCTCCCCTTTCAAGCTGACCATGATGAGGGATTTCTTAAATTAAAAGCATCATCTTCGATTGGCCACACTAACCATAACAAGCTTTGATCATGGGTATATAATGTTTGTTTTTCTGCACCTCGCCGAATGATTTCAACATTCTTTCATTTTTAGGCCAATGAAAATGGAAAAACTGATTGGCCATTCGCTTTACCTTGCTGATTCGATATTCGACATTGGGTTTCAAAATCAAAGCTTCATGAAGAAGATGTGCTGGTAATGTAAAAAGGATTTAGAAGCTGTCTTTCTGCAGCCACGTGCAATGGTTTCGGAATTCGGTTTCATGGCAATGGTCCCTGGTTCAGTCTTTTGGGACCTGACAAGAAAACCAGCCTGCTGTTTTATTGTTAATAGTGCTCATTTTGTGACCCCTTGGTGGGTTGTGTTAGAAACCGATTCACATTGATGGATGGCTTCAATCTGAGTATTTGTGATTTATGCTAAGAGCTCGTGCAGTTTTACTGTTTGTTGATTCAGTTTTTGCGTTCTAAGCTGTCAAATCCTTTTCGTTGGCTTGTTAGTGGGAAGCTGCTTTGAATTCAAAATCTATGTTGACTTGTAAGGTCACCAACCTGCGGTTAACAGAAGCTGTAACTTCATACACAAGAAATTCATCTTCTCACTCGTGCGGTTTAAGCTGTCGGAAGCCAATGATATTCGAGAGGTTTACATCTTACTCACGAAGGCATGACAAGCAAGCAGACCTTAGGTGGAATTTGCCATTCAAATCATATAGACCAATTCATCATTTCCTTTTTCAGTTCGTCAGTAATACGATTGGAATCCTAATCGCTGACCGACTACTCTATCACCAGACACAACACAATTCATCAACTAACGGTATTCATCTGACCACTCATTACCATGTACCTAAAATATGTGATGTTCAACCTCTGCTTAGCAATTTGTGTTTTGTTTGAGACATCATTTGATGATGTCGTGAACCCTCAACGCATCAATTTCCCACAAATCACCTATCTTCTAAGAAGCACGTCTGATGCAAACATGGCACCACCGCATAGATGCCACGACATGTCAATTTTGAAAAAAAAAAAAAAAAAAAAAAAAAAAGACTGTATTTTACTTTCAAGAATTGTAAAACTAATTTTATAAATTTTCAATATTATATATATATACTTTTTTTTTTTTTTTTAAGTAGTGCGAACGAACGAGCTTAGCCTATATAGTTATAGAACGGGGTATGGGGGACCCAACAGGCATAATCGAAGATCAATTGCAGAGTCTCTTTTGGTGGTCATGGGAGAAAGCAAAGGTAGTTTACCTCTTGACTGACTTCTCGGTAGGCAAGGTGTAGTTGATGCCAAGTTAATTTAGTATTCAACGTATTAACATTTAATAAATATATAAAAAATTTTGATATGTGTATTAAAACTCGGATACAATAACCTTATCTCATATCTTTTTTTACAAGGAAAAAGACAATTTTTAGTTTATAATTATTTATTATTTAATTTTATCTTATGATTAATAATAATTATTATAGATATATTTTATAATAATAATAATAGTTATGTAAACAAAGTTGTCTTGTTTCGAGTTGATTCGCTAATTCTACAATTTGTGTTGAGTGTTTGGTTGTTGCCTGGATCAGTCTGCGATCCGCAGCCTCAGCCTCACAAACTTGATAATCCTGATCAGGATAAGTTCGTAACACATCCAAGAAGGATCTTGATTTGTTATAGCTCAAAAAAGGTTCAATCACAATGGGCCATCCATGGCAGCTTCAAAGCGCACAGGTATATAATACATATACGTACACACTATATGTAACCATTGCAAGTAGCTAGCTCACGAACGGAGGAACAAACGCCCCCCCCCCCCCCACCCCATCAATCCATTTTCTCGAGAAGAATCCACTGACGACTCTGTTTCAAAGAGCCCCACCAGCTCAAACTCACCTTTTCCGGCATATCCTGTCGATTCCTCTTGAATTTTCCTTCAACAGCAAGTTTCATTTCCCTGCACAGACAAAGCCTGATGCAACGCACCCATTTTGTGGCAACCCAGGTTTCATTTGTTCATTTTGAATCGCTTCCAACGTTGCCCAGATCTGAACTATGTCATTTTTCGTGCTTCTTTTGTTGCTCTTTGAGGAAATCTGCGTTTTGGGGGGGTTTTCAGTGCATAGCTAGAGATTGTTAAGTTAGATCCGGAGGAATAATATTGATTCAATATGGAAATCTCCGCGGGAGCTTCTATTGGTTTGGATGAGATACAAGAGGAGGAAACTGAGGAGAAATATTTGCCGAATTTCGCGTTGGAATCATCTGGTAATGGCAACGGCAATGGTCATGATCACCATTTCCATTCAATGAACGCATTGGAGATCTTGAGAGAAACTGTAAGGATTCTGCGGTCTAATTCTGCGTCCTTTATGTTTATTGCAGCTTTGCTCATTTGTCCAGTGACTGCTATTTTTCTGTCAAATGTGTTAGTTGATCAGAGTATTGTTAAGAGATTGACTATTAGGCTAATGTTAGTTGCAAAGTCCAGCGGTCTCCCATTGAGACCTTTTATTAAACAGTCGTGCCACCGGTTTGCAGAGATGGTCGTTTCAACAGCAATGTGCTTTCCTTTGTTTCTCACATTGTCTTTGTTGTCGAAAGCTGCAGTGGTTTACTCCGTGGATTGCACTTATTCGAGGAAGAGTGTGGATTCTTCAAAGTTCTTGGTGGTAATAATTAAACTATGGAGGAGGATCACTTTGACGTACTTATGGGCATGTATGATGATTGTTGGTTGCATAACATCATTCTGTGTGCTTCTATTTGCTGTGTGTAGCACATTTTCGGTACTGGGTTTCTGGCCTGATTTAAATTTTTATGCTGCAATGATGGCGGGTCTAGTATTCTCCATCGTGTTTGCAAACGTGGTAATAGTTTGCAATGTTGCAGTTGTCATCTCTGTGCTGGAAGATGTTTCAGGGCCACAGGCATTACTTAGGTCCAGTATTTTAGTTAGGGGACAGACTCAGGTAGGCCTTCTGATATTCCTTGGATCAACTATAGGGTTGGCATTTGTGGAGGGGTTGTTTGAGCATAGAGTGAAGACATTGAGTTATGGAGATGGGTCCTCCAGGATATGGGAGGGTCCGCTTTTGGTGATCATGTATTCATTTGTGGTGCTTATTGATTTGATGACGACTACTGTTTTCTACTTCAGTTGTAGATCATATGGTATGGAAGCCTCGAACAATGAATGCCAGTCAGTTTTAGAGACAATTGTTGCCTCTAGAGATTCCGTGGGAATTCAATAGCCTGATCTTGAAAACTGATTATTTTGAGTGAAACAAAGGCAATGCAACTGGGAGCTGCAATTTAAAAATGTGACTTTTGTTGCTAGTTTCATCATCTCGGAAATAAAGAATGTTGCTGGGGAATTCAGCTACGTTTTGCTTTGAGGGCTCATGGGTGGTGATTAATTCAGATGATTCTCCAGAATGAACAAGCAAACACTTCTAGTGATTTACTGGAAAATTGACAAACAGAGGAAAGGTATTTTAAGATTGATAGTTGCAAAATGACTGCAAGTGGTCATGCATTTTGTAGATTGGCTTTTTGTTCAGTAGATATCTGCCCTTTGTAATTCGATGCATATACTATCATAGTTCATGAACAATATAGTTTCAGCATAATGTCTCTCAATTTGTTTTAGCTGGGAGAAAGTCAAGTTACTGCAGATTTGATAACCTATTACTATTCAGAGTCTTCTTCATCTTCATCTTCCTATTTGCTGCTGCTACTGCTCGTCATACTAAATGATTCATATTATAAACTGTTTCCATTGTCAAACATGCTTTGTTGCTTCTTCTGTCGAGGATGTTTTGAGAATGAATAGGCACCCACCCAGGGGTCTGTCAGTATTCATTTCTCTGATGGCTTCATCGATTCAGGCACAAGGGCGTTCATTTGAATGCCTCCATCCTTAATCCTTGTGCCCTTCATACAATCCATTGTTATGCTAACATTGACTTCTGTCCTTAACTTGGCATAGTTCAGCCTTACGGTTGCAGTTCATCACATGCACTGATTCGCCAGTCTCGGTTTGGATGTTGGCACTTCAGTATCTGAATTTCCTTCATATTAATGATTTAAGAGAAAGAGAGTTGAGACCATTGATATGTGTACCACATATTGAATTTGGAGAAAAGCAATTACAGGAGATGTAATTATGGAGATAGCAATTTTTAGCTATACTCTGCATGCGATCATGTTCTTCCCCAGTTAATCCCTTCTCTTCTTCTATAGCCTTATGGGGGTCCTGAGTTCAATTTAACAACCAGAAAACTCCAACAACATCATCTACATATAAGATTTGGTAATGCAATTGGAGGGGGGGGTGAAATAATGTTTGATCAATTTGTTTTTGTCATTTTTTTTATTTTTAATAGAAATGAAAAGGCGATAATAAATTTTTTGACTGCTTGTTTAAAATTTAAAAAGTATTTACTAAAAAAAAAATTTATAAGATAAATTTTATTTTAATTTTTTCTTTTTTAAAGTATAATTTACTTATTTTTTTTATATCACATGATAAATAAAATTTATTTAGAATAAAAAATAATAAAATAAATTTATATAATATAAAATTATAAATAAATTATATTAAAAAAATAAAAATAAAAAATATTATAAATTATATATATATAAAGAGATAATTTAATATAAAAAAGATTAAATTTTGAGAGAACAAGTCAAAATTTTTCTGTTCTTAATTAAGCACTTATTTTTAAATTAACTAAAAACATGAGAAAGGGAAGAGGGAGAAGAGTTGAAGTTTCTTTTATAAACAAGTAATCAATTTCCCATAAGAAAAATCATTAAAAAAAGATTTTTCATATGTTAAAAAAAAAAATACTCACATAAATAAATAAATAAATAAATAAATAAATAAATAAATATATATATATATATATATATATATATATATATTTATTTATTTATTTATTTATTTATAAAAATGTGTTTCTCTGATTGATTTATTTATTTTTAGTGTAGAGATTAATATCAAACTATACATCTAAAACCGAAAATTCAATTGATCCTATTATTGTTAAAAATTCATACACCACTTTCAATAAATCTTGTGACTAATGGCAGTGGATATTTATTTATTTATTAGAGGTCATTCAGTTTATTAGTCTTGCAATGGGAACCCAAAATCGAAATAATGAAATATGCAATGATCATGGTTTGTTGGGCCGTTATTGGCCCAGTCGTTCACAATAGTTCTTGGGCCCCTAGAAATGCACTTGGTTTGCTGTAACAGGGAAGCCCAATTTCATGATGGATAGTACATTGTGATCTGGCCTTGGCTATATAAGACCCATCTCAATTGCTCAGTTCCATTGGGCTACCTTTTTTCATTTTTTGTTTTTTTCATCAAACTTGCATCTTTAACTTATTTTAGTCATCTGGTTAAGCCATTGATCGTCTCCGCCAACACAAATTATGCAATTACTTAGATAAATAAAAATAATCTGCTTCATATATAAGGTACTAATAAAATATTATTTTGGCTAATATAATGTGAGTCGTTTATTGTGTACATAATGGTTAATTAATACTGCTTAATTGATTTTAAACTTTGCCAATGTCGTCATCTCAGATTCTAAATATTGCAGAAAAAAGTTTTTGTTTAAAAGTATATTTCAGGTACCTTAGTAATGAAAATAATAATAATAATAATAACAAAAAAAAAATTGACTATGAGAATTCAGAATACAAGAAGGAAGCAGAGTACAGGGAGGGCTCCTACTATAATAAGGAAACAATGTAGCCGTGAAAATGAACACACAAACTTAGACGCCAAATCCAAAGTCAAAGCCAAAGCCAAAGGCAACGCCAAAGCCGTTTTTGTGTTTCAAAGAGTTGAGTTGAGTTTGGGTTGAAGAATCTTGTTGTGTTGATCTGGTGTTGTGTTGTGGTTGTTGTTGACAATTGTTTATTTTTGATATTATATTATGATGGGGTAGAAAGATATATTATAGAGAACAGGACGCAGGAAGTCCAGGTCTTTGAAATTGGCATGTCTTCTTCGCGGCACTTAGAGAAAACAATCGAACCCGGAAAAGCTTGTAGGGTTAGGGTGGCATACGATGCTTGAGATCCAACTGCACCATCAACGTGGAGATCGCATGATCACCACTATGGCCTCGGGCATCATCTGTCATCACTAGGCCATATAGGTATCTAGCATGGCAGAAAGATACCGTGGAGAAACTTGTCCAGGAGATGCTTCAATGTGGAATCATACAAAACGGCACAAGTTCATTTGCATCCCAGTGGTGGTGCTACTCAAGAAGGATGGCACATGGAGATTTTGTATTGATTATAGAAATCTCAACCAGTTGACTCCGAGAGATAAGTTTCCTATCTCTCCCGTAAAGAACTTGTTGGATGAATTGTGGGGTTTCCTTGCATCTCAAATGTGTCCCTTCCAAACTTAATTTTTTATATTCCATATTACGAATTTTTAATTATGTTATTTAACTTAATTAATATACTAATTATATCTTAAGATCTCATAAGTGAAATCTTTAAATCTAATTCAAGAAAATTTATTTTAATATTGATTGATGATTATATACGATGACCTAGATCATTTAAGAACAACTCTCCAATTGTGGAGGCTTAATGACTTATATGCCAAGGTGTCCAAGTGTTTTTTTTTTTTTTTTTTTTGGTTATTTTTGAAGTAGAATACTTAGAACATATATTTTGGGTTTTTAGTTATCTTAAAGAGGTAGTTGCCATTTTTTAGAGGCTTACTTAAATTAGTTAAGTTTATTAAAGTTTAGTTGGTTATTACAGAAGATTTATAGTTAATTGTGGTCAGCTTAGTAAATCACTATCATAACTCCTTAAAAAATATATGCATTTCAATGGTTTTCAACAGCAAAACAGGCTTTTTCTGACTAAATTCCCAGAGTTGGCATTACCTAAATTTTCTTAAGAGTTTGTGGTGAAAACTATCAGATTTGATATTGGTATTAGTGTTATTTTGATGCAACAAGGACACCCCATGCTCTTCATTTAAAAGGCTCTAGCTCCCAAACATCTTTCTTTATTTGTGTATGATGAATAATTACTTGCTATCATATGTGCAGTCTCTAAATGATGCATTATTTTGCAAGATAAGCTTTTCAAACTTAAAACTATTATAGTTTAAAGTACCTATTAGATGCAACTACCAATCAGCAAACTTAGTTAGCAAAATTGATGAGATTTGACTATGAAATCATGTACAAGGAGAGCAAAACAAATTTGGTGGCTGATGCACTTTTCATAGTGTATAGTGCAAACATGTAATCTCATACCATCTCTTTTGACCTCTATCAAGCTATTCAACCTACTTGGTCCTTTAATTCTCAATTACAATTTCTTCTTTCTCAATTGCAACACGACTCTTCATCTTTTTCACCTTATCTATGGTCCAATCATCAACTACTTTAAAAACAAAGATTGATGATAAGGCAAGATCCTAATCTCAAAAGATAGCTCATAGAAACTTGACATGTTGGCTCACATAGGGGCATAACAATGAAGAGACTTCCTTCCTTGTTCTTTTGGAAGGAGTTGGCTAAGGATTTTAGAAACTTCATTAATACCTGTCATGTTTGCCATAGATACAAATATGAAAATGCCCTTTACCCTAATATGCTACAACTATTACTTATTTTTGGAAGGTCTTGGAGATGAATAAGTCTCAACTTTGTTGAGGGTCTTCCTAAATACAATAACGAAGAAGTAATCTTAGTGATTGTTGATAGATTTAGCAAATATGCTTATTTATGGCTATTATCCCAACCTTATACTATCAACTTAGTGACATTAAAACATTATATTTTTTTAGAATTTTCTATAAAAATTTTTTTATTTTTAAAAAATATAATTAAAAATATCAATCAATAAGTGATATAAAAATATTTAAATAAAAATTTTATTTTGATGTAATTTCTTATTATGGAAAAATAATATTTCAAAAAATGATTCTTAAAATATGTTTTTTCGTAGATATGTGTTTCATCTTTGGAACTCAAAATCAAGATGGGAGAGACAACTATAGTATTTATGTTGCAAATATTTACGAGGGTAAAGGACTATAGCCCCAACCCCAGTAGCCCATCTTGACAACTGTAATATCATAGGCCAATCATTCTTTCGGGCCTAGCCCAAGCCCTCATACCACTGAATTTTAATAACTATAATAATAATAATACTATTATTATTATAAATTTTATTAAAAAAATCATTAAAAAAAAAAAACACAAAATCAAACATTATAAATACAATAACTACTATTTATGAGTTCGTATTTAACACTGTGTCTATTTTTCTATTTTTCTCTCATTTTTGTGTCCTTATTATTATTATTATTATTATTAAGTGACCGCGAAGACACAGAACAGAGGGACCGACGGCGAGAGAGAGAAGCGGCCTTTGCTTCTTGTTCGTAGACCAGTAGAAGGGCCGCCTGCGAGTGTGGCTGGGCTGTGTTCGCTGAGCTTTGCCTGAAAATTTTCAATTTTTCTGGGAGAGAAAGCAGAAGCGAAGCTTCTTCAGTGAGTGTTTGTGTGCTTTTGTCGATATCACATATTTACTTGCTCATAAATTTGAGGTAACGCTTGAATGTCTGGTCTTAATGTGTGAGGAAAGCATTTTAAGAGCGGTTGCTGTCATGTTGCTCGACAAAATGCTTAAACGAGAAGTTTTGCTTTCTTTTTATGTGATTTTGTCTTTTTTTTTTTTGTTACAGTTTTTGGGTGTGAACAGGATTGGGAATGGACGGCTATCGCTGGGAAAAAGTTCAGAGATTTGAGGATTTTGTTGATCGACGGCTGAAGCCTGATCTTGTTCGTGCTATTGCTGAACGGTATCATCTCTTTAGTTTTGTTCCATCACCCTTATACTCTTTTCATGCAGATTTTTTTTTTTTTGAATGAAAATTTATCACATTTTGTGATGAAGACTTCATTTAGAAGATGCCCCTTTGCCTCTGTTTGAGTTTAGTATGATAAAGTGTTTGTTTGTCTTCACTCATTCCAACCTGTTTGTCCAAAAACTCTCCCCATTAACGAATGTTAATGCTTTTCTATTGCAGTTTTGCTTATCACTTCTTGCTTATACACAAGAAACTGGGCCTTCAGGCACTTCAATTATTTCTTGTGTAATAGTCACTTGTGCATCGAAGGCCAAGTTTTGAGATTGGGAAAATATGTTTTGCGATGCTTTAGACATTTTGGGATCACAGACGTTCAAGTTTTGCTAATTATTTGATTTGTTGCCTTGAGAGCTGATAAGTAAAGATTTACTTATAGCAAGTGATTGGGAGTGCATATATATATATATATATACATATTATTTATTTATTTATTTTTAAAATTTTGCAGGGACAAGGTTTTTGAACAACAAAAGGTTTTGTATCCTTTTCCTATTTTCCATCTTTTCTAATGCAAAGTCACCTGGACCTCCTTTTCTTTTAACTAAAGTTTCTTGTGAGGTTGCTTCAGATACACGATTTTCATATTCCTTTCATCTATCAGTTTCTCGTTGTTTCTCATTTAGATGTCATAAAAGGAATATTCTTAATCATGGCTGAATTTCTTGGTTATTTCTCCATTTTCTTTTCCTTCCATAGCTTTCATGTTTAAGTAAGTTCTTTCAAAGTTGCAGAGTCCAAGTTATTGACACTTCCAAAATGGGCATTCATGTTACTATTATTTCAGTATTTTTGTTCCCCCCAATTTAGTATCATTTCCCAGTCAGTCTCTTGTGTTTTCCCTCTCCCCAATGAGCTAATGGAATTCATGCATTTTTTTTTTGTTGAATTTGTAGCATATTTGATAATCCTAACTTTTAGCAGTGTTTAATCCCCAATTTCCATTTCATATTTTCCTCCCTCTCCAATGAGCTAATGGAATTCATGCATCTCTTTTCAATGAATTTGTAGCATATTTGATAATCCTTGGTTGTAGCAGTGTTTAAGCCCCAATTTAATGTCTTTTTCCAGTCAACATTTCTTCTTTTTTCCCCTCTCCAATGAGTTAATGGAATTCATGCATCTTTTCTAGTTGAATTTGCAGCATATTTGATAATCCTAGCTTGTAGCATTATATACCCCCAATTTAATATCATTTCTCAGTCAATATGTTTCGTTCCCTCCCTATGAGTTGATGGAATTTTTTCATTTCTTTTAGTTGAATTTCTAGCATATTTGATAATCCTAGCTTGTAGTAGTGTTTACTTGACTGTTTACGCTAGCTCAGAGTTGCGAAGGAACATAGAGAATTTAGAGAAAAATACTGTAACCAGTCTCAGGACATTGGTCAACCTTGGCTCTGAAGTGTACATGCAAGCTGATGTGTAAGTGCTCATCATGTTCTTGTCTTTTAGAATCTCTATTACCTAATTATCTTCTTTTGAATAGTTATGTTATTTAATCACCTTTCCCTCTCAAATTCCTTCCACTAATAGTAAGGTTCTCCCTTTTTAGTTTGCTTTTTTTGTTTTTTCTTTTCTTTTTTGTTTCCTTCCTGACGTGGGATTGGATATTATCTTATATATTTTCAGGCCAGATACACAGCACATTTTTGTTGACGTTGGACTAGGATTTTATGTAGAGTTTACTTGGTCTGAAGCTCTGAATTTCATATCACTGAGGGAGGAAAAGATAGCCAGGTATTCAAATTCTCATTTGTTAGTCAAAGCTTTAGTCAAAGCTTTGCTCAAAGCTGCATTGATCCCTTTCATCTCTCATAAGGGGACTGTAGGAAACCTACATAACGCAAACATAACATACTCATGGCCTATAATGTGCTAATTGATATCCTTTTGTAGGTGTGTGTGCACGTAAGCATAATGTCATCTCTTTTGACATTGTTGGAACTTCTTTTGGTTTTATATTCGGGGTATTGGTATTGTACAGTTAATGAGTCTCTGTATTGAACTCTTTTCAGGCAAGTAGAGGAATACACTCGTCAAATTGCTTCAATCAAAGCACAGATCAAGCTGGTCGGTAGTGGATAATCTATTCTCTTATGCTCCTGCAACACCAACCAATGAAAAAAAAATTGTGCATCTTGTGTAGAGTTGTTAGTGTATGCCATTTCTGCATATTTTCCAAGATGACTAGGGTTGCTTGATTGCTGAAATTCTGTTTTTATTACGTTGAAAGAAAAGGCAGGCAGAGAATAAAATGTTTATGCAGTTACAGTAAATGGAATAACCAAGAGAATTTTTCTTGGAAGAAATGTGGTGATTGTAGAGGTTCTAGGTGAAAGCAGTTTAATGACACAACTTAAAACTTTTTGCTCATGAGCCCTACCATGAAAGAACACTTCTGACAATTCTTCATTTGGTTGGTTGCAGGTTTGTGAAGGGATTCGAGAATTACTCCAACTTCCAGCTGAGAAAACTGCACCAGGCCATGTTTTCTAACGTTCCTATTCTTTCAATTGCTTTCTTAAATACTTTTCCAAGGAGTTTGGATCTACCTTGGGGATGAAGGACGAAAAGAATGTGAAAAGTGAGAAAAGATGGTAGCTTGCATAATGTGCAGTAAAATGATTTCCCATCTCTGAATTTGGTTTAAACTGCTAAGATGACCTGAATGAGTTGGGAGAGTTTGATAATCTTATAAGCCAACACGAAAAATCTTCAAGCCATTTAGTCATGGATGGAATCAAACATGGGGCCAGCGAAGTAACTGAATTAAATGGCACTGGGCTGCTGATTTAATTTCCGAAAGCATATTCAAGATGAGGGATCTTGTCCTTTTTTTTTTTTTTCATTTATTTTCTATGAATCTATTCTCCAGCACAACTGTGCATGCGGCAAACACGATTGAACGAATCAGAGTTTGAGGCCTTCAGTGGATTAACGGTATCTAACCTGTAACATGATGGACCCCTCGTGCTGTCTCCTAATTTAAAAATATATATTTTTATATAAATTCTATCTAGTTCGGCAGTATGACAGTAATTTATGTTGTGATAAATAAAAGTATTTGTAAAGTAAAATGTAATTAAAAAATTATTTAGTTATAAATTTTAAAATTCTTTTTTTGTTTTTTTACTTTAACTCCTCGAAAATTAAATTTTTTTAAAAAATAATAATAAGATATTTTTAGAAGTTACAATCATTTTTTTTATGGATGTTGTAGTTCTTTTTTTTTTTTTTTTTTCTGTAAAATTTATTGGATCAATTTTTGAGTAGACTTATTTTAATACATATTATACGTGACTCTCTATATATTTGGTTGCAGTTAGTTTTGGAATTTTTATGCTAACATAGCGTGAGCCTGAATTTGAGCTTTTCATCAAGCTTACTTTGATCCTAGCTTAAAAAAAAGAGTCTGGAACCCAACAAGTGCTCTGCGAACCAAGCTAGATAGTCTCCTATCACTGGGCTTATCAACTAACCTAGACTTCTATTCTTATTATTATTCTTAAAGGATAACAAAAACCATTAAGGATATTTTCCAGCCTTTTTCGGGTGGGCTGGACCATTCCATCAAATCTTTGAGAAGGGGGTGGGGGCCCAATCTCGTATTTCCCATTTTCTCCTTAATAAAGCTCGGCAAATCCGTTAGATTTTTATTTGTTGTTCTGTTTCTGCCACAAGAAAAATACACAGAAAAAGTATACCCGACACACAGAAAATCCGTTTAGAGTTTCTGTTGTCTCATAAGAAAATTGTACATTTCTTAAGACTGATGAACATAATTTGTCCCATTTAAAATAATATTTATAAGTATAAAAACTATCAACTTAGTAAAGAATCATTGTATTTCCAAAAGCATACACTTGTACACACCCACGCACGCACGCACATATGGGACGGCCAACTAAGAGTATATTATTATTTTTTAGTATCCAAAACAAACATCAGTTGCCTGAAGAAAGTACTTAAGATGAGAAACGCAAACAATGAATGCTAACAGCCTAGTAAAGAATCACTAGATTTCGAAAAAGCATACACCTGTGCTGCACAAGTGAGTTAATTTTAACTGCTGTAGTACAAGCAAGCGACCAGTTTTGTTCCTGACAAGGACCCTCGATGCATGACTGGTTCTTAGGGTAGCAAACATAAGATATTAAACTGATGCCAAACTTGCATGGGCTAATAGCCCCTAAATTCAATTTACATCCTAGTATACATACGCTTGATTTCACCAGGGGAAACACAAATGTGCAGTCAATCACAAACACACGCGATATGCTTTTCACAGGGCGCTATAATGTGGGGAAAAAGCAAGCTCCAGTATCACCTATGCAAATGGCAGTGGGAAATAGAAGCCAGCATTTCTGTTTGCCTTGATACAATCTACAAACGAGGTCAAACCTCTGATGAAGATAGAAGGGGACTGTTAAGACTGCCAGTGTTTGTGGAGTAATGAACAGGCATTAGAGCTGGATCCTGATAGGCAGTGGCCAATTTATCAAAGAATTCAGCCATTTCAGCATCATTTTGGTCTTCTCTGTCCTTTTTTATCAAAACCTGAGGTACAAAAAAAGGTCATCGCTTAGGTAAATGTACCACGTGCTTTTCCCCAATGTCTTTCACGAAAGCTTAGTGAGATGGCAAAAATGAAAAATAGATAGCGCTACAGAGGGGGTGCAACGGCAGCATACCTCAGCTGAGTAAGCAACAAAAATGGGAAGGAAGCGTTTCCGGCAGTACTCATTAAATAGAAGAGTGAGGACTGGAAGAGGTATAATTAAGGTTGATGCAAGGGATAGCTTCTTTACAGTAAAAATTCCCACTGCAATTGCATGCATGAGAATGAGAGAAAATATCATGGAATTGTGCACAGTAGGCCAAAACTTCCCAGCAGTTTCATACTTGGGAGTATACACATTGATGAACTGCACAAGGAATTCACAGAATGTTAAAACCTTTCCAAAAAGTTGACAACAAATGAAACAAACATATAACATGCAAAATTGTGCCAAAAATATACAAACATTGCCAAGCTGCTGCTCCCATTACTGACAAGAGAATCAACAATTCAGATGCATAGTAAAAGTGAAAAATCATAATGGTTTACTCATTTTTGGTCACATGGATTTGGGCTGTTTTCCCAAGTTACTAGATCATTAGGTCACCTTGAATTTATTTAAAAACCAATCTGTCTGAATGAACATCCACATGTGCAAAGCGCAGTCCTCGTCAAATAAGTCCAGTGTTGTCGATTTTGGGTCATGTGGCATCTAACAAGTTTGACACATACAAGTTGCACCATGAGGTAGAAATATTGACCACAATTAAAGCTCAGAATCACCCATCTCCTAATGTCCTCATTAAGAGGCCCACACTTCTGTGTGTTACCTGCTACCTACTTCATACCAAAGCAAAGTAAATTTGGTACTGAACACTAATGGTCTTAGTATGACACTCTGTATTCTCTGTTTTGGCTTACACAGCCTCAGCATTTTATCCCACAAAAGGGGGCTCACAAAGTTGAAATCTTGACTGCAGTTGTAAGTCCAGAATCATCTTAGTACGTCTGAAGTGGAATCATGAGAGAAAGCACCATTGGAGGTGATGACACACGTCCATCAAGCTGTCTGGTAAATTTGCAACATAAACTACAAAATAGGAATGAACTAAGGCCACTGCCTTCTTAACAGCCACAGGAAAAAAGATTCTGATTCAAATTTCCTCTATGGTGACAACCATGTACTCCTACTTGTCTTGCTCACCAAGCCTAAAATACTAAGCTTTTCTCAACAGTAGTAATAATGTCCTCTACAACATCAAAAGGATCTGCAACAGAGAAGTTCATGCCTACCATACTAACTTACACATCGAATACAGGAGACAGTAGAAAGTAATAACAGAAACTAAGGATGGTTAACAAACCTGGTTACGGAAGACCATGTAGGCAAAACAGAGGTACACCAGCAGGAATGGCAGAATCAGTGGTGCTAAGAAAAAATATGTGATCCCAAGAAGTCCAAAGAAGAATTCTTGGAATGTCTCTGTGGTAAGGAATAGATGGAACTTCAAGTTCCTCATCTTCTCTTTTGGCAAAACATCTTGCCACCAGACTGAAAATGAGAGGGATTAAGCGAAAGAGTTCTGTTGCAGTGCTGGTCCATCCAGATGTGACGACATATGCAATAAAAAATGATGCCTGCAGTCAAACATAGCATGTCATCAGGATGAATCATGTGATACATGCATATTCTTTTCCATCAGATGCTTAATTGCACAATAACTTGTTTCTAGATTGTGTTTCATCACTTAGCAAATTGGTCACTAAATTTTAACTATAGGCATGGGCTTTGCTAAAAATTGTTATCATGCATGGCATAGCTTTGCTGTTGCCAAAATTTGCATGACAGTTACCTATTGTTTGTTATATTAGGTCTTAAAAAGTCAACTATTGGCTCATCGCTGGACCAGAGAAATCAGAAGGGTTATCTATTTTATTTTCCGTTTCCATTTTTTGTACAGTTTTTTTCCTCTTTTATTGGTTTATTTATCTTATGCCCAGGCCTTAGATGATTAGCATCACAGGATAAATGAAAGGTCATTTCTTGCTTGAACGGCCTGCAACCCCACCTGAAAGAAAATCACACAAATGAAGAATATTTTTATTTTCCCAAATCTCCCTTGAAATCATGACTCTACATTCTATAAGTGTCAGTCAACTTCTTGTAAGTTCCCACACTATTGAAAAATGAAACAGAAGAAAAATAATATGTGTATAGGATCAATAAGAAGGCTTCTGCTACTCAACTAAGGTCAACAGACTCATTTCCAATTTTTGGAAGTTTATTTTCTCAAATTTAGTTTGTTTGTGTGACCTAAATCCAAAACAAAGATAAGACTGTATTCACCTGACCCTTCCCCAGACTCCACAAATGTTGGAGCTTAGACATTCTTTTTATGTGACCTAAATCCACATCTTCAGGTAAGTCTCTAGACACCATGTTTAGACTATCTGTTATTTTATAGGTAACCATGTTTAGATTTTTTCCAGCTAACCCATTCAATCCCCTCATTTCACCAGAATAATAATGAAGTTTGAAGAACATTCCCACAGGAGATACATGACCTCACCTGTGCTGGTACAGCCACAGCAAGTTTTGAAGGGATATTCTTTAGGTCAAGGAAGATGGAAAGCTGATACAGTACTGACCCAGAAAATACAGTCGCAAAAAAGATGTTCCATATTGTGAACCAAAGTACTTTGTTACATGCACTCTTCTCTATATCACTATGAGAAATGTATCCTTGAATGGAAGAGAGAAGCTCCATGATCCAAGGCACAATCTTTAAAAATAACTGAAGAATAAGACTGGGAAGATATCCCGTAATCACTTGACTTACAAATGTTCTGCAAATAAGACTAATGTCAGTACTTTACATAATTATGGATAAAAAATGAGACTAACCAAACAAGATTTCTGGATTAAATAATTTGAATGCTAATAAACTACTTGCTAAGGGCTTTGCAGGTAAATGATGTATTTATAGCTCAAATTACAATGTGAATCAACCTCAATGGCAAAGTGTTGAAGAAGAATAACAATTTTCCAAAGAATTGAAAAAGAAAAAGACTAAAGTTATTATGGTCCGAATATCAAGGTTCAACTAATATTGACATTGTACTTACATGGTTAGGATGCTTTTCAAGAATGGAAACCAAATCTCCAACTGACTCAGGTTAGTAAGACCTTGCACAACTACAACTGGAATAAGGAACAAAATTGTAAGCAGAATACATGCAACTATAACCACGAGCTTAGAAACCCATCTTCGAATGAATGATGAAGAGAAAAGGCCAATAAACATCATTAGGTTCAGGAGCTTGCTCTGCGATCCAATGTGTTGGGTTGATTGATTGTTGCAAATGGAAAGTAATAGCAGCACCATAACGAGACTTGAAGGATACAAAAGCAGCTTGAGTGTCCTTGTACAAAAAGATGGAATTTAGATTAATAGAATGCACCAAACAACATGATAGAAGTGGAAATTTTAAGGACCTCACCAAGAGGTGAAATAACAGATCTCAACTCATAAATATCAAGAGACAAAAATATTGATTATGGACATCAAATTGAGTTTATACAACTAATTACGCTTTCATAAATTGCTGATAACTTTTGAAAACTATAGGGAAGCATTCAATCACATTAAGAGAACTGTAAACTTATCTGCAAAAATTCCTTCCAATCTTTGAATATATTATTCTCAAGATTGGATGATACCAATTTTTTTACCATCATGTGCAATAGAGAAGATTATCTGATGTTACTGTTGCTTACATCAGGAATATGAAGGTAGATCAAAGGCTGTATAATACAAGGAAAACAAGATATTACTAGGAGAAAAGAAATGAAAAGAGCAGCACGTACTTCAGCCAATGACACTTCTGATTGCTCCAATTTCACATTCTGTTCTATGTCTTCTAGTTTCTTCTCATAATGGTCCACAAGGTCAACCTTGTGTCCGAAGAATCCAAGGTGCTTATACTTCTGTTGAGAAGGTCCTGTTTGCAAGTGAACAAGTCTTTTATACTGTTTCTTTGCTTCATTCTGCACCCAAAAAACAAAGCGACACAAGGAGGATTAGAGCAACTTAAAAGAAAGCAGGGATTCACAAGTTACTAGGTCCATTAATATTGTGCTTCTAGAAAATTTTAGCAATAAGAGGAAATTGTTGGATTCCTTTCTGGTGTTTTCAAGTTCATTTCACAAACAGTGGAAGGCTACAAAGTCTTTATACCACCTGTAATTTCTTGCAAGTAGTCCAATCGCTGTGGCACTTAACCTATTACCATGACACTTAATCTCAGAAACCACGAGATGCTACACATGAACAAAGAAAATTGACATGGCCAAAAAGAAGAAGCTTGGTAGCTGCTCCTCTTAAATATTAATTTCAGTCCATGAAGGAGTTATTTTTTAAGTAATTTTGTTCACACACACGAAACTATTATGGGTTATGGATTTCTGAAACCCTTAGCTTCAATTTGGTTTTCAGCTGAGATGCCTAATCTACTAATTTCTCAGTTTTATCTGCAGGTATCATCATCAGAAGCAGTTGAGCATTAGAATCCAAGTTTGAATTATGTTATAAATTGTTTCTCAGAAGTTATTAACCATAGGAAGTAAAATTCAAAGAATCAAGGGTCCATAGCAAGAAGTTTCAAAGTCTCACAAATAGAATGGCTTAAAAGCAGAACTTAATTACTCGAGAAATGACACATTTGTTCACATGCTCTCTCATATTTTTATTTTCCACAACATGCAAGGCTAAAAGCTGTAGCAACAATTATTAAACTCTTTTGAACATCTTGGCATGTAAAGAGTTTAGCTGAACATAAACAATATCCTGTTCACCAAAAGTGTCCATTTCTTCTCATTTTTCCCCTTTTTTTATTTTTTTTTTATTTTTTAATTTGGATCAAGTTTTTCACTCCATAGACAAGAAAACTGATAGCAATACTTTCTTTGTTGTGGGTTAGGAGTTATTAACATAATTCTCATTCTACTAAGGGATAAGAAATTAATAAATCTTATTGATAGTCTCCCGAATGCCTCTCTCTCTCTCTCTCAGAGAACCCCTCTCACAGTGTCCATGTGTTGCGCAACGGAAAAAAAAGAATGAAGCAGTGTCAGGTATAATAGGATGCCTGGAGATGAACCCATCCATAAACTGGTTTTAGATGTCTCATTTTACAGCTGATTTTATGAGTTCCTATACTCTCCAAGCCAATTAAGAACAGTTCAACAGCCCTTGCAAGATATTCTATAAACATTTAAAACCAAGGCTGTCCTGCATCACACATTTGCAACCAACAAATGGAAAGAGAAAACACAATACATGCATAACAAAAACAAGGGGAAAATGCATTTCTTACAATAAGAGCATGTAGCTTGCTTGTGCGACGGATAACAATGTTTGACAGATAAGTAGTAGGATGATACTCTTTAAAGAAACTCTCAACAGTTTCACTGACACTGCAACTGAAACAGGAATACTGCGAACCAAGATGGTGAACTGATGTGGCTGAGGTTTGGAGGAAAGAAAAAATGCAATCCTTTTGGAAGAAATATATCTATATTCCTGCAGAAGCAAATACAACTCATTCTTCACGCGTGAAAGCTTTGGAGGAAGTAAACTTCTGGCAAAAGTATTTACCACATAAGATACAGCTGCATCAAATTTGACTTACATAATAAAGCAGACAACAGATGACAATAGTCAGGACATAGACAGCAGAGAAATGAATCCATAACCTGAAAAAATGGCCAAGATTAGTAAGATTTTTTTTCCCTCCATCAACCATAAAGACAACCAGATCTGCTGGATAAGATTTACAAGGACTAACCAAAGCACACAAGCATGTCACTAATTAGCATGAAAACAAGTCACACCATTAAGGAGACACAAACAAGTCCCTTTTCACCATACAGTTCAGAGCAAGAAAGAAAAGTCTAAACAAAATAAATTCACTAGAAGACACAAACATTACTAACTTCCTCATGCAATTCACTAGAAAGAAAGCAAGAGAAAGATAGTGAATTAAACAGATCACAGAAGGAATGGTTTAAAAAATATTTCTGAGCTTTAAGAACAAAAGAATTCCACGATAACAAGAAGAAGTAAATCTACAAGCTGCAGCAAGAGTTCCAAATCAGTATTCCAATTAGCAAAGATCCATAAGATTTCATAGACCATATAAAGGACTTCATTGGAAACAATAAATAGCTGTTGTTTAATCCACACATGTTGAGAAATAAGCCTGGAGACAATAATTAATGAACAATGATTCTAAATGAGAAAGGGGTAAGTGAAAATAATCTTGGGCACAATATTTGGAACAAGGATATTCCTGCAATTTATCATCCAACAGTTACAAAATTAACTTCAAACTCAACTTCCCTGATAAAATTCAATATTGGATGGGCAAATACCTTTTTGATGCATTGTTTACATTTGAAATGGTAAATACATCTAACGAGTTATTCGAAAAGTTGACAAAGTCAATTTCATGAAGCTGAGTTCCTGTGCAGTTCACTGGAAGAAGGACAAAGATCCCTATTATCCCAGCAAATGTGAATACCTTCAAACTGCAGCATTCAGATAAAAGGAAGAATGAAATTCAGTACAAAGTAAAAATAAAGTAAACATTAAAAAAAGAAAAAGAAAAAGTAGAACAACAACAAATTGATGCATCATTAAAGGCACAAAAAAATAGATATGAGAGAGGGCTATGAGATTCCCCACACCCCTTCCAACCCCCAAAGATTGTCCATTATCATATCTGTCTTATATTAAGCTTATCAAGCAATTGACATTAAAAGGGATAACATTTACTAGACAAGGATGATGCAAATGATCTGACCATTAGTACCTTAATATTGTGGATCTGGATGTGACACAAAAGTGTAAGGCTAAAATAATTCTAAGATACTTGCCTTGCTTCTTATGCATTCCAACCTATAACAGGTTGGGGAAAATTTTCTTCTCAAATGGGCAACTGTCAACCCACCAGAAAGGAAAAGCTAGCCATTGCACTTGTTGCCTTAAGCAATTTGTTATTCTTTTGCTAAATCTACAAATCTACTAAACATTCTTTCACATCACTCCATCTTTATTCAGAGCTTAGAAGTTATCAAAACAGAAGAGGCATAGACAGAAAGCAATAAAGGTATCCCTGGACAATGTCTCTCTATTCATGATCCTGTTGATAAAACAACCACTTTCTTAACTCACTTGCCCTTCTATATCACTCAATGTCTCTGGAAACCACGTACAGTGTCATTCTTCTTTTCTGCAATGCTTTTTGTAAATGCTATGGTTAAATGAAAATACAGTCAATATTTAACAGACCTCTGATTTTTTCCAAGGATTGAAGCAGAAACATGAAACTAGATTTCCATTTTTCCTTAGACATATAAATGAGACAAACAGCAACAATTTTCAAGAAGCTATGATGGTGCCTTTTTCATTTATTTGAAGGAGACTACATAATTGAAATTAGAAAAATCATATCTCAGTAGATGGCAGCCTCACATTTCCAAATACCAAATACAATGCTGCATGTGACAAGAATCACCCTAACACTAACATGAATTCTTAGTCCCTTACCAACAAAAGCATTATACGAACACCTAAACAGGGAAAAACAATTCCACTAAATTAGCCTAATCACAATTGATATCTGCTCCCCAGTCTAATCCTAATGTACACAGAGAGAATTAAAGTATCATCATAGTTTGTTGGCCAAGTCAGATTACCAGAAGGTTATTGTTCGCATAAAAACCACAGTGTCCAATCCTGATGATGACAACAGTTCCTCTTCCGACAGCTTCCATGCTCTCATAACCCAACCAGGAGAAGGAATAAGCCTAACAAGGTTGAAACGGCTTCCCCGTCTGGCATTCCCTTCAGCCAATACCCGTGGCATATAAACTTCATAATTGGTTGGCTGTTTCCTCAACACAGAGTACATCACAAAGAACAGAACACAAAGGCCAGAATTTATAGCCAGGGAAGTTACAAGGGCTGAGACAAGCATTTCACCAGACAAATCTCAGAACCTTGCAAAATGATGTCCTGTCAGGTGCTACCCTGCAACAAGAACAATCAAAAACCTCAGATTTATCAGACCTACATAACTACGAGCCAAAAAAAACAAAAGTCCATAATTTCCCAGAATCATCAAAAACACTGCCAAAACAAAGTGAAGAGACCATCACACTCACGGAGACACCGACAATCATGACAATAACCCGACATAAAAATTACGACAAATTAACCTTCCACATAACAGTAACCGCCAAGTAAGCAGGTCAGAAACCAAGCAAAAAGTTAACAACTCGGCAGAAAATTAATCAGTTAGCACTTCACTTCAAACCAATAGGTAAACGCCATGATTTTCAGTTAAATTGACTCGAACTGAAACTCGAACTCTGAGACCTTCATCCCGAAACCGAGTCCAGCACTCGTTGCGATTTGTAATTAACAGAAACAGAAACTGAATGGCGATCTCGACTAGCATAAACAGAAGATAAAGGCTGATACAGAAACACAGAAACAAAGAGCCAATGGAAATTCCAGAAAACAGATTCCGATGGTTGAGAAGAATAAACCTGGCTGTCTCTATCACTTGGACTTCGTGCCTCTCTGCAACGGACGCGCGCGCGTGCGTGCTTTATTCAAAACAAGATGAGATTTATTTATTACAGTGATAAGCCGCTTTCCGGTCCTGTTTTCCACTAGAAGAGGGTGAAGGTGAAATGCGTTAGTACTGACAGGTCAAACTTACTTATAATTTTATATTGTATAATTTTTATTATTTTTTATTTTTTATTAGTTTTATTTTTTTTATTTTATAAAAATTAATCAAAATAAAAATCTCGTATATTTAAATGGCTAGCAGGAAAGCGTGAGCTGGAGGTGGCCAGGGAAGAAGGTCTGGTAGGGGCATTTCGGGAAGAGTAGATGCGAGAGTCAACGGTTTAAATTAAGATTGATTTTATTTCGATTAAAAATTAGGATGAAATATTATTTAGGTGTATATATGATATAACTATTAAACAAGAAAATACTAGTGTGTAAGTATTACTTAAAGTAATAATTTGATATATTTTTTTACATTGTCTTATTTTTAATAAATAAAATTTATGTAAATATTGTAAAAGTCAGAGTTAAAAAAACGTAAATGTAAATATTTGCTGCACTTTTGTTTTACAAGATGAAATTTTAGACATCTACTTTAGCCATCACGTATAAACTGCTGAAAAAGGGCAGGATTTATATCAAATAAAATAAAGAATAAATTATTATTTTTTTTTAAATTCTTGATCCAAATTTTATAAAAGTTTTAAAAATTCACACTTTGCCTGTATAGTTCCGTCTCCAACTATATTAACATTTATTTAATACCTTCCTTCTTCTATTTTTCTTTACCCCCTTCACAAACTTATTGTAGTCTTTAATTTTTAATCGCATGCTAAAGGAATGCGCATGCGGCAACTATTGCATTCGAAACAAATTAAGTTAATAGTTACCGATGCAAGGATAAATATTTAACTCAAAATAAATGTGATTAATAGTTACTCAATGACTATTGACCCCGCGAACCCCAAAAAAAAAGTCAACCCAAGAGCAAAATTCATGAAGACTAATCCCTTAAAAAAAACCCAAAAAGAAAAAAAAAAAGAGTAAAATCATTAAGACCATTTTGGTAAAGCCTTTTCCATATGCACACTCCTAGTGCTATATATATGGTTTCAAGTTATTTTTAAAAATCATTGTGCTTTCTAAATTTTCCCCATCACCGCCCTTCATTAGATATGAATTTCTGGACAAATGATTTCCCATAATTATATACTTTGGTGGCGTATTAGCTCTAAGAGAACTTCTTGGGATTAAAGGTGGTTTGCCCATGCACACGAGTATTTTGACTCTATTGTTAAACAAACATGGCCTTGAACATTTTAAATTTGGAAAAGAACATTTGTTGGGTCATTTTTATATTTTTACGCTTATGAATAAGTTATTCTATTCATTCTTCGATCGATTTGGAGTGGTATACTTAAATGACATCGTAGTATATAGTAAGACATTCAATAAACACTTGCAACATCTACGACAAGTCTTTCAAGTGCTATATGACAATGAATTCTACATTAAGAAAAAAAAATATTTATTCGCCATATAAAAAATAGAGTTCCTTGACTATCACATTCGAAATAGACAACTAATAATAAATTTATTAAAGGTAAAAGCGGTCCTAAACTGGAAGCCACCAACCAAAATTCTGAAGCTACGATCTTTCCTTGGTTGAGTAAGTGATTTCAACTGAATCAGTGCGTACGAGTGTAATGATAATTTATGAGGGAACCATTGATAATAACATTTTTAAAGTCAGAGGCTTTGATCAGGTTCTAAAAGACATACAAAAATCACGGTTTCTCTGAGTATATATTAATATTAAGTAGCGTCATTAGTAGAAGAAAATTTATTTGGAAGAAAGAATTTGGACGAAGGTGAATAGGGCTCTGGGGGAAGAAGATAGTTTAACCAAAATCGTGTATCAATTTGAAGATAGACACGCCGGTGATAGATTATATATTATCAGGTGCAATGAAACATGTGTTATCAAATGATAATATTATAAGTAAATTATAATAATAATTTAATTTATTTAAAATTTTTATTTATATTCATTAAAAAAAATTAATAATTCGTAATTTAAATTATTTAAATTAAAATAACTTAAAATTTGATTAATTTAAAATTAAATTATTTTAATTTTAAATAATTTAAATTTAAAATTTAAAAGTTATATATATATATATATATATATATATATATATATATATATATATATATATAAAAAAAATTTAAAAAATTAAATTAATTTAAAATTTAATGAGTTAAAATATAAAATATTTAAAATTTAAATAATTAAAAATTTGATAAATTTAAAATTTAATAAATTTTTAAAAGAAAGATTTTTATTTTATGATTGATATATATATATAGAGAGAGAGGGACAAAAACTACTTATTTAAATTTGAATGACTAATTTTATATTAAAGTAGAAAGAAAAATAAAAATATTATAGTTAGAAAAATAATTGAAGATTTCCTATGGTGACAAATTAACTTCACTTTGCTTTTTTGTTTTTTTTTTGCTCAAAATTAACTTCACTTTGCTTAGCGCCAATGTAGCAAGTACAGGTGGTATAAATGCCTTTAAAAAGCAAAACATAAAAAGCTTATCCAATGTTTCAAAAGTGGGGAGGAAATTCACTTTTCAATAAGTTTATGTAAAATGTTTATTTGCTCAAGTTTTATTATATAAATGTAATTATTTATAAAATTATATTATATTATTATTATTATTATTAAATACACATGATAATTTTTATTAAAAAATTTAAAATATGGACGTTTGAGGTGCATTTGATTCACTGCATTCACATAACTTTTTCTTTTTTTCTCCCACGGCTGATCTCAAAAAAAAAAAAAAAGAAAAAGAAAAAAGAAAAAGAAAAAGCTATGATGATTTCGGATATGCCTCGAGTTGAACAATATGGCATCACTCTAAAAAGATTATGATAAAAGGAAACATTTCATTCTTTCAAATTCTGAGTGGAAAATGCGCTTTCAGTTTATAAGTTATCCATTAAACTAATTATAAAAATTGTTTCAGAAAGCTAACATGTTTGTGTTTTTTTTTTTCAAGGTTAAATGAAATCGTAAAATAGTAATGAATAATAGAAAGAAAATTAAAAAGGGTTTTGTAGAAGCATGGCACAATAATATTTAAGTGTCTAACATTAAAATCAAAGCAAGCATAGTGCCCACGTGACATTAAAACTAAAATCCTCACTTATCGTTTTTTTTTTTCTTTTTAAAACTATTTTTTTCTGCCATTCATAAAAAGAAAAGTCATAGTGTTACAATATGCTGACATCCAACAGGGTAAACGACGCCGTATCAGTATCGGGGCAGCCCATTAAATTTACATTTCGGCATCGTTAATCTTAATTCTTCTTTTTGTTCTTGTTTTAAATATTTTTTATAATAAAAAATATATTTTATATAAAAAAATTATTACTTAAAATATTATTGAATAAATTTTATCCCTGATATGTAATTATAATATTAATAAATTTAAAATTTTAAAATATATTTATGTATTTTTATTAAATAATTATTTATGCAGCGATTTGAAGTTAATAAAAAAAAAAACGTTGTAGGATCGACTAGATTATTATTTCAGGATATATATATATATATATATTTTTTTTTATTTTTTTTTTATTTTTTTTTTCTTTGAGAATAATTTTCAAGACTCTTTTTTTTTTTTTTTATTTGTAAATTTGTAATTTTTCATCTTCTGGTTTCAAGTTTTTAACTTGACTCAGCGCTCGGTGCCCCTGTCTCGCGGCACTCTCGCCAGAAGCCCGCCTCGCGCTGCTTTGTACGCTCTCATTGAGGGAACCAGAGACTTAGAATTTGTTCAGATCCCGCGCTCTTTCGATCCAGACGCAGGTAAGGTAAGCCAATTGTTCTCGATCTTCGTTTTTCTTCGTTCAAATGCATTTAATTCCCATCCCAAAAGCCTTTGGTTTTAGGAGTTCAGGACGCGTTTGGTTTGCCTAGAAACTTCAAGGAAGAAATTTTTGCTACTGCTTCGTAAGGATTTATTTTTGGCCTAGAAATGCTTTCTGTATTTTTATTTTTGGTTCTTTAAATATAAGGAAATGTGATCGACTCGGTGTCCAGCTGGAGTGTCTGTGCTTAGTTAGGTGTCTCTCCTTTTTTTTTATTTTTTTATAATTTTAATTTGATGAGGTTCGGTGTGGATTGTCTTTGCGTTCATGGATTTTGCTTTACGTTTCGTTTTTCTTTCTTTCTTTCTTTTTTCTTTTTTGGGTTTTTTGTTCTTGTTTGAGGCTGCCAAACAGAGGATTGGATCTACTGTAGTTCGTTTCTCATTTCAGTGTGCATTGATCCGTTGTTCTCTTTCTGATATTGTTGATCTGAAACCGCATATTGATTGCATGGAATTGCACGATTGAGGCACCTGCACCACTTTTCTTGGCATATGTGTGTGTGTGTGTATTTTTTTGTCTTAGATGATTAAACTAGGGTTTTTGAATGGGTTCATTGTATTTTGATTTTAGAGATGACTACTATTGAAGGTGTATTGTAATTTTTTTTTTTTTTTGGATGAGGATGTATAATGTATGCTCTTACTCTGTCAATCCGTTGCTGATCAGAAAACTTCAATGTAGCTAGGGATGTTTGGTGTTTTATGTACGTCTGCTTGAGTGATTGTGAACTTATTTCTAATATGGTGCTTTTGGGCTTTTTGTGATGTAATTTTGCAATTGCTTAATCTTTTCTTATTATATTGGTGAATCTGCTAACAATATTTTTATTGGTTGTATTTGTCAACTATGAAGGGTATGCTTCAGCAAAGTTTGTGTGCCTTCTTTGCATAGCAACCAGTAATTACGTATACAATTGGGTTGCATACAAGTAAGACAGTGCAGACATGGGACGCCTAAAGCTGCAATCTGGAATTAAGGCGATTGAGGAAGAGCCCGAGGACCTTGACAATTTTTATTCTAACAAAACCACTTTAGCATGCATGATTAATGCAGAAGTAGGTGCTGTATTGGCTGTCATGAGGAGAAATGTCAGGTGGGGTGGTCGTTACATGTCAGGTGATGATCAGATGGAACACTCATTGATTCAGTCTTTGAAGGCATTGCGGAAGCAAATATTCTCATGGCAGCATCCTTGGCACACCATCAATCCTGCTGTGTATCTCCAGCCATTTTTGGATGTGATTCGGTCAGATGAAACTGGTGCACCAATCACTGGTGTTGCTTTGTCATCTCTTTACAAGATTTTAACTCTTGACATCATTGATCAGAATACTGTAAATATAGAAGATGCTATGCACTTGGTAGTTGATGCTGTGACTAGTTGCCGGTTTGAAGTGACAGATCCTGCATCTGAAGAAGTGGTGCTGATGAAGATACTTCATGTTCTCCTTGCTTGTATCAAAAGTAAAGCATCAATCATGTTGACTAATCAGCATGTTTGTACCATTGTAAACACTTGTTTCCGTATAGTTCATCAAGCAGGAAGTAAAGGTGAGTTGTTGCAGCGGATAGCTCGGCATACAATGCAGGAACTTATTAGGTGCATTTTTTTCCACCTTCCAGATGTTGACAACACAGAACATGCATTGGTTCATGGTGTAAATTCTGTCCAGGTAGCACAATCACATGATTCAGTCTTCTTTCAATTATACTATCTCCAATTTGTGTCTTTTATTTGCTGCTGAGAAGCTGGAGGAAAGAGAATTTTGAAAGTAAAACAATTTTTTTTTTTTTTAAATTCTTATTGGATGTTTAATTAAACAGGGTAAAGAATTTGAATGAAAAGTATTATTGTTTATCAATTATTAATGAAAAGGGTGAGCCTTGGTGCAATGCAAAGGTTACTTCTTTGTAACTTAGAGGTCATAGGCTTTGTGGAAACAAGAGTAAGGTTGGGCATGTCTAACCGTTCTCTAGACCCCACAATGGCAGTCTTGTGCACTAGGATGACCTTTTTATTTTTATCAATTATAAATGAATGAAGTCCATAAATTTTTCCTTTTGGTTTTCTTGGCGTTTAATTGACAAAAAGTTATTCTTATTCTAATTTTTGTGCATGGACCATAATGAACAGGGTGGTTTAATTCAATATTGGTTTTAATTTCAAAGTCATAGGCACAGAAGTGACTTGGTGCACTGGTTTGAACTAATGTCTTGAAGGTGACCTTGATACTTTGATTACATATTCTTTTTGATAGACTCTTTCTTCAGTGTTTGTTAGTCAGGGAGTGGGTCTGAAGGGTGGTTTGTATGTTATATTTGGAAAGCATACTAGTGTGGCTTTGCAAATCTACCATATAGAACTTTCTGATCATCCCATGGAAACACTTGATATTAATGAATGTTTGATTACTCTAGATTTTCTTTACTGAATAAATGTCAAACCTCCTTTTCTTCTACAGATTGGTGGGCCAGATAATGATTACACTTTTGGGAGTAAACAAATGGAGAACAGCAATGGTAGTTCTGGAGTTGATGGTCAAGCATCCTGTGTCAGCTTGGGTTCCAATGCTTCAATGGTTGAGGGGACAAGTGTGATGGAAGAAAGTACAATGAGGGTTAGTAATAAAAGGGATATGCGTCCATCTGATTTGCACCTCATGACAGAGCCTTATGGGATCCCTTGCATGGTGGAGATATTTCACTTTTTGTGTTCTCAGTTGAATGATGTTGAGCATGTTAGAATGGATCCTAGATCAAATACTGTAGCCTTTGATGAAGATGTGCCTCTTTTTGCCTTGAGTCTAATCAATTCAGCTATAGAACTGGGTGGGCCTTCTATTTGCCACCATCCTAGGTTATTGGGTTTGATCCAGGATGAACTATTTCGTAATCTGATGCAATTTGGGTTGTCAATGAGCCCACTTATTCTTTCATTGGTATGTAGCATTGTTCTCAATCTGTATCACCATCTGCGAACTGAACTCAAACTGCAGCTTGAGGCGTTCTTCTCTTGTGTGATATTGAGACTTGCACAGAGTAGATTTGGTGCTTCATACCAGCAGCAAGAGGTTGCTATGGAGGCTCTTGTAGACTTTTGTAGGCAGAAAACATTTATGGTGGAGATGTATGCCAACTTGGATTGTGACATTACATGTAGTAATGTGTTTGAAGACCTAGCTAATTTGTTGTCAAAGAGTGCATTTCCAGTAAACTGTCCTCTGTCTGCAATGCACATTCTTTCCTTGGATGGTCTAATTGCTGTTATCCAGCGGATGGCAGAAAGGATAGGCAATGGATTGGTTACTCCAGAGCAGCCTCCAGTGAATATTGAGGAGTATACTCCATTCTGGATGGTGAAGTGTGATGACTATAATGATCCTAATCATTGGGTTCCATTTGTCCGCCGCAGGAAGTACATCAAGAGAAGGTTGATGATTGGAGCCGATCACTTCAACCGTGACCCAAAGAAAGGCCTGGAATTTCTCCAAGGAACACATCTCTTGCCTGACAAACTGGACCCGCAAAGTGTGGCCTGCTTTTTTAGGTTCACTGCTGGATTAGACAAGAATCTTGTTGGGGATTTCCTGGGAAATCATGATGAGTTTTGCGTTCAGGTTCTTCATGAATTTGCTGGGACCTTTGATTTTCAAGACATGAATTTGGACACTGCTTTGCGGTTGTTCTTGGAAACTTTTAGACTTCCAGGAGAATCACAGAAGATTCAAAGGGTGCTTGAGGCTTTCTCCGAAAGATACTATGAGCAGTCACCACATAATCTTGCTAACAAGGATGCTGCTCTTTTGCTATCTTATTCACTTATAATGCTCAATACAGATCAGCACAATGTACAAGTGAAGAAAAAGATGACAGAAGACGATTTTATTAGGAATAGTAGGCGCATAAATGGAGGCAATGACTTACCCCGGGAGTACCTGTCAAAACTCTACCACTCAATTTGCAAGAATGAGATTCGCACAACTCCAGAACAAGGAGCTGGTTTCCCTGAGATGACTCCAAGCCGTTGGATTGATCTGATGCACAAATCCAAGAAAACTGCTCCATTCATTGTATCTGATTCCAGGGCCTACCTTGACCATGATATGTTTGCTATAATGTCAGGTCCAACAATTGCTGCTATCTCAGTTGTGTTTGATCATGCAGAACATGAAGATGTTTATCAGACATGCATTGATGGATTCTTGGCAGTTGCAAAAATTTCAGCATGCCATCATCTTGAAGATGTATTAGATGATCTAGTTGTTTCTTTATGTAAGTTCACAACGCTCTTGAATCCATCATCAGTTGAGGAACCTGTTCTTGCCTTTGGTGACGACACAAAGGCCAGGATGGCAACCGTGACAGTTTTCACCATTGCGAATAGGTATGGTGACTATGTCCGCACGGGCTGGAGAAATATACTAGATTGCATTTTACGATTGCATAAGCTTGGTCTTCTTCCAGCCCGTGTGGCCAGTGATGCAGCTGATGAATCAGAAGTTTCTCCTGATCCTGGTCATGGAAAACCTCTTACAAATTCTCTGTCTTCAGTTCATATGCAGTCTATTGGAACCCCCAGAAGGTCTTCTGGTTTGATGGGCCGATTCAGTCAGCTCTTATCTCTTGACAGTGAGGAGCCAAGATCACAACCCACCGAACAGCAACTTGCTGCCCATCAACGTACGCTTCAGACAATCCAAAAGTGCCATATTGATAGCATATTTACTGAGAGTAAGTTTTTGCAAGCTGAATCCTTATTGCAGCTAGCACGAGCTCTCATCTGGGCTGCAGGACGGCCTCAGAAAGGTAACAGTTCTCCAGAGGATGAAGATACTGCTGTTTTCTGTCTAGAGTTGCTTATTGCCATTACGCTGAACAACCGGGACAGGATTGTACTATTATGGCACGGTGTTTATGAGTACATAGCTAATATTGTCCAGTCAACTTTAATGCCTGGTGCACTGGTAGAGAAGGCTGTTTTTGGACTCCTCCGAATTTGTCAGCGTCTGCTTCCCTACAAAGAGAACCTGGCTGATGAACTTTTGAGGTCACTGCAACTTGTGTTGAAGCTTGATGCTCGTGTTGCAGATGCATATTGTGAACAGATTACACAAGAAGTAAGTCGCCTTGTGAAAGCAAATGCCACACACATCAGATCACAAATGGGTTGGCATACAATTACGTCCCTACTTTCTATAACAGCTCGGCACCCAGAAGCTTCTGAAGCAGGATTTGATGCACTAGTGTTCATCATGTCTGATGGAGCTCACTTGTTGCCAGCTAACTATGTTCTTTGTGTTGATGCTGCGAGGCAGTTTGCAGAATCTCGTGTGGGACAGGCAGAAAGGTCTGTGCATGCCTTAGATCTTATGGCAGGTTCTCTTAATTGTTTAGTTTGGTGGTCTCAAGAGGCCAAACAAGCAATGGGCGAGGAGGAAGCTGCTAAATCATCACAGGATATTGGAGAGATGTGGCTGAGACTCATGCAAGGATTAAGAAAAGTTTGTTTGGATCAAAGAGAAGAGATCAGAAACCATGCTCTTTTATCATTGCAAAAGTGCTTGACGGGTGTGGATGGGATTAACTTGCCCCATGGTTTGTGGCCACAGTGTTTTGATCATGTAATCTTCACAATGCTCGATGACCTGCTTGAAATTGCTCAGGGACACTCCCAGAAAGACTACAGAAACATGGAAGGGACACTTATACTTGCTGTAAAGCTCCTGTCAAAAATATTTTTACGATTACTTCATGACCTTTCGCAGACAACATTCTGCAAATTATGGCTGGGAGTGCTGAGTCGGATGGAAAAGTATGTGAAGATAAAAGTAAGAGGGAAGAAGAGTGAGAAGCTCCATGAAGTAGTGCCAGAGCTCCTTAAGAACATTTTGCTTGTAATGAAGACTAGGGGAGTGCTTGTGCATAGGAGTGCCTTGGGTGGGGATAGCCTGTGGGAGCTAACTTGGCTACATATCAACAACATTGCTCCATCTTTGCAATCAGAGGTGTTTCCTAATCAAAATTGGGAGCAATCTCAGCCGAAACAGGGCGAACAAGGTGGAAGCTTGGTGTCTGATGAAGCCAGTCCTATTCCTTCAAGTGAACCTGTGGCTCTTGAAGGTGGTGGCACTCGAAGTTGACATTTGCTGGGATTGTTCATGCAAATTAGACTTGTTATATATGTAGCAGAGAGCACATTATTTCGAGCATTGAGATACGATTTTTTCCCTTTTTCTCCCACATTCAGGCATTTGAACCAAGTGATGGCGCTCTTCAAATTTCGTCAAGTCTTAAATGATGATTTACACGGTTGGTTAAAATGGCACAGATCATATGAGATGAATGTGATGAAACTCCTTGATTCAAGAAGCGAATATGCTGGTCAAGCACAAGTGCAAGTTCACTTCCGTTGTTTGGTGCCCTTCTCATGACTGCCTTGCATTGTGTTCACTAAAAGGAGATTTCTGTGAAAGAATTTTGTGTATTTCTCTAGGATCTCTGTATGTCGTTTCTGCAGATGAAATGCCTCGATGACAAAGAAAGAAGCATTGTATTTACTCATGGTAATGCAGCGTTTTTGTTTTGGCTACAAGTTTACATTATGCCTTTGTGCCGCTTGCCCAATGTAGAATTTCTTCCAAAAGAGTTTCATTTTTCCTTCAAGATGGTTTTGGTAATTACCATGTGGAACGTCACAGCTGCCTTTCTTGTCTCTGAAAGAGTACAATCGGGTTAGAGCGCGGCAAAATTTATAGTCTTCGGGCTCTAATTTGGAGACAGTTGTATGTGTTTATGGAAATGAAAAATGCTATTATTGTTGTGTAAATTTATGATTTTATAGGCCTCTTAATGACCGAAAAATAGTAAGGGGATACGGTTCATGAAAGAGAGTGGTAGTCCCGTCTGGTTGTGGTTTGGGGTTTGTTCTTTCGTTGTGGAAACTCGGCGGAGCAAAGTCAATTGAGCCCACCTGAAATTGGATCACAATGAATCTATGTTTCGTTATATCTGATTTTGTGCTTTCCCCTTTCCATCTGCCAAAATATGCTTTCCTAAGCCAAGAAATTCAAAAGGGAAAACGGAGTTATATTATAACAAACTCAAGGTTTGTAGTGTTGTCAAATTCAGTTTTATATGTTATGATTCGGCTGTAAACAAATGTAATATTTTCAATACGAAGATTCCATCCTTTAACCTTTTTTATTGGATCGAGTTTGAGATTGGCTATATTGGGAGAAAATTGTTAGAATAAGAATCTTATTTTTTTTTTAATATTTAGATAATTTATTATTAAATTTTTAAAAATAAAATAAATTTTTAATTTTTTATCGTCATATTATAATATATATATATATATATATATATATATAATTAAATTTTATTTTTTTATTAAAATAATTTTTTTATAGATAATTTATAATAATAATTATTTGTGAAATTTAAATAATTTTTTTTAAAAATAATATAAAATAATTAAGTTATTTAATTTTCTTAACAATTTGTATCAAATAAAAAATTTAAATTAAAAATTAAATTTTGATTCGGTTATATTGAACCAAAAAAAAAAAAAAGGTTGATACCAAATAAATTATTACTGATTTGGTAGTTTTGATGAATATTTGTATATTAAAAACTTAATTTCAAAATTTCTGTAGGTAAAAACATTAAGGAATTTGATGATAAGTTCGGGTGCAACCGTTTAGCCGATTAATTGGGGTCGTATTAACACTTTTTTAATAAAAAAATAAATAATTTAAATATAAAATTTTAGTTTAATATGTAATATTTTTTAATTATAAATAAAATTATATATATATATAATTATTTTTTTAAGAATTTTTTTAAAATATTTTTTATGAAATAAAAAAATAAAAATTGATGTTCAATAATTTTATTAAAAATAATTATATTAAATTTATATTACATAATAAGTTAGACTGTTCACAAATTTTTTTTTGAAAAAAAATTATAAATTAGAAAGTTCCTAGAAAAGGTTTTAACGAAATTTCCCTTTTCAGAAAAAGCATATAGTATTAATTAGGAAAGATAAAAAATAAAAAATAAAAGGAATTTCAGATTATTCCCTTATTCAACCCATCGTCCTAAATTCTTACCCGGATTTGCCTTCGTTACTCCGAGAGACACAGTGAGAGTTACGCACAGATTCCTCCGAGATTTGCTCGATCCACGGAGGTAAAAGCCATAGCCGTTGATCTGAACTTTCTTTCTTTTTCATTTTATCCCTTTTTTCAACTACACTTTAATGTTTCTATTTGAATCTTTTTCGGCTTAGCTGATTAGTTTTAATTTATATTGAAGAGATTGGAGCGATTATTGTTATTGGGTTGTGCTCAAAAATCAATCTTGTGCAGATATGGGGCGTTTAAAGTTGCAATCTGGGTTTGAGGCAGTGAAGGGGGAGGAGTGTGGACCTCCTGTTCAAAAGAGAATTCTTTGGCCTGCATGATTAATGCGGAAATTGGTGCAGTACTGGCAGTTATGAGGAGAAATGTCAGATGGAGTGGTCGTTATGGCGATGATCAGCTGGACCACTCATTGATTCAGTCTTTCAAGTCACTGCGTAGGCAGCTATTCTCATGGCGGAACCTCTGGCATACTATTGACCCTTCATTGTATCTGCAGCCATTTTTAGACGTGATTCGATCTGATGAAACGGGTGCACCAATCACTGGTGTTGCTCTGTCGTCGGTTTATAAGATTTTGACTCTTGATGTGATTGATCGGAATACTGTTAATGTTAAGGATGCCATGCATTTGGTAGTTGATGCTGTGACTAGTTGCCGATTTGAGGTCACGGACCCTGCCTCAGAAGAAGTGGTGCTTATGAAGATTCTTCAGGTTCTTCTAGCTTGTGTCAAAAGTAAAGCGTCGGTCTTGCTGGGTAACCAGCATGTTTGTACCATAGTGAATGCTTGTTTTCGTATAGTTCATCAAGCTGGAACTAAAGGTGAATTGTTGCAGCGGATAGCTCGTCACACCATGCATGAACTTGTTAGGTGCATTTTTTCACACCTTGCAGACATTGGTCATGAGGAATGTGCTTTAGTCAATGGACTTGATGCTGTCAAACGTGAGGTATAATACAACAATATGCTGCATTCTTCTTGATAATTTCAATGCTCTTTTTATGCCCTTTTGTATCATTGAGTTGGTAGGATAGGAGAAGTAGAAGGGAGAAAATAGATATATTTTTTTTTTGTATGCTGGATTAATTATGATAGATTGCTTGACTGAAAAATTAAAGCTGGCTGTCATTCAAGGCTGGTTATCTGCTGTGACATATTATACAGACTTATAAATGATTGCCTGTGATGACCTATCATCCAACTTATTGGGAGGGAGCGGAACAATTATGTGATCTTTTAGGATTATTTGTCATTGTTGGTGATCAAGTAAATTCATGCTAGCCATGTGTAGCTTGAAGAGGGAGTTTTCTGTATTTTGCTCCTTTAAGAATATTCAAAACCTTTTTCTTCAACAGATCGGTGCAACACAATGATTATGCTTTTGGCAGTAAAAAGCTGGAGAATGGAAACAATGGTTCTGAATTTGATGGTAAGCCATCCCCTGCAAACTTAGGTTCCAGTGTTTCCACAGTTCAGGTGGCAAGTGGGGTTGAAGGGAATATGATTCAAGCTGGTAGCAGTCATGATGATTTTTCATATGATGTGCATCTCATGACAGAGCCATTTGGTGTCCCTTGCATGGTGGAGATATTTCACTTCTTGTGTTCTTTGTTGAATGTGGTTGAACATGTGGGAATGGATCCAAAATTAAATACTATAGCATTTGATGAAGATCTGCCCCTTTTTGCATTAGGCTTAATCTATTCAGCTATGGAATTAGGTGGACCGTCTATGCGTCATTATCCTAGGCTATTAAGTCTGATTCAGGATGAGTTATTTCGTAACCTCATGCAATTTGGCTTGTCAAGGAGCCCTCTTATTCTCTCAATGGTATGTAGTATTGTTCTCACTCTGTATGACAATCTGCGTACTGAACTCAAACTACAGCTCGAAGCTTTCTTCTGTTGTGTGATTTTGCGGCATGCACAGAGCAGATATGGTGCTTCATATCAGCAGCAGGAGGTTGCCATGGAGGCTCTTGTGGACTTCTGCCGGCAGAGTACATTTATGGTGGAGATGTATGCAAACTTTGATTGTGACATTACATGCAGCAATGTGTTTGAAGACATTGCTAATTTGTTGTCAAAGAGTGCATTTCCTGTGAACTCTCAGTTATCTGCAACCCACATTCTTGCTTTGGATGGTTTGATTGCTGTTATTCAGAGGATAGCTGAAAGGATAGGGAATGGATTGGCCAGTTCAGAACAGGCTCCTCTGAATATTGAGGAGTATACTCCCTTCTGGACAATGAAGTGTGACAAGTATGGGGATCCTAATCAATGGGTTCCATTTGTCCGCCGTCGGAAGTACATTAAGCGAAGATTATTGATTGGAGCTGATCATTTCAACCACGACCCCAAGAAAGGCCTAGAGTTTCTCCAAGGAGCACACCTCCTGCCTGACAAACTTGACCCGAAAAGTGTGGCCTGCTTTTTCAGGTACACTGCCGGGTTAGATAAGAATCTTATTGGGGATTTCCTGGGAAATCATGATGAATTTTGTGTGCAGGTTCTTCATGAATTTTCTGGGACCTTTGATTTCCAAGATATGAATTTGGATCATGCTTTGAGGTTGTTCTTGGAGACATTTAGACTGCCTGGGGAAGCACAGAAAATTCAAAGGGTGTTGGAGGCATTCTCTGAGAGATACTATGAGCAGGTTCCACATATCCTAGCTAACAAGGATGCTGTACTTTTGTTGTCTTACTCACTTATACTGCTCAACACAGATCAGCACAATGTCCAGGTGAAGAAAAAGATGACAGAGGAAGATTTCATTCGGAATAATAGAAGCATCAATGGAGGCAATGACCTGCCCAGAGAATTTTTATCTGAGCTTTACCAGTCAATTTGCAGGAATGAGATACGCACAACTCCTGAGAAAGGAGTTGGTTTCCCTGAAATGACCCCAAGCCATTGGATTTATCTAATGCACAAATCCAAGAAGACTGCTCCGTTCATTGTATCAGATTCTAATGCCCATATTGACCATGACATGTTTGCTATATTGTCAGGTCCAACCATTGCTGCCATCTCTGTTGTGTTTGATCATGCAGAATATGAAGATGTTTATGAGACCTGTATTGATGGATTCTTATCTGTTGCAAAGGTTTCAGCATGCCTTCATCTTGAAGATGTTCTAGATGATCTAGTTGTTTCTCTTTGTAAGTTCACAAACCTCTTGAATCCATCTTTTGAGGAACTTGTGCTAGCCTTTGGTGAGGACACAAAGGCCAGGATGGCAACTATGGCAGTTTTCACCATTGCAAATACGTATGGTGACTATATTCGTGCAGGTTGGAAAAATATTTTGGATTGCATTTTACAGTTGCACAAAGTTGGTCTTCTGCCAGCCCATGTTGCCACTGATACTGCTGATGAATCTGAGCTTTTTGTGGACTCTGAGCAGGGAAGACCTCCTATAAATTCCTTACCTTCAGTTAAAATGCAATCTGTAGGAACTATGAGGAGATCTGCTGGATTGATTGGCCGGGTCAGTCAGCTCTTATCTCTTGACACTGAGGAGCCAAGATCTCAACCCACTGAACAAGAACTTGCTGTTTATCAGTCCACACTGCAAACTGTCCAAAAGTGCCATATTGACAGCATATTTACTGAGAGTAAATTCTTGCAAGCAGAATCTTTAGTAAATCTTGCACAAGCACTCATCCGGGCTGCGGGGCAGTCTGAGAGAGGAAACAGCTCTCTGGAAGATGAAGATACCGCAGTTTTCTGCCTGGAACTGCTTATTGCAATTACATTGAACAACCGGGACAGGATTCTGTTACTGTGGCAGGGTGTTTATGAGCACATAGCTGCTGTTGTTCAATCAACTGTGTTGCCTTGTGCCTTAGTAGAGAAGGCAGTTTTTGGACTTATTCAAATTTGCCAGCGGTTGCTCCCCTATAAAGAGAACCTGGCTGATGAGCTTTTAAGGTCACTGCAACTAGTTTTGAAGCTTGATGCCCATGTTGCTGATGCATATTGCGAACATATTACACAGGAAGTTAGTCGCCTTGTGAAAGCAAATGCCACACACATCAGGTCTCTAACAGGATGGCGTATAGTTATATCCCTACTTTCTGTCACAGCTCGGCACCCAGAAGCTTCTGATGCAGGATTTGACGCTTTGTTCTTTATTATGTCCAATGGAGCTCACTTGTTGCCAGCCAATTATGTTCTTTGTGTTGATGCATCCAGGCAGTTTGCAGAGTCTCGTGTGGGACACGTAGAAAGGTCTGTGTGTGCACTAGATCTTATGGCAGATTCTGTTGATTGTTTGATTAGGTGGTTTAATGAGGCCCAGGTGGCAATGGGGGAAGAGGAAGCTACAAAGTTGTCTCAGGATATTGGGGATATGTGGCTGAGATTAGTGCAGGGATTACACAATACTTGTTTGGATCCGAGAGAGGAGGTCAGAAACCATTCTCTTTTATCATTGCAGAAATGCTTGATAGTGGTTGATGGGATCAAATTTCCACATAGTTTGTGGTTACAATGTTGCGATCTAGTAATCTTCACAATGCTTGACAACCTGCTTGAGATCGCACAGGGGCGCTCACAAAAAGAGTACAAGAATATGGAAGGTACACTTGTCATGGCTATAAAGCTCCTCTCAAGGTTGTTCTTACAGTTACTCAATGAAGTTGGAAAGTTAACAACTTTTAGCAAATTGTGGTTGGAAGTTCTTGCACGTATGGAAAAATATATGAAGGTGAAAGTAAGAGGAAAGAAGAGTGACAAGCTCCAGGAAATCATACCAGAGCTCCTCAAGAACATCTTGCTTGTAATGAAGACTAGGGGGGTGCTAGTGCAAGGGAGTGCTGTAAGCAATAGCTTGTGGGAACCTACATGGGTACATGTCAATAACATTGCCCCATCCTTGCAATCGGTGGTGTTTCCTGCTCAAGAGTCGGAGCAGTCAGAGCATGAGCAGGGTGAAACAGGTTCTGTTCCTTCAAGCAAATCGGTAGGTTCAGAAGGCATTGGCACTGGAAGTTAATATCAGTATGTTGTCGACCCAAATAGGTTTACCTATAGTGGAGAGTGTGCTATTACATACAGAGTTGGTACTATTTCATGTTCAGACAATGCAACTAACTGGGGGATAATAGTACAATCTTGGAAAGATTTGTCAGTGGTTCAGAACTTTTGGATCCAATTGCATGGAAGAACGAAGCCGGCATGTCGAAATTCCATGTTCAATGATGTTTCAAGACCGATGGATGATGAAATCACATTCACACGATTCTTTTTGTGCTCTGCATGATCTAATGGCTCTTGCAGAACGAGCATAAATAGATGTTATTGGATTTGTCTTTTGTACTTTCAAGTCTGAGTGGGCTGGGGTTTTCACATTCTCTTATGATGGGCAGGAAGTTGCTAAGTGGGACTGAAAAGGCCACAATTGTTTTGTTGATATTGCACTAAGGATTTCCTCTTCCTCTTGGTGCTAGATATATTTATTGGTCCTATTTGATACACTAATACTTCAGGAAGTACAAGACATTCTGAAAAATATTGAAAACATTAATTTGCTAAACTGTGATAAGATGAATTTCTCCGTCGGTTTACCATATTTTGTTTGGCTGGCTGCTTTATGGACAAAATATAGAGCTTTTAGCTTTTTATGTTATGATATTGCTTATGCAGCTCAATATATAGAACTGCTATGCTGATGTAAGCCTGCATATCTTGTTGGAACCAGAGGCATGGCTTATCTTCACAATGAGCCAAATATCACAGGGACTCAAAACAGAGGTACATTGCATCAAATTCAGTTAGCAATTAATCATACTTGTTTGTTTTGTTGTTGCTTTCATTAGTGTTATATGATTACTACCATAGGGTACAGCTTTAGTCTTTTCCCAATAAAAGAAAATTTCCTCTCTTTTTTGCTTTTATTCTGGCCGCCAGCAGTGGGGACATGCAGTGCCTGATTGCTTTAACTTATTACACATTATCCCCCAATTCTTAGGAATGTTGTCTTAGTCAACTCCAATGTAGACCGTGTGAAAGTTGTGGGATTTTGGACATGATGTGTGCAAAATGACTGGCTGAGACGTTGTGAGTTTCTGTTGTAAAATATTCTCAGAACCCAAACAAAACATGGCATCCTACTCATTTTCTCCTCTCTCATGCATTTCTCTTGTAAATTTCTCAACAAGATAGAACCTGACATCATACATTTTTTTGGTACTTTCCAGTTCATGCTCAACAATGTATTTAGCACCTTAAGTGTTTCTCCAAGTTGAAACGTTTGTTGGTTAAAAAGCAACCAAAACTTCATTCTATTCATATTTTATTTCTTTCATTGAAAAAATTGAAACCACGGCATGCATGGAATAACCTCTATCCTCTGCATGAATCTCCAACGTAGGAAGATCAGACTGCCAATTTCTCTCTTGTGAACCTTTTTATAACTTAATGGAGCAGTCTTAGGCTACTGATATGAACAGAAGATCTTCCTTCTTGGACATTCTGAACAAGCTTGAAAATAATCAAGGTAATGCCACCAGCAGATCACCACTGTAACATATCCAACGCATAAGGGCTAAGAGCAATGATTTAGAAAGAAATGCAGAGGCCTTTGACGTTCCTGCTGGATTTTTGTTGGTTTTGTGCAAAATGTGCCCTCGATTTATCAATGACTGCAATAGCTGATCTTTCCTATTGCTCCTATGTTGACCTTGAGCCCATGTTAAAAAAATTTACTCAACTGACAATTCATGTAAAATGTTCAAGGTAATCGATTTAAGTTTCACGGTTTTCCGGTTTGCTATTTTATCCAGCCACCATGGTGGCCAAGGTAAAGGATCCTGACAGGTACCTGTGGTCTGTGGATCATTTGGGTTCATATATACTACCTGGAGGAACTTATAATTAAAGCATTGCATAGCTGATATTGCTTTTCTCTTCAACTCGAGTGCTGATGGTAGGCTAAATCATTCTCATCCCACTAAAGTGAAAGTTGTCAAAAGTGCAATTGTTCAAAGGCTATGGGCACCGATTAAGAAGCAATGAAAGCACATGAAAACATTGGTACCTGTATAAGTCAGCTGCTATGTGGCAGGCAAATTGTTAAAGTTCCCATGTAATCTAACAAACTAAGAAAATCATTCTTTGACACAGCATACTTATAAATCTGTATGATAGTAAACTATGGCTGCATAGAGAGTTCCACAAATTCTTGAAAAAAAGAAACCTAAATAAGCTTCTTTTTCTGGAAAAAAGTCCTCAAATGCCATACTTGTAGCCCTGCCACTGATAAGCAAACAAGAAGTGATAGAAAACTTAACCAGCCCATCCTTGAGTTAGTTGATCGGTTCAAGTCTTGCATTTCTTCCTCTCTGAAATAAGTAACAACCATGTTAAAAAGAGTGTACTTAATAAAACCAAAATACATCTGTTTTTTACAGATGTCAAAGGAGAGATATGGCTCCTACCTTTCACGTAGATAATACATCTCCTCCTGAATAGCCATAACATTATCGTACATCTTCTTCAGCTCTAGTTCCATAACCTGAAATTTTAATATAACTGTATAAGTTTATGTCCTCTTGACTCCTCAAAATTTGAAGAATGAAACTGATGCAGATGTTCTGGTATAAAGATAGAAATTTTGAGATAATAAATAATATATCAGAATCAAGTGAAGAATAATGTCAAAATAGAGCATCTTTCCCATTACTGTGTCCAGTCCAAATTCCACCACGTGGAGAACCAAATAATGAATGTCAAACCCAAGGCACCGTATTTACTATCTAATATCTAATACCAAGCCACCGCAAAAAGCTTTAACTTGTACTTAATCCAGCAATGCATAGATAACTTGATTATAAATCTTGCAGGGTATCGGTTTATTGCAGTCCCTACCTCCTAAGAAATTACATTTACACTCTCAACTCTTGAGAACTCTCTATTCCATAGCATGCAAATCAATAACTGGATGCTGTGAAAATCTTTAATTTTCCAGTAGATTTCCATTCTTTAGCTACCAACCAATGGATGCCTGATTGCTACATGTATAGGATCAAGGGCTAGACTGAGTTGTTTTGTCTATTCTTCCATGTGATCTGAACTCTTGAATTCTCACTGTCCCAAATAAGAAAATGTAAGGCTATGTTTCTTCCAATACACACATGATGGTGTTGGATCTGATTGATTTTGCAAGGCATGCATTAACAACAACAGAACAGTGTAAAGTATAAATAAAAGGCACATATTTTTCTACAATATTAGTTTAGTGATTTTTGTTTTTTAGTATTTGAGTAGTTTTAGTTAGTGTTCCTGGCTTGGTGAGTCTTTTATTCTGTGATGAATTGTCTGCACCAGACCTACTTTTTGTCTCCGTGGACTGACGAGTAAGGTGTTCAGCAAGAAGAGGATTGCACCGTCCTTCTCACTTCTGAGTCTCTGACTGTCCCAAAACCAATACTAGCTTTCATATCCATGACCTTTCTCTACTTGGGCCTCCGGCTAACAATGGTTATAAGCATCAAACCTCACCCATCATACCATTACAAACTGAATTGATTTAAATGAATGAAACTAATTGGCATTGATGATAAAAAACTTCCCTTGATATCTCTAAGAAAACCATCTAAATGCAGTTTGCTGTAGATTCATCCTCTATGTTTATAATCCAAAACTTGATGTTTCTTATGAAGTAAAACTACCACCACAAATACAAAATCAAACAAACAAGCCTTACATAAAATCAAAAAGAAAAAAGGAGAATTAAAGAGAAGAAGGTAGACTCACTTCAACGGAGCCTTTCTTGGCAACATTGGACCAGTCCTTAGCAGCCATACCACTTCTCCACTCAAACTCGACGGTCAACGTGATCGGTGGCTTATGCTCCTCCGCAAAGAAACATGCCATGTAGTCCCCCTTCTCTGGCGCCGTGAACGCAAAATTCCCCAAACCCACCTTCTCAGCTTCGTGGTAAACATTCCCATAGCTCGACGTCACCTACTCCAACTCACCAAAAATTAAGCAACAAAAAAGCCTGAAAATTTACAAAAACCATCCAAAAAATCCAAAAAAATAAAAGGAAATATATATATTTTAATAATATTATTATTATTAATTACCTTGACGGTGAGCTTGTGGGAGTCAGGTAAGGGGTGGCCTTCGTTGGGATTGAGGACGTCGTACTTGCCAACAGTCAAGGCACCGCTTTTGATGTCTTCTGATATGCATTTGGTGCGTCCCGATTCCAGGTCGAACCGCAGTGATTCCGATGTAGACGATAATACCCATATCGTCGCCGTTATTACAACAACAGAAAGTTGTAATAATCTAGTGGCGATCATGGCTGTCCCTGGTTGGGATTATTATCAGTTTCGGTTTTGGGATTTTGGATTGGCTGCAGACAGAGGAGACAGAGCAAGCAAGCGTTTGCTGTCTGTCTTCTTGAGTTGGTGTTGTTTTGCGACTCCGTAACGAATGTGAAGTCAAAAAGGGTTTTCGCCAAATGGTGGCTTTCAATTGGATGGGACACGTTTTGAGATGAAATCCGTACCCGTCATTGGCCCGGACCCGTTTATTCAAATTATTAATCCAGTCGATGGGTCACGGGTCATGAATTGAACCGATTAGACATATATATATATATATATATATATATATATATATATGTATGTGCGTGCGTGTGTGTGCAAGTATGTGTGTATGTATGTATGCTTAGATATTGCAGATTCTGTATTTCTTTGAAATGTGAGACACCATGGGAGAAATTCTACCTCGGATTTTTTATTTATTTACTTTTCATATTAAAAAAAATAATATGATAGAGATATTAGATATTATTTTTATGAGTTTATTAAAATTTTTTGATTCAATTCATGCAAAAATGTTTAAGTTAAAAATAAAAATAATTGAGATAGAAAGATAAAAAATATTTTTGATTTTATTGTAACTTACAATAAAATTAAAAATATTTTCTATAGTAAATTTTAGGAAGTTTTTATAGTAAGTAAAAGGCAAGTGAAAGGTAATTATGAAAATTTTAAATCAAATTTATAGTTAATAAATTTTTTCATATCTTTTTTAGTTTTTTTCTTAAAACTCTATTATGTTTCTTTTTTATTATTATTCTTCTTTTACTTTATGTTCCTAACTAATTTTTACTTTGACCTCTAACAATTGGTGTTAGAATGGTCATCCTTAGCTATTTCTTACTCCATACTCTTATTTTTCTTCTCTTATTAATCTTATTTTCTTATTCTTTCATTTCTTCTTTTATTTTTATATTCTTTATTCTTCTTCTTCAATTTCTCATATATATGTTATTCTTCTTATAAAAATAAAAAATAAAATAAAACAAAGGGCTAATCTTTTAAGCTTTAATGATATTGCACACAATACTAGAAAACCAAATCTAGAAGCATGACAAGTAGCTCCATTTTATAGTGAAGAGGTTACAATAGTTAAAGTTAATCCCAAAATAGTCATAGGCCTTAACATAGACATGATTCAAGCCTTGAATAGCTTCCATGTCAAAATCAAGGCTTTGTTTAAGTCGATCTTCAAATTATTGCCTTAATGTTATAATATGGAGGTGTAAGATGAACGTTTTATTACAAGGACTCCCTTTATAGTTGTTTTTCTTGATATTACAATTATTTTCACTAATGAAAGTCTAAAATCAAAATTAGGCAAACCAATCAGTTACAACAAAATCATAGAATTGAACAAGATTGTTACAACACCTAGAGACAAAAGCCTAACAACAAAGACATCACTCATGGCTAGTGCCTATGGTTTTCTTCCTTTGTCCACCTTTCCCACCATAGAAGTTGGGGAGAGCAAAGTGAAAGGTCTTCTTTAATGAAACTAGTCAATATTCTTATGGTGAAAGAACCCATATAAAGCTATTTTTATTTAATGACCAAAAATTTAAAAATTTGTGGTCTAATATGAAATTTTCAGAGGTGTTCTTGGCTCCACTTCTAGAATGGGTGGTAATGTGGTAGAGATCCATAAGAGAAAGCATCAAAAGTGCATGCTTAAGGAGCAGAGAGGAGGGATCTAAGTCCAGTAGTTGGTGACATCAATCCTTTCCATTGCCATGAAAAAGAACATCAAAGTCTTAGTAACAATAATTGTTAAGGAAAGGAGGCACTTCCATTCTAATTAGGCATATGATAATCGAATAAGTTCATTTGGAAGGTGTTTTCCTACAATAATGCTAAGAACAATGTCCTTTATTGCCTTGAGTTCTTCAATTGTACCAGATATCAATACTAGTATCATCACAATGGTGTCATTCTTGACATCATTTTCAAAATCTTTTGTAGAGCTCAGTTAATGCCCTTAGTTATTGATTTCTTTGACTAATATATAGGATACAAGTTTAATTATCATGAATTCACTCTTGATTTTCTCTTATATAAAGTTAAACAACATACTTAGACATTTATAGTCAATTGGGCTTGTTTTTCCCTAAAAGCATTAACATAATTTCTATGTGCCCCAAAGCAATAAGTCCATCTACATAAAGACTTTATGTTCAACGCAAAAAGTTTAATGGTATAGGAATTAATTTAAGTTTCACAATTCATTAGAATGTTGAAAGTAAAGCCACACATGTTGTCTTAAGATGGTTAGTTGTCCTTGATTCTTCTTTTGCATGCATTGCTATTATAGAACAAGAGTGATCTCTATGGAGTGAGACATTCTACTTAGTTCTTCCTATGGAATCTTGGATTATTCAATTAAATGGTGCATTAAAAATAAATGAGTGAAGTAGCTAAACCAAAGCCTTGATTAAATTGGTTTGTTCAAGTTTAAAGTGTGCAAACTTACATTTTAAATAATCTAGTAACACTTTAGAATGCTAAATTTGTACAAGCAACTATCTATGGTAGAGAATTGTATGAGAAATTGGCTTTGTGGAATTTTTAATTCCTTTATGTATGGAGTTATAACAATTAATGGTATTAATGTGTATTCAATCATTCTATCAACGAAAAGGCAAATTGCAAGAAATCAAAAGGGAAGATTTTCAAATGATAATTTATCCTTCATGGGTAATAACTATCATAAGGAGGCCTATGAATTGCTTATAAAGATGATTGAAATCATTGTTCTCCTTTATGCAATCACACTTTTTAGAGTTGCTTTTTCAATCCTTAAGGACAAGGAATTTTTTTTTTTTTTGGAGGAAAGAGAATTGTTAAGACTTAACAAGTAATTAAGAATCTGGCTTAACCCAAACAAAAAGGCCTAAGTCAACAATAAAAGCAATTGAGATAAAGAGGGGCAAATAATAGCTATTTTGTATTATTTTGATATCATTATAATTAGGCCACGGTAGGAAGAGGGTTTTAGGAAGTTTCCATAGTCATGTATATAAAGTAAGTAGAGATTAAGTGAAAGGTAATTATGAAAATTATAAATCAAATTCCTAGTTAATGAATTATTCTCTCTCATACATTTCTTATCTCAAAACTTGACTTTGTTTATCTCTAATAATTCTTCTTCTTCCCATCTTCTTCTTTTACCTTCTATTCCTAACTAATTTCTACTCTAGTCTCTAACAAAGTCCAAATTATGAGTTAATAAAAAAGATTTACTACATGAGTAGTGATGACTTCAAACAAGATTCCTTTACACTTGATTACAATAATTATCCTTTCCAATATACTATTTTTATGGCATTCTCTTCAAATATATTGTTTAAAATGGTCTAGACTTTGCTTTTAGTCATTTAATAATCTTAATATGTTCATATGTATAATTTGTTCTGTATGCGAGTAATTAAGTCTTAAGTGTGCTAACAGGCATCCTAGATGTCAATGGACTACCTAGAGTTTACAAATGTATTCTTTATTAGATTTGTTTTATGAATTATTTCTAAACTATGAGATTTCTTTATATGTTCAACATGTAAATGAAAATTTTCTTCAAATTTTGAAAGCATGTAGTCATGTGCCTGAAAATGACACCTCTTTCTTCAAATTTTCTTCACACTTTCTATGAAGTTTAACCCCGCCGGGAATGACAAATTATCATCTAGGATCTTTTTCTTTCACCTCGCGCTTCTTGAATAAATTAACTACGGTATAGCCTTTCAACAATATTGATTCACATATATTTTTTATTGCTTAGTTATTAGTTAATTGGGGCTGTAGAGTTCTGAAACAAACCTTTCTGAGAGAGCCAGGCTTGTAGGCTCATATCAATAGGATATCACAAGAGAGAGCTATTAGCATATAGACCTTGTCTAGTTTAAAAATTGCTACAACATCATGCTTTGATTCTCTTGAACAAGGGGAACATACCATTCAACAAAAGTTTGAATGTCGTCTTTAATTTGTTTCACAGTTTTGATAGCTTTTAATGTTATTTTTAGGTCTTATCCTTGATGAATAGTGAATAAATTATGGGCAGCAATGATGTAAAAAATATTGGTGCTATGTTTCATCAAGAGGATTTGGAGACCAATAGAGATGATGCTGCCCCTCGAGATTCAACAAAGAGTATGGACCATTGTTATGGAAATTATGGAACACCGCACACGCACGCTTGATTCATTATTGGGAGCAACGGCGGCACATGACAAGCATTCCTACATACCTCCATGGTGATTGAAATTTCAAATATGAGTACATAAGTATATGTTAAAAAATTTTATTTAAAAATAAAAAAAAAACATAAATAAGAAAAACTCGTAAATTTGAGGTATTAAGATTTTGAATGGTTACCAAGAAACAATTGACTAAGAAATATAATACAAAAGGGTTTTCGTGTGGTCTTTAACTAATTTAGATCCTCCCGGAATCTGTTGTGCATAAATGTATCGCCATGAACTTGTAAATATTCCATGTAGTAGTGTAGTTTCCTGCCTTCTTATTCCTGCCATGTTTTGTTTGGAACCCATCACTCATTTTAGCATCGCTGCCATCTCTGTCACTGCTGACAGGTGTTTCGTTGTTGTTGGCATAGCATATTTTGATTTTGCATGAGATCCTTTGCTTTTCCTTAACCATGATACACTTTGATGCAGCATTCAAGCTTCCATGTTGCTGTTTGAAGTACTTCTTGAAGGGTAAGGATTACTTTTCTTCTTGCTTATTGATTCATTTTTTTCGTTGAAGCTGGTTTCCTACATGCTAAATGGGTAAGAAACTACTTCTTTCATGTTTTAGATGCGCATTAATGGGGAGTGTGTTCAATGGCCTTTTAAAATTTTCTATTTTTATTAATGCCAAAGCAGGTTTGTTCAAGGACTCGAGCCCCAGGTTGGCGAGCATGGTAGTGCTTTGTCCATTGTCAAGCATATTTCCATGGAGTCGGTTAAAGGATCTCAAGGGGTTTTTTTTTTTTTTTTTTTTTTTTATCGGATGAGTGGATCAAATTTAAGTACTATAGTAGTTTAATAAATAGAAAGCAAACGTAAGAATATCAAATAAAAAAAATTATAAATAAATAAAATTTTAAATAATATTATTAATTTAATTTATATTTAAATTTTATATATATTTTACAAGTTAAAAATTTTTTATATTATATATAATATTTTCATCAAAATATCATATTATTTTTTTCTTTCTATTTTTAATTTTATTGTAATAAAAAAAAATAATTTTACTTTCTCACATTATTGTTTCTAAACATTTCAAATGATAGAAAGATTTTCTAATTTCATTTCTTTTTGTTATTTTATATCCCTTAATTCCTATCCCTAGGTTAACCAAACATAATGTAAAAATTATTTTTCTTATTTTTTAAATACTTATTTATTTATTTTTTTTATAAAACTATTATAAAAGTTTTTAATAATTATTATTTTTTAATTTATTTTTATTTTTTTTTGTATTAAATTATTTTAACATATGAGTAAAAATTAATTTTTTTTTCATACCCTTCTTTTTCTTTTTTTATTATCCAAACATGTTGATTAATTTAATTTTATTTATCACAGGTCTAATTTAACTCAAATTATATAAATAAAAAAATTAATGATTCAAAATTTAATATATTTATAATTAAAATAATTTAAAATTTAAATAACTTAAATTAATAAAAAATATAATTAATTAAAAATTTAATTTCAAATAAATTAAAATTTAAATAATTTAAATTTTAATACTAAAAATATATAAAATTTAATACATTTAAAATTTGATGGATCAAAAAGTCGAATGCATCTGAAATTCAATATATTTTAAATATTAGATACTCAAACGGAGAATGATTCAAAGTTTAAAACAACATTATCTTACAAGTGAAATTGCACATACTAGCATTCATTTTGTTATATTCAAAAGTTCACTGCTTCGAGCCTAAATGTTTGGTCCACTGCAGAATTCAGCATGTACTGCCTTAAAACTTTTGCCAGCTGGTGAAACAAGGGAACAGCTTTAATAGGACAGAGCATTGGGGAGGGAGAATTCTTTCAAGTCTATTGAGCTTCATCGAGATGTGACTGACGTTATGAGGGTGGTTCTTTCCTCTCTTGAGCTTCATCGCAATGTACCCCGCCACTGTAATACTCACACTGATGATCGTTACTTTGATGCAGTGCATTACTTTGATTCCCAGAAGATAATCTCCCCTTGCTCTCCAACCAGACCGAGATCCTTGAGCCTCCTTTCTTGGTAATACTCCAATTCATCCAATTCAGACTCCCTCTTTCGAAAAGTATTGTCAATTTGATGTAGCACCTTCTTTTCCCCCAGTCTTATTTCCACAGCAATCTCAAGCCTTGCATTAAGATCTGCTTCTTTTAGCTTCTCATCCTGCAATGCATAGTTGAATCAAGTTACTGCCATGTTAAAGTGCTATTAAATCTTTGACGAAACAGCATGCTTCAGATTCTGAAAAGCACTCTTGTAATTTTTTAAGGGGCTAACCATTTTCAGTTACAAGTGAGTCGTTTCATGCTGCTAATTCAATTATATGGATATGCATATCATATATCCTTTACGTAAGCTTAATTTATCACCCTCTTTTGGGTAGCATAGTACAAGTATAGATACTGGATCTCTAAATTGAAGGCAATTACATAAAATGGATCATAATAATTGCTAGCCTCATATGCTAATTTATTCTTGATATTGATATGCATGCTTCGAGGATAATTTTACCTCTTCAATGGTAGTTTGGTATCCAGAAAGAGCAGATTTACAAGCATCTCGGACTACTCGACAGATAAGCTCCTCATTTGCACGACTCACAGGCAATTCAAGGTGGCCCCAGACAGTGTTTCTGAAAAGAGCTTCCAAGAGGAATGCATCAGTACCTCCAAGTGCCACTAGCCGAAGATATGGAAGCATTGCTGGTGGGAGAGGATTGCCTAAAACAATATTGAATTCTGCGGTCTCACCCAAGCCATTTGTCTCAGCAATGTCCAGCTTGTCCTCAAAAAGGGTGTCTGATTCTGACATCTGAAGTGTCAGGGTATATGAATTGCGGACTGAATTATTTTCTATGAACCCATAGTCCAGAGCCAACTCAGCGTTGCTCTTACTTAGATCATATTGGATCAAAACCTGTTAAACTGTCATCCAAGTTAGTCACCACAATCAACCATATCCACAGGATAAGCATTCAAAGCATACTGTATGATGGCATCACTATGTTTGTGTGATTTAGGCTCTAAAAACTTGACATCAAATATTTGCATCTTTCCATTGGATCAGTAGCCCAGTGGCTTGGAATGTATCCCAAGTTGCAGATAGTCAGAGGTCTAAACAAAAGAATTGTACTTTTGTAAGTGGAGTTTCAACTTTAGAGTGAAATACTTCACCTGAAAACCAGCCTTCACTGAAACAGGGGACCTCAAAGAAAACAGAATATCTCTGGAGAAAAAACCTGCTTCTTTAATCTCGTATGCATAATCTTCTGTTGTTATGTCAGGGCTGTGGTTGATCTGATCCAAAGAGTGAAGTTTCAGAAATTAACATTCAGAAGGGCAAGGGAGTCATGAGAAATATGAGATATCTTTGGCTGAAATCACATTTAAAGAGCCAAAAATATGTTGTAGTTCATTTTTGCATTTTTTGAACATTTTCAAAACAAGGATATGAAAGCTTCTGAAAAAAATTTACTTCATGCTGAAGCTCAATGAGTGACAGACCAATAAGTCTGATCCTTTTCCAGAAAATGTGAATGCTGGAAAATGATTCAAGGAAATGCAAAACCAGGGAAATAGGCCAATAATGTAGGTCATCAGTATACCCGAACTTGCTGCGGACAACTTACTTGAAGAAGGAGAAGAAAGATCTTACCAAGTCTGCCATGGGGATCAAAACAAGATTCTGACCACGGAGACGTGAAAATGCCCTTGATCTCAGAATCCCAAATGCCCAAAAGAAGTCATCAAATGTTATGGTGGAAGGAAAGAGGTTCTTATGATTTGAAAGAATTTCTTCCTGTACTATTGTAAATTCACGGTGCAAATATTCCTTTACACTTAATGTCATGCTCAAAAGTTGGCTTCCTGCATCAATTCAAGAAGGGCGCAGTGACATGTGGGAAAAAGGATAAGGAAATCCAAATTAAGTACAACATAAGGAAGCCACAAAACAAGCTACACATGATTAACAAAACTCAATCATCTCTCACACATATCTAGCATTCCATGACTCAAAAAGGTAACAGAGTTACCCCAAAGTTTTCAAAACCAAAGTTTTTAATTTTCATTCTTTTCCAATTACTGAACAAAAAATTGTAATTTTCATGGGAAACCTCATGCCCTTATATGCCCACTTCTTAAAACGTACTACAAAGAAGTGCAGGCAAGGGTATGAATTTTGTTGTATCATGCACAACCACATGATATGATTTGCACAATATGCACCAAGGTAATGATAAGGAAGATAAATATTCAACCTTTATCCACATACAACTCCCAAATCGCACATTTTTACAATAAAAACATGCAGAAAAGAGCTCTAGTTATTACCTCGAAGCTCAGCAAGCTCCTCCTCTGACCTGCACTGGAACCCATTAAAGAGAATACTTTATCAACCCCAAATCTAACATCCGAAATCATGAATAAACAACAAGAACAATAAGAAAGTCTTAATTCCAAATTGTAATTGATTACGTAAATTTTTTCTTGTCATTCCGTTCTATTATGAACTAAGTTAAAAAGTGATATCTAATTATTCTAAATCCTTCCTAATTGAAGATTCTTAAGTCACTTCAGGTCGTTCCCTCCCAACATGAACCAGAAAAGGGAAACAAATTTAAAAAAAAATAAAAAACAGAAAACAAAAAAGCTATGAATAACCCACCAATAAATAGTGGAATTAGTACTATGAGGAAGCACATCCAAATAAGGCCGCCAAGTAGAATGCTCATTTAACTTCTCCCTGATCAAGAAAAGAGCCACAGAGACCCAAGGCTTCAATCCACCACAAGCACTGCCAATCTCAGAAGCAGCAACAGCATCTGGGCTTATCCAGAGCTTCTTGGGTATCTCCAAAACCACTTCATTTCTCCCAATGTCTCGCTGTGCTATCAGCCCCAGGCCTTCCGGGACCGTTCCGGGCCTTACCGGGGACTTCTCCGAGACCACTCCTTGATCGCTGAGCCATTGCCAGAAAGTTTGCAGAGCTGCTGCCGCTGCTGCTGCTGGTAGCCGAGATGTTGGTGAATGAGGAGAGGTTAATGAGAAGCGTGTTTTGTGATGGAAAGTTGGAGTCTTGGTGAGGGAAGGAGAGTAAATGGTGGGTTGCGCAGGAGAGAGGAAGGCAGAGTGGTGAGTGAGAAGTGTCACCATTTTTGTATACTTGTGTGTGCTGGGGCTGTGGCACTGAAGTTGGCTTAATGGAAGAAGATAAAATGCAGATCTGCGCGTGATTTATATAATGTGTGGCTGAGGATTTTACGTAAGAGTTTTTTTTTTTAAGTTCTACTGAGAGTTATACAATATATATATATATATATATATATATATATATATAGATTGCTTTAATAAATTTTACACTTCTAAAAATTAGAAATTAAAATCTTGAAGACAAATATTCAAAATTTTAATTATTAAAATATTCTCTAATTTTTTATTAATTTTAATTGTATGGCCAAGTAAGATTTAGCAATTATTGCAATCTAAATTATTCATTTCAAAAGAGAAAATAAAGTTCAAAAATTTAGGAGTTCGCGGAATAGTTCCTTTTTTTTTTTCCGACAATATGTAGTTCATAAATATTATATTTTTAAGTTAAAAAAAATCATATCTTAAAATTTTCTTGTATTTTCACTCTGCAAACCAAAATTTGAGAGGTTTCAAGTTGTATTTTGATTTTTTTTTTTTTTAAAAAGCAATAACAATAAAATTTTTATCTTAAATTTAATTAGACTAAGACACGTGAATGCTTTTTGAGCATTTGTTAAACTAAGGCTTATATGAGATGTACGTGTTGTAATTTTTTTTTAACCAAAAATTCTCATAATAATGCTAATATGTTCCAATTTATTCATCCCGACTTTTTACGAGTCTATCGTTTCTGTTGACATGGACAAAACCATCCCTTTTTTTTTTTTTTTTTAACAAAAAACTCCTCTTTTAGCCGCTCTAAACTTTTATTCAGACCTGCAATTTCGAGTATATTATGATTGTGTTTCTCCGATGTTATCAACTTTTCATAAACATCAATCAACATATTTATTTTTTCTAAAAACTTTACATGCGAGTTGGGTTTTGATAAGTGTCGTGGGAGAACTGAAATTTAGTGTAAGAGTCCAAGAGTTTTCTTTGACGAAATCATCATTGGTCGTCTTCAATTTATAAAAAAATCAAGAGAAAAAAAAGGGGTAGGAAACCAAAAAGAAAAAAAGACGATTTTGATACAGTTATTGCTATCTTCAAATTGTTAAAAAGTCATTTAATAAGTTTCAAAGTAAATCTAACATTAAACATAACTTGAGAACTTAGTAAAAAAAATAAAATTAAACGTTAATAATTTAAGAGTAGTGGGAAATTAAGAAAAAGTAGAATGCAAAAGAGATTTTGGTAAGAAAAAAAAAAAAAAAAAAAGAATAGTTGGGTCCACGTTATCAGAAATGGTGGATTCGGGAATAAATAGGGAGATATATGTGTATTGTAATTTAAACAAAGTGGAGTAAGCATGTTATAGGGAATGTATTACATTTTAATTTTTGTAAAAATACGAGTTGTTTCTGAATATTACACTTCCAAATTTCTGAATTCTACAAATTAAAGCAACAAATAAATCATAGGATTTACACAATTAAAATAATATTGGCATTGTACAGAGATGGAACAATGAATATGTACATAAAACTTGGAAAAACGTTATGAATGATCTTTGGATACAAACTGAATATAAAAAGTAGTGAAGGTATTTGTCACTAGTAAAGTAGTTGAATTCTAGTTTTGGCAAACATGATTCAAATCTTTGTACCTCAACATAAAATAAATAAATAAATAAATAAAATAATAATAATAAAATAAAAATAAAAATGAAAAGAGGAAGTTAGTGTAGGTATTTTGATTTTGAATGAAGTATAACTATTCTAAGAAGCATATATATAAACAAATACAAACGGGTACTTAGAGATCTATAGAAAATACATTAGGTTGATAGGAAATTCAATTTTTACTTTTCCACGCACAGTAGTTGAAAATCCCACTCTTGGTGTGAAATTGTATAACTCAGGAACGCATTTTTCAGATTGAAAAAAAAAAAAAAAAAAACTGAACAATAGAAAAAATCAACGAGTCTAACAATACTCATCACTATCATTCAAAATCGAAAATTGGCAAATTCACATTAATTTTGTGGAAAAAATTTTCTTTGACAAAGTCTAGGCACAAGGATGAACACATGATTTCAGGATGAAAGGACCAAGTCAACACAATCTTAATTGTAATTATGATTGACAGGGAGCATCATTGAGAAAAGTTCACAATGCGAGAGTGAAATGAAACTCGCCGAGTTCTTGGCGACCTTGGCATTAAAGTGGCTATTCCCGGTGAACAAGTCGTCATAAAGCATGCACTTTTGAATAGAAAAATGAGGAGTACTGCCTGGAAAAATTGTTCCAAGTGCCGCCCACAGTTGAGTCAGGGTCAGCGTGGTAGGTGGAAAATGAGCATCGTTTTCATGATAATCGCGCACATGTCCACAGGGAATGCACCTATCGGCCGCCGTTCAATCCAAGCAGTACTTACAATTTTTATATGGAATTAATTAAGGAACATGAATTTCTTTTTTTATTAAAAAGAAAAAAAAAATATAAAATATACTTTTGTATTTTCTTGAGTCAAAATTCACTTAATTCATATCTGAATGTGAAATTACAATGCTTAAAATGAATATGGGATTTCGAATTACGGTATTTGGTCTAAAAGTTAAAAAAAAAATGCTAAAATCCTGATTTTATTATTATAAATAATGAAAATTCTTTTATAATATCATAATTTAAATTTTAAATGTTAATTGACCATTAAACTTTAAAATAATACTATCAATATATCAAATATATATAGTTCCCATAAATATATATATATATAGATTAGCTAAATTAGAAAATCATATAATTTTGTTAGATATAAAAGGTTTTTGCAATCAAAGTGATTATCTATGTACAAACTACACACACACACATTGTTGTAGTAACTTATAGGATTTTTGTGTATATTTTAGTCCAAATAATAAGAATTAAAAAACGGGTTTTTTTTTTTTTTTTAATTTGTAGAAAGCTTGAATGGCTAAGAATAAATGTGCGATAAGATGGTCAATAAGGCAGGTATCAAAACGGTTTGACACTTTAGTCTCATCCCCTGAAAAATCTACGGGGTAGGCAAAAGGAAAAGGACAATCTAACGTCGGAAACCAACGAAGACAAGTAAACGATAATAGTTTAGTCTATGTTAAGGGAACATTTGGTGGCCAACCCTTTTTTGGGCCCACCGTGACCAACTTATTATAATTTAAAGGAAAGCACTCGTGACGGGTTTGAAAAAATAAATTAAATGCAAATGATTTTAAAGTGGTCGTGCCCACATTTTATGTGATAATTAGATTTGTGTTGGTGGTCTTCATGATTAGGTCATAATAAATTGAAAAGTTACAAAATATGTAAATTTGTGTTTAAAAATCATCAACTCGTAACTTTTTTTTTTTTTTTTTTTTGTATTTGGAGTCCCATTAGACAAATAGACAAACTTCACGTCTTAAAAAATTAACTTTTTTTTTTTTTTTAAATTTCAAGGTTTTTGGCTAAGAAATATTCAATATATAATAAAAATAGTAAAATGTGTAAACTTTTTTGATAATTGTTATACATATTTTCGTATTTGTTATATATTTTGCTGTTCTTGTTTCATATTTTATCGTTTAAATTGCGCATTATGTGTTTTTGGACTGAATTTTTTTTTTTTTTTATGAAAAAAATTCCATGTACGAGGCTTACAAAGCCACATCTTCTTCGGTTCCTCCGTCTATATCCACTAACCTTTTTTAACAGAAAAAATTATCAATACCAAAAAAGTATAAATTACAGCATGCAACAAAAGTTATCCACAATGCAGTCCTCCTCATTGTGTTTGGAAGAGGAGAAAAGGAGAAAGAGATAGTAAAATAGAAAAAAAAAAAAAAAAGGGGTTGATGCTTTTGTTTGAGGAATATTTCTAAAATAAGGCAAATGAAAAGTCAAATCTATTTATCTAAGAATTGAGAGAAAAATTATTAATTTCTTAATTTTTTATTAAAAAAATACTCTCTATATATTAATTTTACTATATGAAATAAAATTGACATTCTGATACATATTATTTTTTTTTTCAATTTTTACTATCTTTAAAAAAGGAAATTTTTTCTTCTTATTTTTTTTCTTCCAAAAATAGGAAAGGATAAAATTTTTTTCTCACTTTTGATTTTTCTCTTTCCCATTTTCTTGACTCTCACTTTCCTCGTCCTTTACTTTAGTATCCAAACACAAACACTGTGTGAAGGCAATTACGAATCCCAAGGAAAAAAGAAACATTTCTAGACAGTTTTCGTACTTGTTCTCGCGTGCCAATGTGGTCGGCTGCGACTGCACGGAAATGGAGTATAGACCTGGTCCACAACAAGGACGAAGAAATTTCCTTGGTAAAAAAGGTCATGGCCAGCCTGCTGATGCAGAAGCAGAAGAATCCAATCTGTGCTTCATGTATATTTAATATATATACACATGCATACCAAAGTTACTTTTCAGTTGTCACCATCTTAAATTTATTTCCTTTCTCTTCTTATCGACAAAGAGCAATCCAAGAACATAGACAGACAGTGTAAACACTTATCAAAGGTTGTACTTGGCCTCATCACACTTGCACTTCATTCAACAAATACAGTCCAAAAAAGAAGGGAAATAAAAATGAAGTTTGGAAAAGAATTTGTAGCACAAATGGTGCCAGAATGGCAAGAATCATACATGGACTATGATTTTCTCAAGACCCTTTTGAAGGAAATCCAGAGATTCAATCAAAGGAACAGGGCACCAGCGGCCAGCAAACCAGGCCTCGGGAGAAAGCTGACTTTATACAGAGCTTTCAGTGGCTTAACGCAAAGACAAGATCGGTACAACTCCAGAAGCCCTTCTTCTTCTGCTGCTGCTGATGACATCGAAAGCCAAGCCATTTTGGTGAATTCCGTGAACCGCAATGGCTCGCAAAGCTATGAGACCACATTTCTTATGTCTGCAGATGAAGGACGAGAATATGAGCTGGTTTACTTTAGAAGACTGGACGATGAGTTCAACAAGGTTGAGAACTTTTATAGGTCCAAAGTGGAAGAGGTAATGAAGGAGGCTGCCATGTTAAACAAGCAAATGGATGCTCTGATCGCGTTTAGGATCAAAGTGGAGAATCCCACTGGCTGGTCTGACAGGGCTGGTGACATGATCCGTCTTGCTTCAGATGTTGCAGCTTCTACAGCTGCATTAGCAGCCACCACTCCCTCTGGGGCTAAAGCAACCAGTAAGTATCTCTTCATGAAGCAATATACAACTCTTGTACTATTTTATTTCACAATATAGGTATCCGGATCTTATAGCAGACCTTATTTGATAAGGGCAATTTCAATTTTTGTATTGCTTAAGGTCCTTGATTGCTTCTGCTTAATGTGCAGGAAGAGTCCATGTCATGGATGCGATTGGAGAAGGGTCAAGTGCACAAGAACAATCAGATGAATCAGGTGATGATCATAAAGAGGTGCATAGTGATAACAGGACCAACCAAGAGATGCAACCAGAGAAGCCAAAGAACACAAAAGGGTTTAGACCAGCTCCATTGGAGATACTTCACCACGTGAAGATTAACAATACACGTGAGACTCCTCGGTCAACCATTAAAGGCTTCCTCAAAGTTCCCCGGCAGGAAGAACTGAAATTCACAAGGGAAAATCTTAGAAAAGTAGAAGAACAGCTCAAGCGTGCTTTTGTCGAGTTCTACCAAAAGCTTCGCCTTCTCAAGAGTTACAGCTTCTTGAATACCTTGGCATTTTCCAAAATTATGAAGAAGTATGATAAGGTAATATCTCGGAGTCACGCCCCGGTGATTTGTTCTGACTTGTATGTTCTGTGCTCCAAGTCAATATTTTTGTTGATTTCAAGTCGCCGTGATATTTACAGATAACTTTTAGAAAAGCATCAAGAACATACATGAAAATGGTGGATAGCTCCTACCTTGGCAGCTCTGACGAGGTGAGCTTTGTGTTTCGTGAATCAGAAAGTTGTCAAACTATCATTACTTCAGCTCGAGGGTTCAAATCTTGGTCCGCACAAACCAGAAAGAAAAATCATCTATTGTCATATCTTTTGTATGCTAAACTTTGCTAAATTGATAAGCTGTTCTCTTGATTTTCACGTTACATTTCTTACCTAATCACTCACATTCTCAAAGGTCACCAAGCTAATGGAAAGGGTGGAGGCTACTTTCATTAAGCATTTCTCAAACTCAAATCGCAGTAAAGGGATGAGCGTATTAAGACCAAAAGAGAAAAAGGAGAGACATAGGATAACATTTTCTACAGGTAGGATTTATGTTGCAAAATTATTCAATCATCTAACTAGAAAAAAGGAATTTCTCTTTAATTGCATTTCTGATCCCTTCTAAGCCTTGTCATCGGCAACATTGCAGGCTTCTTCTTTGGCTGCACAATTTCTCTGATAATAGCACTTATCATGATAATCCGCGCCCGAAATATCATGGTTCAACCAGGAAGGCTCAAGTACATGACAACAATGTTTCCACTTTACAGGTAAATTGGTTTTAGCTCCTACGCGCGCTTATTTTCTAACTCTACATAGCATTCGTGTTTGGCAATAATCTGACGTTTTATAAGCTATTTTTCATCTCTGCAGCTTGTTTGGATTCATCGTTCTGCACATGCTTATGTATGCTGCTAATATATACTTCTGGAGGCGCTACCGAGTGAACTATGCATTCATATTTGGTTTCAAACAAGGTACCGAATTGGGGTACCGGCAAGTATTACTTTTAAGTTTTGGTCTTGCAGCAGTAGCACTGGTGAGTGTGCTGTCAAATCTTGACATGGAAATGGATCCGATAACAAAAGATTATAAGCAATTAACTGAACTTCTCCCCCTCATGGTGGTTATAGTAAGATTCTTCAACTTTCTGTATGATATTTTGGGTTTTAGGCCAACCAAATTCGAAAGTTTGTGCATGAATTCACACTTCTCTTCCCTGCAGCTTTTGCTTGTTATATTGATATTGCCATTCAACACCCTGTATCATTCGTCTCGCTTCTTCTTCCTCACCTGTCTCTTGCACTGTATTGCTGCTCCTCTTTACAAGGTAAGTCCTTGCAGAGGCAGACCTGAAAATTGAGAAATTAATCCAGATAAGGAACCTACATTGCTGGATTACTTATATTTTAAATTTCCTTTCATACAGGTCATACTCCCAGATTTCTTCTTGGCTGATCAACTAACTAGTCAGGTTAGTATGAAGCAAATGCTATTGTTTCCCCCTTCCCCTCATTCAAACACCACCATATTCACGACCGTTTTGCCAATGTTACAATGATGCAGGTGCAAGCCTTCAGAAGTTTGGAGTTCTACATTTGCTACTACGGTTGGGGAGACTATGAGCACAGAGAAAACACTTGCAAAATGAGTGGCACATACAACACTTTCTACTTCATAGTTGCTGTGATTCCATACTGTGTTCGCCTTCTTCAGGTTTGTTTCTTTACATTTCAACTGCGTTTGCTTTGCAGCTCATAGTCCCAAAAGTCAAAATGTGATCTCAGAGAAGCTGAAACCATGTAAGTTTAACATGTTTTCCTATCTATTGCAGTGCCTCCGGCGACTGTTCGAAGAAAAAGATTCAATGCAGGGATTGAATGGACTGAAGTATTTCCTGACAATTGTTGCTGTTTGCACGAGGACTGCTTACAGCCTCCAAAAAGGGATTAGTTGGAGAATAATAGCATGGATTTTCTCGGCCATTGCAGCAATCTTTGCTACTTACTGGGACCTTGTTCTGGATTGGGGGCTTCTTCAGCGCAACTCCAAGAACCGCTGGCTGAGAGATAAACTCCTTATCCCTCACAAGAGTGTATACTATGGAGCCATGGTAAGAAACCCGGAGTGTTATGACATTATTTACTAATGACAGACAAATTTGATCCAAGTCAACTAATGAAATCCATTTGGATTCTGATATGCAGGCCTCAAATGTGTTGCTGAGATTTGCTTGGCTGCAAACTGTGCTCAACTTCAAGTTAACTTTCTTGCATGGGGAGACCTTGATTGCCATTGTTGCCAGCCTTGAGATCATTCGACGCGGAATTTGGAATTTCTTCAGGTAGCCAAGTCCAAGCTTTTTCACATTGACTTACTCACATTGTGCATTGCAATTTCTTACACTTTGGTGATTGATTTTGTCAGGCTGGAGAACGAGCATTTGAACAACGTAGGAAAGTATCGGGCATTCAAGTCAGTACCACTACCTTTCAACTATGATGAAGATGATGACAAAGAAGACTAGGCTGCTAGCCTTTACAGAAATTTTTGTAAAGGGTGAAGAAAAGTATAATAAAATTTATATTTTTTAGGACGAAGAGGGAGAAAATTCTGCGTTCATATGATCTTAGGAGCAAAGAAAGCCCCATTTTCTGTTTCACTTTTATGTGGCACTATTGATCTTCTTAGGAAGATGAATGATTTACAAATACTGTGAGCTCTGCAGTCTAATGAGTTTTTATTTTAGCTTTTGAATTCAAATCCTAATCCAGAAACCAAATAAAATAAAACAAAATAAAAAACTTGATCTGTCATGTCACATCCTCGATTTTTTTATAAGGAAAAAAAATACATATAGAAATGCTATGATGCTGTGCATTGTTCTCCACCATTTGTTTCCTTTTGACTTCTCTCAAATTAAAAGTAATTAAAAGAGAGAAATTCTTATGTAGATCATAGTCACCAAACATGACATTAGGCATATCCTATGAAGTACTAGGGTAGGTGACATGCATGCATCTGATGGAGAATTGGATGCATCCAATGCAAGAAATATGTTGAATGCATCCAATTCACCATTACTTGAATGCATTCATACCACAAGTCTTATCCATGCATTTATATCCAAATCCACTCATATTCTATCATGCGGAAAGAAAATGCAAGTGTTGTAACTTATTTAAGTCTATTGTGTCATGCAATGTTTTCATAATTGGATTGGACTAACTAATTGGAGCAGTAAAATTAGAAACCAGTTTTTAATTCAATTCAATTTATTTTAAAAATTAACAAATTAGCTGAATTATAAATTGAATAGTTAAATTATAAATTAATTTCAATTCAGTTTATTTTAAAAAACTATTAATTTTATATACTAATAATCTAATCAATTGAATTATAAACTAAACGGTTGAACTTGGTCACAATTTTTTAGCTTAGTTACATTCAAAAATTTATAAAAAATTATGAAGATAACAAATTTTAAATTTAGATTATAAGAAATATAAATAATGATTTTTATTATTAGGTGAAGAGTAATTATATGATTTTATTTTTTATATTTTTATTTTTTTTAATAAGATTCATATTATTTTATAATTCTTTAAATTACAAATTATAAAAATTTTTAAAAAAATATATTTATTTATATATTTATTTATATTTCAACAAAAAAATATAAAAATATGTATTATATTATATTAATAATTATTTTTTATTTTAGAATATATTATTTTTATACTAAAATATTTTTTTTTTTTAAAAAAAACATATGAAATAAAATAAAAATATATAAATTTATAGTATATTTTATATTAAATTTTATTTAATTTATATTATTTATATTTATAAATATATTATATTAATTAATTTTTTAATTTTATTATTATATATATATATATATATATATTAATTATAATTATATTAAATATTAAATATTAATTTTATTTAATTAATTTTAATTAAAATTATTAAAGTGATTAAATCTTGAACATTGAGTTATAAAAATTTTCGGTTGTATTGGTGTTGTGTTATACACCCAAAAGACTCCTTGTATGGGTTCAAAAGTCTCTCTCTCCTAATGTTGATTCCGCATCAAGTCTGAGAAACAAGGCATGCTACATTAACTAGCAAGCTCTAGTTTCTTGGTAGCTAACATGAAAGATCAACATCCCGGCGGCAACTACAAATAGCATGGGGGCAAGTTGATAATGTGACTACAAACAAGATGACAGATTTTGCCTTTATTTTATTCTTTTTTTAAAAAAAGAAAAAACATTTTTATCCTTTCCCTATAATGAAATCACATATTAAGAGAAACCAAAATGCAAACCCAGTAAACATAAAACGTTCAGCAGAGTTTTCAATTGGTTCACCATAAATCCTAGAGTGATACATAAATGAAACATGCAATATTATCCTGTCTTCTCCTTGACATAGACCACAAGGACAGAACATAAGACCGTCACATATAAAGAAAAAAATCCAGGATCTTCCCATCCACATCAAAAACCTGTTTGTCAATGGTAAGAACCACAGATGCCAATAAAATGAGCTTATTTTGATTAATATCTGATACCAATATACAGTATGCAGCTAAACTACTAAAAATGAGACTTCTTATGGATTTCTCTCATTGTTGTAAAATAGTTTCTTTCTTTCTGCCAAAAAATAAGAACAAAAACAATCGTTAATATCTACCGACACCCTCCATTCCCTTCATCCTCTCCCATAAATTTTAAAAAATATGATCCCTGACATCGCCCCTCTTCCAGGAATCACAGCTTTTTTGACACACGGACATCAATTGTGCATAGATCTCCATCTTCCGTATGCATTGCTGGTTTTCCACCTTACATTATGACAGAAAATTTACATAGGGTTGAATAGTCCTCCACCAGTCAGCTTATACCCATTTTGTAAGGACTATCAAGGGATATAATACTGCACGATACATACTTGACAACCAAACATTAGTTCCCCGGGAAGCCCTGCAACTGCATTGCACAATACAAAAACTTCCTGACTATTTATTTCTAACCAAAGAAATCAAAACACCATTCTCATCTAAGCAAACTTTTATTGCCAGACCACATAAACCAGCTACCCTGAATTGTTGAAAATCCCCAGCAGCTCAAACATTGGTGATGATAAGGACAGATAAAACTAGAAAATAAAAAAAATAACAAGACAAAATAATTGTTAAGTGACAAGAAAATTCAAGTAAAAATATCATCATTCACAGGGACATTTTCACTTCCGACAGTCCCATAGCTACATTTACTCAGGTTTTGCGTGTCAACAAACAAAAGTAAAGCAGTCAGCTTTCTCAATTGAATTTATTTCCCGTAAATTTTAACCCAACGAAAATGCAAACAAGCATCAATTTTCCTTTCTCAAAAAGAGTAAAAATGGAAACACCTAACATCTCACATCACTTGTTAGCAACTTTCTCATCAACAATTGACCCAGACTCTTTGGCCACCTTTTCCTTCTCCAATTCCATGGCAGCCGCTTCCTCTGCCGCCTTCTCCGCCCGAAAAATGGGGTCGTAGTAATCTGCGTGAACCTTCATACACTTCTTCAAAGCAGCAGTGACTTCAAGGCACTTCTCCACAGTATCTTCGCCTTTCTTCTCTCCTTCTTGGACACAGTCCTCCCAAGATATAAAGGCTTCTCTGCATCCACCTCCTTTCATGAACAAACAAAACCCACACTCCCCCTCTTCATCTTCTTCTAGCTTTTCGTGCACTTCTTGATCTTTGACCCCATTTGATTCAATGGGTCTCTTTGAATCATCTGGACCTGATCTTTCGTCAGGAACTTGGGTTTCTGAATCTGGGGTTTTGCGAGATGAAGCAGACATGGCAAAGGGGTTTAATAGGTGTTTTCTTTTTCCTTTTGGGAGAAATGAGGAGTTTTGTGGAGGAAGAAGCCATAGGAGTGAACGCTTTAAACCTCTCTTAAACCCCCTTTAAACCCCTTTGCCAAGTCTTCCTCGTAATTTTTTTATTTTTCAATTTTGCCTTTTCCTTTAATTGTTCTTTCTTTTCTTAATTAAAAAAAAAACCCTTAACTCTCATGTTTAATTAAATTTTTATTAACCTTTTTTTGGTCAGTTGAATCCTAACATCCATTATTTATTGGCAAAAGTCAAAATCGACCCACAGATTTAAATAATTTGGAGTGAAATAACATAGTTTTGAATTACTGAAATCGACAAGAACATTATTCCTGTTAGGCGAAATTAATGTTATCGTAGAATTGCCGTTAAGATTTTCCACTAGCTGTGATGCCACGAAGCTACAAAAATTGACAACGTGAAAATTTTTGTGAAAATATTTTCTTAGAAATAATTTATTTGTTAAGTAGCTGCCTCCCCGAAGGCGTCAAGCTGCTGCTGCTGCCAGTACTTCCATGCACCTGTCGCCCCGGGGCACAGAATGATTGGCACAGCATTAATGCTGAATAGGATGTGATACTACTGTTGTAATTTTTTATGCTTAGTCGTACTTGTCAGAATCACTGTCGCTATCGTTGTGGGTCTCATGGTAATTGAACGATAGAGGGACTGACTTGAATGCTCGAAACTTGCCTACGTTGCTCGAGTGTTCGTTCTCTAACCTGATGGAACCAACTCATCGTCAAAGCAAGCAATACAACAGCAACAATGTTCATCATTCATGCCAAAGATGTTTGATAAGATCTAAGATCTACTCAAGTCAGGGGATAATATTTTTCAGGATAAGACAGCTGAGAGAATCTCTACTGCTGCAAGGTTCAATACATAGTAGTGGGTGCAACAATCGTTGTACAATGAATGACAGGTACCTGAAGAAGTTCCTAATGCTACGGCTAATGATCTCTAGACAGGATATCAGCATTGATCCCTCCATTTTATGAAGGCTTGGCAGATCAAATATTATGATCATTTGCAGCCAAGCAATTGTCAGAAATATATCTAAGATCTGCAATGAAACCATCAGAACTTGTCGAGGGAAAGAAAATCAATAGCAGTAAAGCTGCGCAGCGCATCTCATTTTGGGAACTTATATCACCATAGCTACAAAGTATACGCTGAAGTCACAAGCTTGTCTCTCAGAAAAGTGTTCTTTGATTTCCTCAGCTAAAGTCCCCAGTCTACCACAGTATCCCAATATGTGTTCATCATTACTGTAACAGCCGAGCTGACAAATTCCAAGACCATCCAGGTTCTTCCCTTGTTTAATTGAAAAGCTGTTCCAAGTATAACAGCAACAATTGTCAAGAAGTGTTCTAAACCATTGTATCCACGCTTTACATCTTTGTCCTCCTACAATTGATGAAGACACTATACAATGAAATCGAGGGATGTTAATGCATATCACATGGCAAGCAGTTCATTTAAAATGTAGTCCGTTGTGTGGTCAGGCTGCAAGAGACACTTCTTTATGATGCATGCATTACATAGCATACTCGAAAAATGTGGTTCCAATAATATCCATGCACCGTATAACCCAAAATAGAACAGGGTCTAACATTTTTGAAGAAATGAAACATGTACATCTGATAAGCAATGTGTCCCACAATAAAGGAAACCATTATTGACAGATTTAATGGTGACAAATAAACAAACAGAAACATTACCTGCAGAAAACATAGCCAGTAAAGCATAACAGCAACAGCGATAAAGAAAGCATTGTAAATGCCATTATTCTGGCATTTAGTTTGCCTACTAGCGTATTCTCCCAAACCGTTGTAGCAAATGTAAAACTGAACACACCAATGGCCTGGACTTGGGTTAAAGAGAACAAGTAAAGCATTCAACAATATGAGTACAGCATCAACCTGGCAAGCAAGGTTGTCCCCCAAGAAAAAATTTTTGGTTTCTTCCAAGTTATTATCATTGATTGTTTGACCATCACTTTCTTCCAATCACATTAAAGGGCATATAATTATTAACTCTGAGATGTTCTCACATAAAAACTTGAACCCATGAGGTATTGGCTTGCATTCACCAAGAATAATGTGGAGATGAATAATGCAGCCAAAAAAGAAAAAAGAAAAACAATTTGAACTTCATGCACATGCCACTCTGATGATAAGGACTAGCTCATCTCGACATGTACTTGGACACTTAAAGATAAAACTAGAAGTATCAGCCTTCAGTCTTAGAAGAGAAGCATCATCTTTGATTCATGCCTGTGGAGTAACTCATTCTTTTGTTCACCCTGTACCTCATCAGAGTCGCCAAGCAAGGAGTTGTCCACAATTTTCATGTGTGATCTGGCTGCCCTTCTTGAAGTAATCTGGATAGTTGCAAACCAAGAATGTAAATACCAAATTTTGGCTATAACGAAATATGTGCGTGTTTCAAGCATGGACTGACCGTGAAACCCAACTGATGTAATCCAATCCCACTTGTACAAAAATCTTCATCTACATTTTTTCTCTTAATGTGCATCTAAGTGTTCACAAAATGGAGAAAGATTCTCTCTCTCTCTCTCTCTCTCTCTCTCTCACACACACACACACACACACGCACGTGCGTGCAGGGATACAAACTTGAATGCATCTAGTGTAGCCATGCCACAAAACCAGTAAATGCCTAACCTTCTTGCACCTTTTCACAATCTTTGAAAATGCTGCAAGGCTCATGCAACTGGTTCAACAATTTGCAAGTAAAAAGCATATGATTATTCAATAATCAGAAGCAAGAAAATCTTGCTGAGGAAAATTCATATATACATAAACAGCATTAAAATGTCACCAGTAATGCTTTAGAAGCCAAAGCTTCTGGTAGAACTCAATGAATGCAATTTGCAGACATTCCTCAACTTTTCTGAGTTCCTCTTTCTTGAATCTCGGCTCCTCTTCTTTTGAATCTGTAAGGACACATTTTATGTTTGAAAAATGGAGATTCAAATGTGTTCTTAGTCTTTACATGCTCTGGTATTTTCAAAGGATCTTGTTTGTAGTCATTAAAGTTCTTCTCATCCAGGGAACCATTAGCACAGCTAGTTCAATGAACTTCAGTGACTTCTGGACTACTGTTGGACTTTTCTCTTCTACAATTATTGCTTGTATTCATCCCTATTGTCAGTTCAGCATGCTCCCTTACTGCATATCAGAACAAAAATTTTTTAAGACATAAGATCCAAAATTAAGCTGAAAGGAATGTTTTTTTTTCCCTTTTTTATGATGGGATAAGGAAAATATGGCCACTCTATGAGTTAGTAGAATCCTTTGTTTGACAAGTACTACCCATCTCTATTCCTTTATTCTTGGTCTCTATCCCTGCAAATACTTGAAAGGCAAAATTATGTATGACAAAGTTTCAAAACAAAACATAAGATAAGCAACACTTCTTCTGCAAACGGATCTTTCCTTGGGTCAATTGCTCATATCCTATCAAAACAATTTCAATCAAACAGATAATTAATTGAAAATTAGGACCTAAAACCATAAGTTCTTCAAAGTGACTAGTAGTTTTTGAAATCATTCTAAACATAGGTTGTCTGTTTCTCCTGGTTTTACTTTGCAAGCCAACTTACACATCAAGGTGATTGTTCAGACTCAGGTCCTACCAGAATTCTGAGTTCTGTTTAAATTGATTCTCCTAAAGGTATTTTCAGCCACAACAGCATCTGAACTCATGTTTGTTGCAGATACAAAATTCTCAGGTTTCTGTACCATGATCCACAACGTGATGGTGACATCGGTATGCTTAGCCAGCAAAGATGCTTCATGCATCATCTCATCCACCTTGTCCTTATAGAAGGTGTTAACCTGGTTGAGCTCTCCGTCTAGTTTCTCAAAGAACTTGGCCTCAATGGCTCCTCCATCTTTGGATTACCTTAGGAATTCAGTTTTATAACATTTTCTCAAACCGTCTTGCCCTGATGTATTCACATCAATCACATGGTCCTCAGTATCCTGCTTCACCAGCACATTGCTAGATTCTAAGCTTCCTCCATCGAGGACTGTCTGCAATGTAAATTTCTGCTGCAAGGCTTTCAAGGGCACGGAGGGTCGCCTCCTGTTCTTGTAATTCAAGAATTGTTGGAGTCTCCTTCTCAGTCCATTGTAATCTATGTAGGCATCCACAAAGTCAGACACCATTTGGCCCTTGAATTCTTTACCAAATTTCATCCTTCCTCCATTTCTAGTCTATCTTATAGGTGCAATGAATCAGTCCTAATCATCCAGGAGACAATTAGCCATGGCAAGTAAGCTGTATTTTGGATCAATCCACAACTCTAACAGTAACTTAGAAACTCTCTTTTATTTTCTTTGAAACTTCAACTTGGAGTTTGAATATACACCTTCCCCATAGTAACAAAGCATTGATTAACGTACAAGAGTTCATGCCCCCCACGGAGTCTAGTGCACTGAAAATGCACTTTTTAACGTACATAATTTGCATAAAAATTGCTAAACCAAAGCCGTTGCCAGCCAATCAAGCAAGCAAACAATACATTAATCATCACTCAACTCAAAAATATTACAACATTATATATTGATTTTTTTTTTTTTTTTTTGCAAAAAAAGAAAAAAAAGGAAAAATGAGAGAAAAGAGTGTATTTATTAGAAAACAAGAAGAAGATGGAAGAGGCTACTCTCTGTGGTCTCTTTGGCATTTGTTTTCGGCGGTAAGCTTCATGAGATCCGCAATTCATGTCAGCTTGGATTACTTCCAACGTTTGGAAATGTCACCAATTTCTTTATTATTTTTTAGCACCATGTTTATTTTTTCTTTCTATTATTATTATTATTTTCTTTTACATTCATTTTAGAAAAACAATTGATTTTTATCACCAAAACTGACCTGCAAATAATATTCCAGAATAGAGTAAAATGGGTGAAAAAAAAAAAAACAAAGATTAACAGTTTCTTTTTTTATTTTTTATTATTAAAATTTGAGAAATTTAACTCTTCCCTCTTCTATTTAATGAAATTGCACTTTTTATTTTTTATTTTTGAGAAAATGAAATTACACAATTTAAATCAATTAAAACTTTATCACTTAAAAAAAATGTAATTACTTTATAGATTGACAATATATATTTTTTTAAAACAATAAAAACCTTGATTACTATCTTAACAATTCCCAATATCTGGCACTTGATTTTTCCTGTGCGCTTATTATTATTATATTGCTTTGTAAGTTTTACATGCATATATTAATATAGCCCATTTTGTCATTTGTGTAAATTACCCTAAAAATCCACATTAAAGCCAACATTAAATAAAATTTTATTTAACAAATTTCGAATTCTAATGCCTCCATAAGCCGAAAAGGTGTCTAAAATACAAATTCAGGTGAAATAATAATAAATGTTGACTTGTTATATTTGTGAGCCAGTCGAGAGGGCCTTTAGCAACGTGCGAATATATATTTTATTTTTGTATACATTGCAAAATAAATATGAAACCACAATTGAACAGAGACTTCTGAGCAACTCAGATTTTAGAACCAGAGCACTCAAATTGATCAGGTTTAGTTTACAGCCTTTATAGCACTAATGGATGAGTAATTCATATTAGGAATGGAAGATGCTGCTGATTGCAGCAATGCAAGCAGCATACTGGAAAAAGTATGCATGCTTGATGAAGGAGAAAGATAAATGCAAAACAGCATAATGCAATCTAGATTACCACAAGGAAAGTGTAACTAAGGTACTAGCTGTAGCTATGAAGTTCCAATCATATTGATGGCAACCTAGACATTAAGCTCAATCTTCTACAAGTTGACGTCTCCATCAGCAGGTATTTCAATCAGCTTGCTTAGTTACTTTGCTCGCCGTTCTTCCCCCTGTCGCCACTGCAACAATAGAAGTGGGGCAGCTTAACTTTATGACAAATCCTGCAAGCAAACAGAAAAATGCATAAAACAATTATACAATAGGTATGAACATCCTTTCATAGCTCGAAAGAAAGTATTCTAAAGAGTTGGAATCAAATGCATCAGGAAAACATAAAGTTACAAATGACTTCCAACAGAGATCAGGAAAAACACACTAGATTTACTTTTAGAGAACAAAAGCAATCCAAATAAACAAAGTTAAAATGCTATTTTGGATCCAATTTGCTAAACTACAGCACAAAAAAAGGAAACCGGTGCTGTTCCTCAGTTACAAAATTCATTCAAGATATGACCCTCTATTGTATAGACAAGCCAGAATAGCCAAAGTGTACAGCAAAAATTGCCCACTTGGAAAAGCCAACTAAAAACTAATTTTTCTGCAGAAATAATTCAAAAATCATCTGGGTGTTTGAACTAGATGTCCTAAAACAGACAAACTTGAAAAAATTAGAGATACATCCCATCACATTATACTCCTTCAATTGTGAAAAATCCTTACTTGCAACGAATAATCACTGGGGTTGGTTTCAAAGCCTTTGGCCCATTTCTAATGCCTCTCTTATGGGGAGAAACCTGCATGATTCACAAGAAACATATAAAGAATTAGTATCAACTTGAATCAGGCTCCATCAAATCTTGCAATATATAAACTTGGGCTCAACATGGAAACGAGGTTTTTAATGCGAGAGTAACACAAGTATACAAAAAGTCCAATCAGAATCGTTGGTTGCACAAAGATAAGATCACAAATTGCGCTTTTTATAGGCTCAAGTCAATCTGCGTCAAAGACCCACGTCCACCCAACATTTTCCTATAAACTTATGCAAACTAACAAGCATCCAAATAGCCATAAATCAAAAGGAATCAGGAATGCCAGTAAATCAGCCATCAGTTCATCTTCTAAAACCCTAAACCCTATTCAAGTTCAACCAATCAAAACCCACAGATGCCCCAAACCCCAATTCCTAGACCGAAGACAAACAAAACAGAACAATATAACAGAAAAAATTACTAAACGGACGAGAAGCGTTTTCACCTTCTTTTTGGGGACAGCCATCAGCTCCATGGACCCACCGAAAGAGAAACCCGGGAACCCAGATCCAAAGTTGTGGAAGTGGTTGTTACCGCTATACGGGTTTGGATCGAACCCCGGCAAAAGCAACGGCGAAGATTTGACTGGCGGGTTGATGGACGCGTCCAACGGCGGAGGAACAGCTGCGGCTGCCGCAGCGGTCGCGTGGACCCATCTCCTGAGACCCGACGTGAGCCCACTGTTAGCCTCTCCGCAGCTTTTTAGCAACCCCAGTCGAATCGCCATTGATTCAGATAGCTCTCTTTGGTTCTCTCTACTCTCTGACGTCTCCGAGAATGAGACAATTGCGGCGATAAGTGGCGTTGGGTCGGGAAGGAAACTGCTAATACGATACGACGTAGTATCAACATTTATCTATATATATATATATATATATACAGAATCCATTGAATTATATTATAGAAAAAATTATACAATATGATGGATAGAAAGTTCAGAAACTGTCTCAGCATTATTTTTTTTTATTTTTTTTAAATATAATATAAATTATCATAAATAATAATATTTTTAAAAATTTTATAATTTTTTAATAAAAATTATTTTAATTTTTAAATTAAAATTATATATATATATATATATATATATATATATTTAATATATAATAATTATTATATTTTTTATACTTTTTTTAAATATTTATAATTTTTAAAAAATAAATATATATTTTTTAACGTATTTTTAATTTTTTTTATTTTATTAAATTTTAATAAAATATTATATCCATAACCAAAATTTTATTTATTAAATTTATTAATTTTTAAAATAAAAATATTTTAATTAATATTATTTTTTAAAAATTTAAATTACGTCATCTCTTAATATTATGATTTAAAAAAAATAGACTCTTTAATCTTAATCAAGTTTTTTTTTATATTTAATTATAATATATTAAATATAAAATTTAATGATATGTTAATAATAATTTTTTTTAATTAAAAATTATGATATAAAAAAAATTAAATTTAAAGTGGTATGAACATGTTAAGCCTTGCACAACCTCGTTCTAACTTACATATATATACCAAGAGGATGATGGAGCCGAACATGAGACAAGTAGGTGAGATTCACAGTTAACCAGACAGAAGGTAGATTAGCTTCTAATGAGTAGGAACCAAACTGAGCTTGAAGGTCCGCGGGAATGCAGAGTTGGATGGATCTGAATTCGTTGTTGAGGAAGCGATCATCACCGTCCAAGGAAGCAGATCAACGCTTCCCTGCCCAGCGGTCTCCATCCGAGGCGGTCAAGAGATTCGGATTCAGTGCCATGAGTCTCACCAAGATCTTGTTTGCTTCTCTAGTTGCTCTGCCTGTCCTGTTCGCGCTTTCCATAATGCTTCGCCCCTCGCCGTCCGATCGGACGTTGGGATTCGCCGACGCCAGAGTTCTCCATAACAGAGCCGCCGCCACCGGCGGCCAGAACACTCCTCCGCCGTCATCTCTAGGTCAGTTCGGTTCGTTCGCCGCCCAATGGCTTTGCTATGTTCACTCTTTTTTTAAAAAATAAAAAATTCAGAAGTATGTAGACTTTTGTTTTTTCCATTTGCATTTAATTCAAAAAATTTTGAGTACAGTTTTTCAATTCTTGCTGTTTGGAGTGCGTGCTGCGCGTGGTGCTGTCTTGATTCGACTAAGTAAAGTTTTAGCTGATACGTAGATTGCTGTCTTGTCTCGGAGTAGCATTTCGTAGAACACATGCCTTTTATGTTGTAGTTTCGTTGTCCTAAATTTTTCTACATGCTATTATGTCTAAATTTTAGAAAAGAGTGTACTTTATGTAATAAATTCGTATATGATGATCCAAGATAAATTCTTATCGTCATCTGTCTGGCTAAAGATGAATTGGACTTTATATATATTGACAGGATCTGAAGCAGTTTTCTCGAAACATGCTGAGAATCTCAATGTTAAACTGCTCGATGGACTTCTTGTTTCTGGGTTTGATGAAGCTACTTGTGTCAGTAGGTACCGGTCCTTTCTATATCGCAAGAGTTCACATCATAAGCCTTCCTCATATCTTGTATCCAAACTCAGAAATTATGAGGATCTCCATAAACGTTGTGGCCCGGGAACTCATTCGTACGACTTAGCCCTTGAACAACTCAAGTCAGGCCACAAGGTTGGTTCCACTGATTGTAATTACATTGTGTGGATATCGTTTAGTGGCTTGGGCAATAGGATGTTAGCCCTAGCATCAACATTTCTTTATGCCCTTCTCACAAACAGAGTCCTTCTTGTTGACCGGGGAAAGGATATAGTGGACCTCTTTTGTGAGCCATTTCCAGAGAAATCTTGGTTACTGCCCCTAGATTTCCCTCTTATTGATCAGTTTAATGGGTTTGATCAGAACTCCTCTCATTGTCATGGGAACATGCTGAAGAACAATGTCATAAGTACTTCGGCAGAGTCAATACCATCGTTTTTATACCTGCATCTAGTTCATGATTATGGTGACTATGACAAGCTTTTCTTTTGTGATGAAGATCAAGCTGTTCTGGCAAAGGTTCCTTGGTTGATAATGAAAACAGACAACTACTTTGTTCCCTCTCTTTTCCTGATGACATCTTTTGATGAAGAACTGAGCAAATTGTTCCCTGAAAAAGGAACAGTTTTCCACCACCTGGCTCGGTACCTTTTCCACCCCTCAAATCATGTGTGGGGGCTAATTGTAAGATATTATCAAGCTTACTTGTCCAAGGCAGATGAGAAAATTGGCCTTCAGATAAGAGTGTTTGATACAAGACCTGGTCCCTTAAAACACGTGATGGATCAAATTTTAGCCTGTACTCTGAAGGAGAAATTACTGCCAGACATAGATTTGCAAGATTCCATTGTCAATCAATCTGAAAACCCAAAATCGACGGCTGTTCTGGTGACATCTCTAAATTCAGGTTACTCTGAGAAAATAAGGAACATGTTTTGGGAACACCAAACTGTAACTGGAGGTGTCATTGGGGTTTACCAGCCAAGCCATGAGGAGTACCAACAATCAGATAAACATATGCACAACAGAAAAGCGTGGGCTGAAATGTACCTCCTTAGTCTGACTGATGTGTTGGTCACAAGCTCATGGTCAACCTTTGGCTATGTGGCTCAAGGTCTGGGAGGATTGAAGCCATGGATCCTTAGCAAGCCAGAAAATGACATAACCCCAGATCCACCCTGTCAACGAGCCATGTCAATGGAGCCTTGTTTTCATGCTCCCCCCTTTTATGACTGCAAGGCCAGGAGAGGAACTGATACAGGTGCACTGGTTCCTCATGTGAGACATTGCGAGGACATGAGCTGGGGTCTGAAGGTGGTTGACAGTCATGATGCTTTATAGGTGCGTATCATATCCCTCAGCCTACCAGTTTTGCACACAGTTATAGGTTTACTGTATTATCACTTTTATTGCAAACTGCGAGGCAGCACGTCTTCAGAGAGCAGCAATTTGAGGAACTTCTCTTTCCCGTAGTTTTGGGTAAAAATGTTGTATGCTGGAGTAGCCTGTAATTATGTGCCAACCAATTGAGTCAACTACGACAAATGCCAGAGAGTTGCTCTGATCTTCGTCAGTTTGAGTGAATTATCTTTGCTTGTGTATCAGGTTGGTGTGCTGACAGCTTACATTAGTTTACCAGATACTTTGCAATTCAGTCAATTTGAAGTATCCAACTACTCAAATCCCGCATCCAGGTTTTGACGAAGAAACTCATCAAAAAAATCCTTGTAGAAATGCGTGCAAGGAGGTTGATCTGTAATACCGTGGGGATAGTAGTTTCGGCCGGTTCAAATATTGGACGATGGACGATTTGTGTCGATCCATGGTGCAGAGCCATGCGCAGACAAGAGCTCGCTCGGTACCTAGCCAGTGAATTTAACAATTCTCCAAAACAAAGCTTATCTTTATTTCATTTATTGAACCCAAGTTATTGGGTGACACTAGCGGACTCATTGGTTTGAAATTTGAACAAAATACCAATCCTTCTCATTTGCAAGAATTTACAATCAATAAAGGAATGAGAGCAGCGTGACTTGAACTCACAAAATATAAAACCCTTATTACAAAAATTCAAAAATTATTTACTGACAACATTATCAACTAAAGTCTCTTCTATCAGAAAGAAAGAGAAGAGAATGGCATACGGAGTCTCCCGTTATTATCTTACAACTGGATTGCTTCTCATCTCCTAAAAGAACTAATATCATTCCCTTGAGAAACTGCCATGCCAATCCCAGTCTTTCCCTCATTGCCAATTCCTGTATAATACAATCTCCTCTCATACCTCCATCCATTTGCACCAAACAAGGAGACCCATATCCTTTGCTGTCCCATCTATCTTGCGGAGATGGCTTCAGCACTGGCACATTTTGAGGCCTACTCCACTCATTCAATCCATCAGGAGAGACTGCCAAACCAATGCTCCTCTGTCCACCAGCAGCAATACCTTCCCATCTTTCCTGTTTCTGACCACACATGGATTGATTCCTGCAATCTCATCAAAAGAGCCAATCTTTCCTCCCCCAATTATCTTTCCCAGTTTCACCCAGTTAATCCCACCTCTTGACCTTGCAATTCGTATACCAAATTCCCCCTTTTCCACATTAAATGAACGATAATACGTCCTAAGATCACCACTTCCATGGAAGACAACCTGTGGTCCAGCAGTAAACAAAAAATCCCAGTCTCCCTTAAACCCTACATCAAACAAGGCTCCACTGTGATGCTCTCCTTCAATTCTGACCCAATGCCTCCCATCCTGATTCATTTCCAAACCAAGCAACGATTTCAAGATCTTTCCATTTCCACCATTCCCAGAGATCAAACTCTCAATGCAGAACCTTTCTGGGTTTTCTAAATTAAACATAATGGAATCATCATCATCCACAAAATCTACTTTATCAGAATTGAAACCAGTGTAATAAAGCCAGTACACGGCACTAAAGGCTCTAACTTTAGCGCTTGACATGACAATCACCTCACTAGGCCTAATGCTCATTGTATCAAATGCCCACCAATCTTGACTACACTCCATCATAACCAAGCCCTCATCCCCACTTGATCCAACAGGCCCCACAACTCTCTCCCATTGAATTCCATTGTTTGAAATGGCTAATCCCATTGAATCAAAACCTTGGGTAGAAGAATTCCCATGGTACCACGTGTACTTTCTCTCTTCCTCATCGCTCAGGAACCTTTTCACCACTGGCGACTTAATTTCCTCGCTGTCCAACGAACCTTTGGCACCAATATCGAACACCGACCCACTTGACAGAGATGGAAATGGCAAACAAGACGACAGAGCATTTGAAACAGGTGTTTTAGTGCTCTGAGGCTTTGGATTGGTCTTGGTTTCTGTAGTCGAATTTTCAGCCGTTTCATTGGGTTTTGAGACACAAAAGGTGAGTGCATTGGGTTTTAGGGAAGCCCGTCTTGAGCTTAAGGATGTGAAATTGGTTTATTTTTTGGCCCATGAAACTTGCAATGACGTTAATGGCGTCCAGCGTTGAAGCTGCTGTGACTTCCACAGCCCGAAACTGGAAAAAAGAGTGGGTGCAACAGTGCAATTCTTTGGTTGAGATAGGCAAAAACAATGACCAATGAGGAGTTGACACCTCCGATATAATGCACACAAAATTAATATTAATTTATCATAATTATTTATTTTATGTAAAAAATATATATTAATTATAATTAACATTTAAATATCTTTTTAAATTCATTATAAATAATTAATAAAGTAATATTTTATTAATAAATAGTAGCATGCATCATAATGTATAAAATATCAATTTTTTAATTATAAATCTTTGTTTGTGTGTGTGTGTGTGTGTTTTTTTTTTTAATTTAATAGTTAATTCCAAATTTATAATGCAAAAATATTACAAAGATATGAAAAATGAACATATTAATGAGCTACGGCTGGATTAAAGATTGGTATCTATGGAGTTGCCATCAAATGGAGTAAGTTTTGCAGTGCCCTAATGTAGTCGTCTTACACACAGGAACTGGATTGCAGGGTTATGGTCGACCAAGAGATCTGAACGGTGCAAAATAATTGGGCCATGATTGACCCAACATCGATAAACGTATACTTGGGCCTAAGACGAAATTCTTAGCAGTTACATATAAAAGATAGTGAGCCCATAGTTAATCTTGCCCAGCCCATCAAACTGATTCATTAACTTCAAGTTTTTGTGAATGATTTGAATTAGACCCTACTTATCAGTTACTAAAGAAGATTAAGAATTTTTACTAAATTGCCCAACACATGAAATAACTAAGTGAGAATTACTTGAATAGTATTGTAGTCGTTTGCAGAATTGAAGATCTCAAAGTTGGAGTTCCATATCCTATTGATTTTACAACCTAGTCATCCTTAAATTTAAGAAAACAAGAACATAAAAACTTGGTTTAAGTCTAATTATTTGTGATTCAGATTATGATAGTTTATCACTTAATGTAAAATCTAGTAGTCTTTTTGTTTTTTTCATGGTCTTAAAAGAGATCACACTTTAGTTATACAATTTTGAAATTCTTTTTTTGCAATTTTAGATTTTTTAAGAAAATACTTTTAATTATATACAAATAAATTCTTTGAAAGTTTTTTTTTTTCAAACATTTGTTACACCTAACAAATTTTACCATGTAACGATAAATCATATAAATGCATTTAAGGTATATTCTATTGTGTGGACTGTATTTGATACTTGTATTATTAATTTATTGGTAATATTTATTAGTTTAGGAATACCATTATTATATCTCCTTTTTAAATTTAGGTTTGATCTCGTGTAACATGGTCCTTTCAAAATGTATTTTATGCTTTTGGTAGAATGACAATTTTATCTTTGCTATTTCTTTGTCGCCAATTCAATTTGCAAGCTCTAAATATATATATATAAAAGAATTGAAGGTCATATATTAATTTAGTAAACATTACATTTTTAATCTTATTAATTAACAATTCTCTACAAATATTAAATAAATAAATAGTATGAAATAGTATTTTAATTTATTATTATATACTTATCCTACATGATAATGTTAATGATTTATAAGGTTTCTTATATAAGCTAAACTAAAGATCGTTTTGTTATTACTTTATTATTTTTTTATCAAAATAAATCTTTTGATATTTTGAAATCTTCTATTAGTTAAACTTAATTTTTATTAATAATATGTAATTATAATTTAATTATTACTTTAAATAATATATATATATATTCACGTGAATCATTTAAGATATATTATAACCATTAAAAAAATATTATAACATTCTCTCATTTTATCTTGAATAAATGATATCTTTATTGATCGTCATAAATTAAATTATTCATATAAGTCAATCTATTTAAATAGACATTTCTATGCATAAATCATAACAGTTATGTTATATTTTGTTGTAAGCATTTCTTTCTATATATCACAATGCTAGTAAATTTTTAATTAATCACTTTAATTAAAAATTTTTTTTGACCATAACCCATTTAGGTCTTAAATAAATAATATATTAATAAGTTTTATGTACATAAAATTAGTCTTTATTTGTTAATGATCAAAAAGTTTTCCATAAAACCTAATCATCATAAAACATAGTTTTAAAAGAAACTAACTAAAGTTGATTAGTCTTATATGCTCAACATAATTTTTATATGATTTAGTCAATAATCCTTTAGCCACAGGATTAGCAACTATAAGTTAATTATTAATATGTTTTATAACAATTCTTTGCTCTTTAATAGTTTCTGAAGAACTAAATACTTGATATTGATATGCTTGTTTCTACTTTCATTCTTGTTATTCTTTGAAAAAAACACTCCAACTAAATTATTATAGTATATCTTAAGTGGCCTATAAATAAAATCCACAATATGTAATCATGTGATAAAATATCTTAACTATAGAGTTTGTGCACTAATCTCATAACAAGTTATAAATTCCACTTTCATAATGGAAAAAACAATAATGGTTTGCTTGATACTTCTTTAGGATACAACACCTTCATTAAACATAAAAATGTGTCTAATAGTAGATTTTTTACTCTTTACACAGCGAGTGAAATTCGTCCATGAAAATACAAAAGAAAATAATAATTGCTTAACATAATATCCAAATACCTAACCATTTTCAAACAATTAGTTTGCCTGTATGTAAATGCATAATCTTTCGTTCCTTGTAAATACTATATAACTTTTTGGCAACTTTCAAATGATATTGTCAATAATTACTTTGGTATCCTTTGAACATTCTTACTGTAAGTGCAATATTAGGTCTAATATATATTTGGGCATACATAATACTGCTAATTGTAGATTTAATATGCTTCATCTCTTTTCATTCCAAGTCATTTTAAAGACATTGAACAAGATTGAATTTGTCTGTTTTAACTATAGGTATTATAATGAAAGAATAACATTTTATCTTGAATCTTTTAAAACTTTTTAAATTTATGTTTTTTTTGTGATAGTCCTAACTTCCTTTGGGATTTATCTTTACAAATTTTTATACTAATAACATATAAAACTTCACGCATATCCTTCATTTTAAAATTTTAAGAGAGAAATTTTTTAATTTCATTAACAACCCAAATCATTGCATGTATGTAAAACATCATCTACATACAAGATTAAAATAATATATATGCTCCCACTAACATTAAGGTATATACATTGATTCAAAATATTCTCTTTAAAGTTATATGAGATTATAATATTATGGAATTTAATATACCACAATCAAGTAACTTGCTTAAATTCATATATTGATCTCTTAAACTTACATATTATGTGACTTTCTTTGTTAGTTGTGAAACTTTTAGGTTGGCTCATCTATACTTATTCCTCAAAATCCCCATTTAAGAAAATTATTTTCACATTCATTTGATATAACTTTAAGTTAAAATGAGTCATTAAAATCATGATTACTCTAAATAAATCTTTCTTTAAAACTTGAAAGAAGGTTTCATGAAACCTTAATTGAGTTTCTAATGTTCTTAAATTGAACTTTGTAAGCAAACTTATTCCCACTAAAATCAAAATTCTCAAAAAATTTTACATCTTGAACTTCAACAATTCTAGGCATTTTTAAAGAACAATAAAATTTACATCCCTTAGAGTTTATTGCATAATTAATGAAAAAAATGCTAGTTATCTTGGATCTAAATTCTTTAATTAAGAATTATAGATTTTTATTTTAGCAGAACAACTTTATACATATATATATCTTAAACTTAGTTCTATTTAAGATATATATTCTAGTTTCCAAGGTTTCATTCTATAAATTTAATTAAGATTAAAATTTCTAATTATTATTCTCACTATATTCATAATTGTTTAATTTCTTTTTTTAGTTATACCATTTTGTTAAGATGTACTTGGTGTGATATATTATGCAATAAGACCTTTTTACTCAAGGAAATTACAAATAAACCTTTCATTTGCCCTATATCTATGTACCTTTAGTAATATTTTACACCCTTATTAGATCATATAATTTTAATTCATTTATTCTTCTTTTTCTCCACTTCACCTTATATGTTTTAAAAACATTTAATGCATCAACTTTATCAAACAAAAAGTGGAAATATATAAATTTTGTATAATCGCTAATGATTAAGATAAAATATCTTTAATTGCTAAAACATGGAGTGAAAAATGGTACACAATATCCATGTGCACAATCTAAAGAATTTTTAAACTTCTCTTGGCACTTATAGTACTCATATTGGTTTATTTACCCTTTATGCAATCAACAAAAATACTAAATTTTATAAAATCACGAGTTATTAAAACTCTTTCATTTATTAGTCTTTTTCAAAAAAATGTGACCTTGGTAATAGATTTCATGATGCCAATATTGTCATCAATGTAATATTGCATTCTCAAGTAAAGGAATCATGAACTTGTCAAATTACATGCCAATTATAACAACAAAAAATTACTCAACTCTCATGGTTCCTTATTTTTAATAAATCTTTTTAAGTAATTAAAAAATATCACAAACAAGTTATGTGGACTACACAAAATCTATTTTATTAATTTGATAAAAACTAAACATATAGTTGATGCTAAAACGATGTATGAATTAATTTCTTGTAGTGTAATCTTAGGGTTCAAGAAGATAGGGATCAAAGACACTTATTTTGACACAGTGCACATTTGTACAAATCAAAATCAAACCAATAAACGACAATATCATCGATTTTGAGTAGGGTTGTTAGACTTTAAATTCTAACAACTATGGTTGAAATTTTTACACCAAACAACTAGAAGAAAATAAAATGAACAGTCAATTTTTGAGGGTATAACCCTCTCAAACCTCTATGTTTGAATTGAAGGAGGAAGATAAAGTGATGACTTTATGTACCCAAGACAAAAAAAAAAAAAAAGGAAAAAAAAAAAAAAGATACGGACGAGGAATAGCCTGCATAGTTACGCTGTTTCTCGTTTTTGTTGTGATTCACCAGACTCTTTCATGGAATAAATGTAAGCAAATAGGAAAACCGAACCAGACAAGTACAAATTCATAAATCCACCATTACAACATCTGGGGACCAATGTAATTAGGACTTACTTATTAATGTTCTTGCACCTTTCACGTTCTCCTTTCTCTTTTTCTTCTTCTTTTTTGTTTTTGTTTTTTTTTCCCTTTCTTTCTGTCATTGCTTCAATTCTACATATGGGATCTAACCAGGCAATTCTTTTGTTCCATCAAAGCGAAAAAAAAAAAGAAAAAACAAAAAACAAAAAGAGATTGCATGTATATAACCATAGAGAAAAAAAAAAAAAAAAGAAACCTTTGTTAATTTTACAATTTCTTTTAATTTATTAAAACATTTATTAAACTGTAAAATATACAATTAAAATACTTATCATTGTTTTTTCATAATTCTCAACCATCTGCCCCAACATGGGTAGACAAATTTTAGGTACATACAAACTTTTTGAAGTACATTATATCAGCTAAGCAAGCGCACAAGTTCTTGGATTATTTTGCTAAGATTTCGTACGCTTAGCCTATACAACAGATCCATCCTCTTAGTACTTAGCGGCTGGAGTTACCTAAGTCCACCCAATTTGATGAAATACTCGTGCACATAGTTGGACAAGGAACGTTAAAATTTAAAGTGTAAGTGTATAGTTAAAAATCTCATATTATAAGAGAGACAAGTAAATAAATAATTTATAAATAAATTTAATTAAATAATTAAGATTTTAAGTTAAGATACATTATCTTGCGTACTCATGTTCTCCAACAAGAAGAGCGGTCCATAATTGTCGTCCTAAAGGAACTTGGGTACAAGAAATAGTGGAAATTTTAATTTGGTCTAGTAATTATTATTTCCTAAGACTTCTCTACCCACCAACGGCCATTTTCCCCTAATGCTCGAGTATTCGTGTGCCTGCACGAATCGGTGCCCTCTCTTTTGTTAGGAGCATGTTTATTAAAATAATCATTTTTAAAATTTAAATTTATCGTTAAAAATTAACTATGATGTGTGATAGTTATTAAAAAATCAAAAAAAAAAAGTGCAACAACCACTACCAAAAATGCCAAAAAAAAAAAAAAAAAAAAAAAGAGTGTAAAGACAGTGATGTGTGTTGAAAGTGCTCCAGTGTTGCTACGAACGGGGTTTCCAAGTACAAAACAAAACTTCTCTCGCCCTTTGGGAAGAGAATTTTTTGTCCTTGTCCAAGAGTTTGTCGATAAGTTTTTTGAAGTTACGCAAATTAAAACTATTTAGTCAAGAAAAATCAAAATGAAGACCAAGAGCACAGCCGAGAGAGAGCGTTATGGAATTAAATGTCCAGTGCCTCGTAAACATGGCCCATATGGGACAGGGTGCCTCAAATGTTGACCAGACGATGCCCTGTGTTTATACTTGATCTTTATTAGTACAGGGTTCTTCACTACTTTATTTACACCTTCTTGTTTCCTATGCTATGTTTTAGTTTGGACATATCATTTTCAACCATGGATGTGCGCAAAACTACACGCCAAAAAAGCAAGGGTAAGGCAAAAACTTTAAGAGAATTTCCATGTAAAAATGGTAGAATATTAAATGTTATTCGTTGGAGAAGAACTTATACTTTTAAGCTGCCATAACAAATTCTTGGGCTACAGGTGAGGTAAATAAATAGAAATGCATGTTCTAGTTGGGTGGGGAAAATAAACAAACTATGTAAATAGGTGGGGGAAAAGCATGAACACCCTATATAAAAGAAAGATTTAAACCATGTGGGGATAATCATGAAGGACCAATCTATATCATTGCAAAGGTAATTGGGATAAAAATTCATGGGCTAGCTAGTAGGGTAAATAAATAATCTATATAAAGGATAAAATTTACCGGTAATTATTAAGGATCGATCTAGCTGATATCGTTTGAATGCTGATTGGTAGGGGCAGAGAGTCGGGTGATGGTGCTGTAAATTTCGTGCTGCGTTCTACTCAATGGCCTCCCGTACAAGTTTTTTCATTAATAATTGTTGTGTACACAAGAAGATCTCGATCATCTTGCTTCTGGGGAACTAAGTAAGCCCCAATTATGTCTAACCGTGAACAATTGTTTCCATGCAAACAATGCTTGAAAGGGGAAATTTTTGCCTTCACGGAGCACTAAAATGCGGCAATCAACTCAAATTATATGTGATAGCGTTGTCCACATATGTTAAGTATACTCATTTTCGGTATAGTAGTGTGCTCAAACGATATCACGCGTGAGTTTTCTTTAAGTTCAAAGAGTGTTTTGGTGCTAGTATTCCTTTGGATTGAGATTCCGTTTTTACTTGCCCCTTATGCACGCTAGCTTGGTGCACCTTTTGAGAGCATTTTTTTTGCATCTAGGGGTTCTTTTTTTTTTTTTTTTTTTTTAATAATCTCTCTGGCTTGCATTGGGCATTATTATTGTTATTTTACATAAATAAAACTTCTTCACTTACCTCTCTCTCTCTCTCTCTCTCTCTCTCTCTCTCTCTCTCTCTCTCTATATATATATATATATATATATATATATATATATGGTACAAGAAATTAGTTGTTTGTAGTTTGGTTACATGATTAAAATTTTGATCAAAAAAAAGTAGGGACTACACTCGCTTTTTCAATTAGAATAACCTATGGTTTTTGTGTGAGGCAACTACAGAACAAGAGACAGTCTTCCCATTTTTGTAATAACCGCCACAATTTATATATAGGCAGGATTCAAAATAAGATTTTATATGACAAGAGTAAGCGACTTTATTGGTTCTTAAATTTGTCTATGATTATTCTCTTTGAAAGTGATTCCACCACAAGAGTTGCGTACTTGTTTTTTACCCCCACAATCCATGGCTGGCTCTTTTGTACCTTCTGACCGGTGAATGTGACCGGTGAATGTGACCTTATATATCCATCGATACAAAATCTTTGAGAACCGAGCAAGAGCAGCCCATGTAGTGCTGTAGAATCTCGGTGATTCCAGTTCCAAAGGAGAAATGTATGCTAATTCATTTTCTACTTGCTCAAAGAAAAAAAAAAAAAGAAAACCTCTTCAGTTTAATTTATTATGTACCAATGTTCAGTTCAGAGGATGCACCAATATGTACACACTAAGATTGTTTCCTGTGCGACCAAATCGAGCGAGCACTGCATTATCTGGGGGACACAATTCGCTAACCACAAAAGCTTTCGATTGGTACTTGGGCCTATGGGGCAAGTGAATTGAAAAAGATCAATCGACATAATGAGGAAAGAGACAATGATATACATTGATTTTAAGGCAAGTCACCTTGGCTACTCCAGTCAAGGACAACATTTTAGAGGCCTTATGTAGTCAAAATTAAGCAATGGACCTTGTTTGTGAACACATGGTGGAGCCCCCCTGCGTGGTGTTCTTAATATCAGTTCATATATATATATATATATTGCATTTTTTTAACGTGCCTGAGGGGGACACCCCAATATGATTTTTTTTTAATAGAAAAATAAGATATATTAATATTGTCTAAGATGGAAAATATATCGAATTTACATATACACGGTTGTCGTCATAAAGAAAAGAAAATTTCCTCCTTGTACATATTTCGCTCCAAAAATGAAAAAAAAAAAAAAAAAGCATCGGTCGGATTAAAAAGTAGGCTGTAGAGATATCCAATCCTAGGTCGTCCTCTACTCCCTCTTTTATCATCCACCTCAATTTGGTCACGCATGTTGCCTAGCAAACTGTTACTTAATCGAAGCTGCTGGTTTTTTTTTTTTTTTAATCTAGATGAATATAAGTAGTAGTGAAGAAGATATTGAAATGGTAGATGAAACAATTATATGTAATTTAAAGTCAACATTTTAAATATCTCGATTGACTTAGTCGATGTACCCATCACACCATAAATCCAATATACCTAATGGTTACTTGGTACGAGTGATCCTCACATGAATGTTTAGTTATAGATTGAACATTTTCATCTGCATAATTATGTGTTGAGAACTCCAAAGCTGAATTAGTTTGGATAACTCTCTTCATTATTTATTTAAAAGGGTTAGTGTTAATATAATAACAAGATTATTTTATAATTTAAAATTGTAAATTTTAGTGGTAAAAATTATTTCTTTATAAAAACGTTAAAGGTGGGTATATTTAATTCTCTTGAGTCGTTTTCAAATGTTAGTGTCCAGTCAATTCATGATGCATCTGATAAAATACTAAATTGATGCTACTTCGTACTAGCAAAAATTGGAGAGCAGAATCATTCGGAAGGTATAGCCAAAAAAAAAAATTCAGGGAGGTGGCCAAGCCGGTTTTTGAAACAGACGGATCCAAAGTCGGCTCCCAAGATCGTTTATTGAGAAGTGGTCAGATGTTGACACTTGATACACATCTGGAAGCCATTTTTGAAATTTCTTTTTTTTTTTTTTCCCACACTGTTAATTGGATGTCAGTTCTCAGAACACGTGGGAACCGAAAGGCGAAGCTGCCTCCACCAAATCAAGCAAGTTATTCCAGTAGATCCTATTCTCCTCGAGATTTCCATTACAGCTACTTCCATCATTAGCAAAAATCCCTCCGGCCGCCATTGACGGGTTCCGATCATCAGAATTGTACCCCAAAATGTCCGAAATTCCTCCCACGATGTTCCCAATTATTGGTGCTGCAACGGTAACACCTTCATCATCCTTGTTATTGTTATCTGGTTCCATTAGCCAAGCATTTTCACTGGAGAACGCGCTGCTGGCTGCCACTTCTTGCAATGCCATTGAAGTAGAACTACTGTCTAATAATGTTTGTTTCATTTGTGGCATTTGGTTCGAGTTTTCCGAGCATTTCCAATCGTTTCCTGGAGTGATTAACTCTTCGGCCCGTCCCAATAGCCTTTTGCATGGGGCATTACGAATTGTTGTGGGCAACTCAAGCGTAGAAGTTGAGTCCTTATGGGGTGCAACGGCTGGGATGGCCAATGCATAATCTGAGAAGTTGAATGGGGTTGTCGGGGACTCGAGGAGATCGCCGGTGGCGTTGGCGGCGAAGAACATACCTCCTACCATTCCATGCCATGCTTTGAGCACGTCGAGGCACCTCGGTCTTGCCTGTGGAGCTGTGGCTTTGTGGGTTAGCTGGGACAGAGATGATGGGGTTGTTCTGACTTGGTTTTGGAGAGGATTGGACATTAGCCTAGACTCACGGACCAGTCTGGCCTCCGCTTCAAGTCGGGCTCTCTCCCACTGAGCCATGTGGCTCAAGTTGGCCGCGTCCTTGGAGTGACCGCTGCCGGAGCCAAAGGTATCAACTTTAGGCTTGTGGGTCACGGGATCGATACCCATTTTGTCCAGTCTTTTCTTCAGATGAGTATTCCAGTGGTTTTTTATCTCATTATCAGTTCTTTTGGGCAAGTGAGTTGCTATGGCCGACCACCTCAAACCCCAAAAAAACAAAAACACATGAGAGAAGCGACCATCAGTATAACTTGCATACTTTCTGAAATTGCGACAGTATTAGGCTATTAGCTAGTTACTATATATATCATGGCTTGATGTTGCACTTAACAAAGAAGAAGCTTAATTTTTGGTTGGTAACCAATTTTAAAATGACTTTCAAATGTCAAATTTGATCACAGGTTCTGGTAACTAAAACAAAGATAAAGTTCAGTATATTTTGATCATTTTCAAACTCAACATTGTGAAAGTCTTTTACGACCTCTTTTATGTTAAGTTTGATGCACAAAAGAAAGGTCAGTCACGGATATAAGTGATAGTTTATTACAAAAGTATCTTGATGGGCTTGAATTAAACTCATTTTCCTACCCGTTAGGGATCAAAAGAAAAGGAGCCCCACCCGCAAAATTCAGAGAAGAAATAAGCATCCCTATCTAAGGCATTACCGGGAGGAGCTATTTGCCTGACCTGTTTCCAAGAAGAGCATGGAGCTGAATGATGGTTTGCTCTTCCTGCGAGCTGAACTTTCCTCTCTTGATATCTGGTCTGAGGTAGTTAGTCCACCTAAGTCTACAGCTCTTCCCACATCTTTGGAGGCCTATAAGTACAAGACAACAAAAAATGTCGTCCCAAGATAGAAAGTATATAGCAGTTTCCTGTTTCATAACATGATGATTATAGGAGGAGCTTAGCTGCTGGCAACTCACCAGCTTTGGCCGGCAGGGCTCGCCAGCTTCCATGGCCATGCTCCTTAATGTAAGCCAAGAGCTTCTGGTCCTCTTCAGGAGTCCATGGCCCCTTCTTCAAGCCTACTTTCTCACAGCATGGGGGGCGAACCATGGTTATTACTATTATGCTTTTTTTTTTTTCTCTCTCTTTTATTTAACACTCTGGAGCCAATCAAACCAATATACTTTCTTACAAGTACAAGAGACAACTGTGGGGAAAGATTTGGTGATATGGAATTTCAAGGAAGACAAAGATGATGTAAGGCGAGATGGATGAAGTAGAAAGCTCGTCCACATTATATATAGGGCAATGAGGTTTACTCTAAACATGAATGGTATTGTACCAATCAATATTCCATGGGTGTCCAACTTACCCCTTGTGAACTTTACCCTAGCTGGAGTAACATATGAGCTAAAGAGTAAATAATACAACCATTGGTAAGAATGAACTTGAAATTGTGTTAAGTGTAGGGTCTTATATTTGAATTCTTAAATATTTTCTATGGTTTAAGTGAAAGTAGAATTTGTAAGAAAAGGGATTTTTTGTCATAAAAAAAAAAAAAAAAAGTAAATGCTATGTGGTGTTTGTAATTTTCCGCTAATCAATATCCAGGTAATTTTTAGTTAAATTTCTATGTAAAATTCATCTCTTGAATCTTATGGATAAGATCTTAACATAGTGCATAAAATTTTTTTTAAAAAAAAAAAAGCACTTAGGGACAATTAATGCGAATATCCTCACCTCTTTTTTCTTTTTTCCCACTGACTTGAGACTCAAATTTAAGTTACTAGAAAAGTTGAAAATTTGTGATGTTTTTCTTGGAAAATAAAAATCTCATTTTAATTTTCCAAAATTTAAGGAGTTCAACATTTCTTAAGTTGGGAAAATTAGTGTCATCCTTATTCTTCCTTATGTTTGAAATGAACGAGATAATCTAATGATTTATTTGAGAGTTACAAATAAACCTGACCACGAGCTGGTTACAGTTTAGAATCAACGATTCAAACTGAAGGAAACCGAGAACCGTAACAGAACCATTCAAAGGGTGGTTTGATAAATTAGCAATTTACGTTTCAGCTCAATCGCCCGTTTTCTGTCTGATTCGATTTGGTTCAACTCAGTGACAACTAGTTTTTTTTTTTTTTTTTTTTTTTTATTTCTGAGAAAACCAAATTAAAAGTTTAAAATTTAAAATTTAAAGTGGTTAAAAATTTTAAATAAATAAAAGCCTTGAACCCGGCGTCTAGTTCAAATACTAATTACGCTTAGGAAGCTTCGCAGCAAGGGAAGAACAATGAGCAACCTGTGCAATGTATGCACGGTCACATTGGAGCTGTCATTCGTATTTAATTCCTTAATTACTGGAACTGGTAAAAAGTACAAAAATTATTGAATTCGTGGTAAGGAAGGAAGAGCATATTACTCTATACTATACATAATTTTATTAGAGTTAAAATAATTGAGAGCCCTCCCCGACTTTCTATTTTGTCGGGGTCCGTTTTGGGTGCCATTGTTTAAAATGGGGCGTTGCCGAGCCACCTATACGGTTGCAAAGATAGTTATTGACCCAATGAAATTAAATGGTCAGTAACGTTACCAAATAAATATGTTTATATGCATAAAAATTAATTATCCAAAGCTCTTAATAGGGTTATGTGTATCATTTATTTATTTCCTCTCACTTCTAGAAAGCTTTTGCAAAATTTAATAAACTTTTTTTTTTTTTATTAAGAATAAGGTAAAATAATATCAATCGAATTTTTTTTTTTTTTACATATAACGTATTATTAAACATAAAAATTTAAAATATAAATTTTAGTAATTTTAGTATTATTTTACATATTAACTGGCAAAACAGTGTTAACAGGTGAGACCAAACGTGTGCAACAGCGTTGTTGTAAGAGGCTTAATTACTAATCAATTAACACTCGTCGACGTGTATGCATGACTCGTGTTTTATTACGTAGACATAGGGATTGAATAAAAAGATTAAACGTGAGTTTAATTTTAATTATTCATTATAATTAATTTTTTATTTATTAAAAGATATGTTGATTAATTTATCATTAATTAAAACAGTGTGTTAACTATAATTAATAATTAGAGTCATTGTGTTGAGTTCGTTTTTTTTAATATTTTTATTGTCTTTTTTTTTTTTTTTTTATTTTTCTTTTTTCTTTTCTTCTTTTTCTCCCCCAATGACAGGGACTTTCTGACGCTTGCAATAAATAAACAATGATGGTTAGCAATGCTTTGACACGGATTCACGTAAACAGTTCTGATGGCAACTACACGCAAGAGTTTTGGCAGTTGAGAAATTGCCTGCAACATGAACTCCGCCTTTTTAATACTTCAGTAAGATGGCACCCCAAGTCCAGAGGGATCTTCAATATTCATATATCCAAATATACCAATGCTTTGTGCAATGGCATCTTTCTTTACTTTTTTTTTTTTTTTTTTAAAGTTTATTATTATTATTATTATTATTATTATTATTTGTGGGGGAGCCAGAGGTGAGGGTAGATTTTTTTTTTTTTTTTTTTTAATTTGTGTGCACTGGCATATCTATATGTATAGTGCAATGGACGGGGAATGAACCCATATAATAAAGAAGGTTTCTCAAATTAACTAAGCTGGGCCAACAGAGTCTAATTCACACCTCCCAGCAGTGTATATAACACCACAAACAAGAGAATAAAATTAATTCAGATCAAGTGACAAATGGGATAGAAACGAGTAGCTTTCACTGGCGATCTAAAAATGCTTTTAGGTGATGGCTTTCTGCACTCAAAGACAAATGAGGTAAACAGAGCATCAGAGCAATGCTATGCTGAGCCAAGTAATTTTGAAAGTTGGTGGACGAGTATTCAAAGGTAGAAATGAATGGAAGCCCGTGAATTAGAGACGATCATTTTTCCCATTTATATTTCCACGCGTATAGAAGTTGAGACATTTACAATCAGTCTTTATGACAATTATTAGCATTTATGCGCAAGCGGGTGAAACAAGAAGCAATACCAATGAGTTTTAAATGTTGTTAATAAATTCCAGCCTCATATTTCCTAAATGGAATTTGGTTGGGATGGAGTTTCACACTCTACTCGACTTTGAGTGGTGTCCTGTGGCCTTACACCTGGCGGAGAATCCAATTCCAGACATTGATCTACGGCATTTTCCCATTCATTTGGGGGCATAGAATGAGTCCAAATCTAACTATGTAACCTACCATGGTTTTCACATTTTGGATTCCACAGAAGTTATTATAAATATCCAGATAGGGATGGATCCAAGGGAAAGATAAGTGGGGGCAATCCCTTGTATTTGTGTGTGTGTGTGTGTGTATATATATATATATATATATTATAATTTGTCTTTAAAATTATAAATTTTTTCTTCCTTCATATCTTCTCAAATTGTAGACCTGCAAATAATTGTAATATTTGTTAATCAGAATAGTTAATATTATTATTTTATTTGCCTATTCATATGCATTATTTTTTTTTTTTGTAATATTCGTATATATTAATGTGTTCAATCAAAAAAATTTTCAAATATGTCACTGTGTATATATATATATATAAACACACACCATGTTAATAAATTATATAATAAATAATACATTATTATATTATTCTAGTTTATTAAATAAACATACATATAATGATTTTTTATTATATTCTTATATATGAATATTAGAAAAATTATAAAAGGGAAATGGACCAAAATTCTTATACATGGGTAGTTGTCTTTTTTCACACCTTTTTTTTTTTTTTCCAACCACATTCATCGGGAGCCTATCGCTCTATGGTGCTCATATGGTTTTGGGATTAGCAGATATATGCTAATGACCAAAAGCCCAGAATCTTAGTTTCACTTACATTTGGTGTTTAAGATTTTAGGTTGAGGGTTTATCAAAAGACAGCTTTAAGAGTTTTAAGAAACGGGTTGATCAAGTTGGGAGACGTGATATATTGCATAGGTTGCAAACAAAAATCTACACCAAAAGTGCTGGACTTCTGCCACCATTAGATATTGCAGAACTCAGAACCGCATGATCGTGAATAATACAAAGAGATTTTCCAATTTGACTCTAGAGATATAGACATGCATTGTCTGCTCTGCAACTGGTTACAAAGGACACAACCAATCTCCAGTATTTAAAATGCTGACCTGAATGCACTGTCCCAAAACAAGCATTAGCCATGAGACCCCAAAGTGCAAGGTGGAAAGCATGCTCAACAGCACGGCATCAGGAGAGTTCAATTGTGGAGTAGGCATAAAACCTCCATTTTTATTTTTCAAGTCTATTAAGAAGCTTATTAGACGGTGAACGATATAACAACATAGCTTTCCTCTTTTCCTAATTCTTGCACCCCTTCTTAAGATTTCAATTAAAACCTCCAACAATTGATAATAGATGTCATGGCTCTTAACCACTAGGTGTCATGGGCACAATTCGCAAATAAGCTCTAAATCTTCAATAAAACTAACAAAAAGTCACTTAGGGCAGCATATTAAAAGCCTTACCCACAAATTAACCCATCATAGAGAACAATTTTAGAGGACCTTTGTAATGAACTAACAATCTCATTTATTGCTAATTCATCACAATGAGAAACAATCAAGATCGAATAACCAAGAATAATTATTCATTGGACTACCTCTGTTATCCTGCTTAGGATGCAAGCTGATAATTGTATCCAATGGGGAAATCGTTGCCCAGCTGTCTTTAAAATAGGAACTAGTAGGACAGTGACTACCAAATTGCAAAGAGAACTGCAGGAGATAAATTATCAGAAGGAAGAGAGCCCTGCAGTTTGTCGAAACTTCTCATAAGAAACCCAAAACACAAATTGCCAAGGACCAAGCCTCACCCATGTAGGAAAGAACCCTTTCCACAGTGCACTTAATCCCTCAATTTTAATTGTCTTCACCAGACAATCGTAAGAACTCTTATAAATAATCTTGACATCCCTGCTTGCTGCTTGATTCATCATTCTTGTCTTCACTATGTCAGCTGGACAACTCAAGGCTGTTGCAGAAAGGCCTGACATGATAGAAGCTAAGGTGTGAGCATAGATATTATCAGCGGATATCTGTTTTCGGATGATGAGTCGTTTAGCATGGTCATAACAGGCTAATTCTCCCATGTTCACCAAAAATGCTCTTTGGATATTTGGGAAAACCCCTTTCCAGAGGCCTCCAAAACCTTCTGCGTGGACAATCTTCTTCAAAGCATCAAAAGGCCCTGAATACCTAGGTTGAAGACCTTGGCTCATCAATTGACCATCTGCTTGCATCCGCACCTTAACAAGATCAGCAGGACTAGCTACTACCTGTTACTACTAATTGCAAACAAAAACTTTAGTTACTTTCCTAGGATATGAAATGGCCAGCAAATAAAGAAAAAAATTTATACACACACATGCACACGCACAGACATATTTCATACTCTTTGAGTCAGAATAAAACAGTTGTTTTCTGAATGAATGTGAAATTTCCATTTGACTTTGACCTAGTGTGTCTATCCCTGACCAGGTTGTTGCTTAAAAAAAGTGCATTTTTGGAGGACTAGATGAATAGTCATTGACAATGAAACAAATTAAAGACTGCAGTCATCTCCCCCCAAAAAGTTTTAACTAGAAGCTATCCATCAAACCAGTAGAGCATTAGAACTCATTCTCCTATTCAAGAGCTTGACACCTGAAGAAAGGACAATATAAATCTCCTATAGTCAACAAACACCTGGATCACTGCTTGAGTCATAAAGCCAGAAATAGATTAAAAAGCTGGGGTTCCAATTATAACCAATTCTTCAGCATACATTTTGATAAATCCAGTATTCACTCGCAAAATCCAAATATTTTAACTTTGGCATTTACTCCTTTCCAAGAAAGGGAAAGAGACCTTCAAGAGCAAAGATTATAATTTGAATACAATATTTGTCAAGTTATTCAATTACTTGAGTCTAAACAGGCTGCCCATTTCAAAATGCAAATCACAGAAGTTTAATCTGCCCAATTCTGTTAATTAATTTTACTCTTTTGAAGAGCAGGAATCAATGCCCCTGTCCCCTTTCCCCTGTCCTAATCCAACAAGGACAAAAAGAAGATAGAAGACATTGAACATAGAATTGCACCGATGCCATGACTTCTCAAATTCTCATGTGTGACCATTAAATATTGTTTATGGCTGCTAAAGATACAGCCTCAAGATGCAACCACTAAAGCCTTTTAGTGCTTCAATTGACGTGAAAAAAATATACAACAAAAAAACCTTAATACCCAATGTAATTGCCATTGCCACATAATTTTCTCTTCCCATTTAGTTGTACTATGAATTAAGTTTGGCATAAAATCTAATTGTTCTAAATTCTTGGATTTGGTCACCCCCCTTAATTGAAGCATTTGTATGACCATGTTGGACATGTCTAAATTAAAGCAAACACCTCTCCCTCACCTTATCACTGAAAACTATACTCTCTCTCTCTCCGCGCGCACGCGCGCGCGCGCGCGTGTGTGTGTGTGTGTGTGTGTGTGCGTGCACATTCTCCATCACAAAATTGTTAACATTTCAATCTCTTTGGTGAGAAATAAGTGTGAGAGAATAAAATCAGCTCATGTTACACTGAAAAGAGGAATATTCACCAGGTTCCTTCTTTGGGCAGGAAGATTGGCACCACTTTAAGTTTCAAGGATTGAATTGGTAGGATTTCTCTGAAAAAGAATACTATTGAAAATGGAAGAAAGAAAGTAGTTGGGAAACATATTCTGCCATACATTGTTGATTATCTCACATCCCGCTCCCACTATTCCTTCTTCATTGTTTTCAAACACTGCTAAAGGCACCAAAACTTTTTCACATGCCTATTTTACTGAGTTTACACATTTTGTGATCATCACAAGTCATGCTAAGACCCCAACATAATTTTAAGGAACACAGAACCCACATAGAAGATCAAAACTATTGTTCAACATTACTTGCCATGTTGTTTAGTTTAGTACAAAATTCTCAAGAGCACCAGCAAAACCTCTTAGTTTTAGCTCTCTCTTCCTTTCATTCTAAATCCTATCAAACATGGTGTCAAGCAAGGGATAATAGGATTGATTCTCTACACTAATAAGCATATGGAAAAGTTACACTAATGCAGTAATTTGAACACGTTGCAAACATGAACACCACATTCCACTACCATTGCTGATAATTGCAAATTTTGTCTTTTAATACATGACCACAATTAAAGATGCACCTAGCGATCAAATGATTGTATAATGTGTGGCCGCATCTGAAATTTGTCAAATTGACTACTTAAGCTCATAAGTTCATTGATGCTAAGGACAATACCACACCATCAGAGCAAAGTTTTGTACGGAAAGTCACAACCATCCATTGAATAGAAACAGCAATTTCTAAAGCTTTGAACATTGTCAATATAGAAAATTTTCCAATGCTTGAAACGAAGTTCTTACTTACCTGAGCGATGACACCGGATAACCCACCAATGAGAGCTTTGCCTGGAAGAGAAATGGACCCACCACCACCACTACTGCCATCATTGACCAACACCAAATTGCGCAAATTCTCGTAACCCACGATCCGAATGGGAGTGTAGAAGAGGTGCCTGAGAATAGCCGGAGAAAGGCCGCGGTAGAGTCCGAAAAAGCCTTGTTCACGGATGATCTCCGAGGCGACCCGGAACGCATTGGCGGAGCGAGTAGAGGAAAGACACTCGCCGTGTAGCTGTAGCCGGGTCTTCGTCAGGTCTATTGGAAAGGTCGCCGTCTCCGCCACCATGGCCGAGAGCGATGTCAGCAGGACCTTAGTGTTGGTTCGGGTTCGGGCTCGGTCGCGCCCATCGCTTTGGTCTGGTTTCATGACAACACCGCCTATGTCCGCGGTAATAGAGAGAAGTGTTATTTGATGTCTGGGAGCAAATTAGCCAAGAGACTTTTTGGATACTGATTCTCTACATAGGAGACTACAATCTGAACGAGAGCCGGATCATTAGATCCAACGGTTGTGGCTTTTTCCTTTTGGACCTTTGGGATGGCGTAAAAGCCTAGTGAAAGAAATTTGTATGGAAGCCTAGGGAAGGGAGTTTATTGACGGGAGTCCAACTCTCACCTTTAATTATTTGGATATGAAAATTAATGACTGTTGTTATAAGACAGATGTGTGGATCACACACATGTTTAATAGACAAAAAAAAAAAAATTACCTTTTGTTTTTTCGCACAATTAATTGAAATATTTTTGTTGGATTTTTTTTTTATTTTATATTCAAATTTTAGGATCTTCACTCTATTTTCTTGACCTTTCAATTTTTCTTGTAATTAAAAAAAAGCATAAAGAAACATAAAATTGAGGATAAATGGCTATCAAGGCAACCCCAATTTATTTGCACATTAAAATTAGCATTAACATTTTATAAACATTTAAACAAAAAAAAAATATTAAGAATGTTAAAGATTAAAAAAAAAAATCATTTTATTTTGTTTGTTCAAGTGTGTGTTAGAAGAGAACAATTAAATGAACAACTATGTTAGAAAGTATATAAGTGTTGATTCATGAAAATATTCCATCTTATATGTTTTAAATTCAATAAAAAAGGAGTGAAGTTTATGAGAAAAAAAGAAAAAGAAAAAGAAATATTGTACTGCTTCACAATCTAATAGACTTTTTAATGGGACTGAAATTATTTTCTAATATTTAGGTTCAATAAGTAATGTCTATCTTTGTACCATGTGAGAGAGATTAAGGGTTGCAAACGAAAATTTAATGAGGTTTTGATAAAGTTTAAAATTTGAGTTTGAGGCTTAAAAAAAAGAAAACTTTTAAATGCTTTTTCCTGTAAAATTTAAAAGGACAAGCACAGTTGAAGGTTTAGAAAGTCAGTTCTCACAAAATGCCATTGGGAGAGACGTCTAAGATGTCAGTTACGTCTTTGGATGACCAATTGAAGCTAAACAGCAAAAAAAAAAAAAAATAAAAATAAAAAAAAATGTATATAGTCCCAAAATCCAGTAGCTTAAAAGCCGAATTACTAGAGGAAGCAGGCATGCTATACTTAAGGCAATATCACAATTCGCCTACTAAGTTCCCTTATTAAGATGCAAAAACGAAAGTCACTTGCAGCATTTTAAACATCTAGAAAGAAAAGAAATAATTGACAAACTCACGCTTATTCAAGTATGCAATTTAACTCTTGGAAGCAAGTTTTAGTAAGCTGTGTAGTCTAAACATTTTAAAGAGCATCTCAAACATTGCACAGAAATTAAACTAAACTTATCATTCCTAATGAATGATTCGTTGAGAAAATTTGGGGTGATTTAAGATTGAATTGAGCAATTTTAAACCATATTCTATATTTAAAATAGTTTTTTAAATAAAATTATAAACTGGTTAAATTATTCAAAATAATACGATTATTGTAAATTAGTTGAAGAAATTTGAGAGAGAGTGTATTCATATGAAACAAAAACTACATTTTAATATTATTGATTATTAGTTAGAACTCACAATTCAATTTCAACAATCAAAATTCAATTTTACTCCCTAACTTCGTATTAACTACTAAAATTTATTTATTAATTTTGAACTAATGTAGTTTATGGATTTAACATTGTCAAAATCATGTTTCAAAAATTGGTCAGGTGGTCATTATTGAGTATAGACATTTTTCTTTTAAAATTAATATATTTTAACATTAATTAAGTATGATAGAGTGAATCGATTTTTAATTATTTTTATCTAATATCTATTTAAATGATAAGCTATTTTTTGAAAAAAAAAATTTCTTTGAATTTGGCGAATGTAAATTTGAGTGTTTTAAGTTGAGTAATTTTTGACAATTTGCTAAATAATTTCAAATTTCTTCTAACTATATATAATTAGGTGTTATTCTCCAACTTCCCATATCAACAAGTTATACTTTTTTAAAAATTAAAAAAAAAAAAACAGTAATAATGTGATTATTTAAATAATTTGGTAGTCAATGCAGAATACTCATTCTGAAGTCTAGTAATGTTGTTGGTATAGGCAATATATAATTTGCAATAAGAATTGAGAGCAGTCCTAACACATAGATTTAGAGAACAGAAACTGAATAATGTGATTTTCGTGGGTTTAATATAAAAAAATAGAATGGTGAATGATTATTTTTTTATAATTTTTGTTCAGTTTGATTAGAGATATTTTCTATAAGGGAAACTGAAATAATTTTTTTAATTAAATTTAAATAAATATTTAATATGAATATCATTAGGTAGAAACGAGAATTTAAGTTTTAAATTTTTGCAGGGGCCAATTGATTCAATAATTATGCCAAATGAATAGGTTGAGTAGCACTATTTGTTGGACTTTGAGAAAACGAATAGGATCGAGATGCAAGAAGAACAGCACCGGATGGCACCATTTTATTAGTTACGTTTTCCATTTTTTTTCTTGAATAAAAAAAAATAAAATAAAAAAACGGAAAACCTATAGCAGTTTTTATTCCACCCTTAAACTCCACCAAAAAAAAATAAGCATTCGATTTTAATTTTTTTTGGAAAAAAATACATGAATGGCGTGGGGGTGGATGCAAGGTAGCCATGATTGGCGTGCTAGTCGTAGGGTCTTTGTGTTTTTTTTTTTTTTTTTTAATAAAAGAGAAAGACATAAAATATATAATAAAGCACAATAAATGTATAACAGAGATGATAAAATGTATAAAAAGCCACAAAAAAAAAATTATATATATATATATATATATATATATATATATAATTGTACGTATCAATGAAAAGCAAGTTATTGGTTAATCTTAAAATTATTTTGTATTGATTGATAAGATAATGAGAAGGATAACAGTAATAAACGACCGTTGATGAAAGCCGCAGCCGTTACAAAAATGGGACCGTTACAGAACTTGCAATTTGAAAAATCTATCGAGCCAAAGCTCGTCACTCGAACGCAAAGAGACAAATCGCTGATCACACCCAAGAGAAAGAAAGAAGAAAAAAACAGAGAGAGAGAGAGAGAGAGAGAGAGAGAAGAGCAACAGCTAGCGGCTGTAGAAGGGATCGTGATGCAAGAACTCAGAATCAAAGCCACAGAGCTGTTCATAAGAGAAGAATGGCAAGAGTCCGTACAAGTATATACTCAGGTCATCAATCTCTGCCAACAGCACATCTCAAAGACCCAACAAAACGGAGCCAGTGCGGATCCGATCCCGGATACAGATCAGCTGACCAAGCTCCAAAAAGCCCTCTGCTTGGCACTCTCCAACCGAGCTGAGGCAAAGTTCAGGATGAGAGAATTGGATGATGCACTGAAAGATTGTGAGAAAGCATTGGAAATGGACAGCACCCATTTCAAGTCTCTTCTCTGTAAAGGCAAGATCTTGCTGAGTTTGAACAGGTACTCCATGGCCTTGGATTGCTTCAAGACTGCACTTCTTGATTCACCGGACAGTGGGAATCTCGAGACTATAAATGGGTATGTGGAGAAATGCAAGAAACTTGAGTTTCAGTCAAGAACTGGTGCTTTTGATCTCTCTGATTGGGTACTCAGCCATTTTCGTGGCAAGCCGCCGGAGCTCCCTGAGTACTTTGGTGCTGTGCAGATTAAGAGGTCTGGGCTCAGTGGCAGAGGCTTATTTGCAACAAAGAATATTGATGCAGGGACTTTGGTGTTAGTGACCAAGGCAATTGCCACGGAGAGAGGTATTTTATCAGGTGAAGATTCCAAAGACAACGCACAATTGGTCATGTGGAAGAATTTTGTTGAAAAAGTTGTGGAATCAGCCACTAAGTGTCAAAGAATTCATTGTCAGATTAGTACATTGTCAAGCGGAGAAGAAGAGGACATGCTTGAGGTTCCTGAAATAAGTCTATTTAGGCCTGAGGCAGAGGAAGATTTTCAGTTAAAAGAGAAGCCTGATATGGCCAAGATTTTGAGCATATTGGATGTGAACTCTCTTGTTGAGGATTCAGTTTCAGCTAAAGCCTTGGGGAAGAACAGTGGTTATTATGGTGTTGGATTATGGATATTGGCTTCATTCATCAACCATTCCTGTAATCCTAATGCGAGGAGATTGCATGTTGGGGATTATGTGCTAGTTCATGCTTCTAGGGATGTTAAGGCAGGTGAAGAGATCACCTCTGCATATTTTGATGTGCTTTCACCATTGGACAAGCGAAAGGAAATGTCAAAGACATGGGGTTTCAATTGTAATTGCAAGAGATGCAAGTTTGAAGAGGAACTGTGTTCCAAGCAAGAGATTAAAGAGATGGAGTTGGGGCTTGAAAGGGGGATTGATGTGGGTGGTGCAATTTTTAGGCTTGAGGAGAATATTAGAAGATTCATGGTTAGAGGGAAAGAAAAGGGTTACTTGAGGGCATCTTTCTGGACTGCTTATGGTGAAGCATACGGCTCAGACAAATGGCTAAAGAGGTGGGGAAGACGGATTCCGCCTGTGGATGTAGTTGTGGATAGTGTTGCAGATACTGTTGGAAGTGATGAGAAATTATTGAAGGTTTTAATGGAGGGGTTGAAGAGAAATGGTGCGACTGTGGCGGAGATGGAGAGAGCCATGCGGTTGGGCAAAGGAATATATGGTAAGGTGGTGAAGAAACAAGCAATGAGATCCCTCCTTGAACTTAGCAACCATGAAACAAAGTACTAGAGCTACCTCAGCTATAAATTGTTCCACCTTTTGTTTCCTTGATTTTATTTTTTTTATTCATTCAACTATGAATATCACGTCCTTGGATTGCTTTTGATAACAGGTCAAGCAGAAAACTTGTTTTAATCAGTCAGACTTGCACAACTTGTACTCCATGTTTAACAAGGATTATAATAAAGGAATATATATATATTTCCATGGGAACAAAGGATGTATATTTCTCCTTCCTTTCTAATTTTCTTCTTTATCTAGTTACTACAATTTCCCTGCCCTATTAGGATTTGTATAAAGGATTATACTCCCGAGGAGTAAGAATACATTTAGGAAGTGTATATACATCATAAAACAGCAATTTACCGTGTAAATTCACAGGAGAAGTGCCATAGAATTGATATTTCTCTCTATTTGTTGTGATTCTGTTCCCTAAGCACTAATTCCAGTAGATTATACAGGATAATTACAATTGAACGAATACAATTTAATTAAGGTAAAGAAAAGAATTGTCGGGCAGATGATGACTGGTATGATGAAACCCAGTCGGATAGGCAGCCTATGTTCAGAGAATCTTGAGAAGAGAATAATGTGTACAAAACCAGATTGGCGTCTAGAAGAGGCTAGCTCCATATCAAGTTTTTGCATGTGAAAAGAAAAAGCGGCATCGCTACTGGCATTGTGAATGAGGAAGGCAACAAAAGTGGCCTCTCATTTGGTTCAGATATAGCAGTGAGTCCATTACCTGACACCTATGTTATGAGGCAAAAATACCTAAGCTACAGATTTTCCAGGCAAGAAGAGATGAACACGACAGCTGTGCAGGGAATGAAGGTGTGGATCAAGGACAAGAAAAAAAAGTACGTAGAATATGAAAGGGAGGGCCAAAATGGCTGTAGGAAAGGTGAAAGCGATGTACACATTGTGTGGAAACTTGTTTAAGCTTTGGTTGTACCTTCGGTGCCAAACTTGACTGTCAAATCGAAAGGCATGTCCCCTTTTTCTATGAGGGGGAAGTTATCATGCCAGCAAGTAGTTGATTTCCAGCAGGAACAATGGGTTCCAGTTACAGCAGGGATATTGTAAACTATATAGAACCCTGACTTTAATGGAGTATCTTTTCTACATCTACTCGATCGAGTGTTGTTTAAAAGTATTGCCAAGATAAAAAATTTTTTCCTTTTTCCCTTTTTCCCTCTTTTAGGGGTCAATAAAAGTCGGCATCAGTACACCATCAGTACACGCATAGGATTAGATTGAGTTAGGTCAATCTGTTTTATTCTTAGATTGCAGCAGGCAGTGAGCAATTATTATTCATCACCTGACACAAGTTGTACCGCCTGTTTTCATTTCATTTCTAGATCCATAGAAAATAAAGTTACTATCTTTATTCTAGTAGCTGTCAGTTGTCACAATATTATCATCTGGCTCTGATTTTCCCTTGATTTCATCCCTCCGAATAAAAATCTAAATAGTGTTTCATTGGTATCCAAATTTATTTTTCATCTGTACAGAAAAGCCTAATACTTAGAATGGACTTGACAAAAGGATCGTGCTTTACCTCTACACTTGATGCATTTTAACATAAATTTTGGCAGAAGATTGATTTTAAGATTTAAAATCAGTGGGACGGGTTAGTGCAAAAGTTGTGGAGAAAGCACCCGATAAAAATATCCGTTTTATTAGTATGTGCAGAGTGAATGAAGAATTCCAAAATCTGTTTTATGAATTGCATCTCTACAATCTCTCTCTCTTTTTTTTTTCTTTCACACGATTAACGAATGCCTTTGTATTCGCTTGCATTCAGTAGGTAGAGGAATCTTGATCTCTTGCATTCAGTAGGTAGACCCTGAGGGAACCTCTTGAGGTCAGTGCAGTAGTTGTTGCACCCATCGAAGTCTGATCCTGCCAGAGGAATCAAGTGCTTGGACTTGCCATGCACTATCCTGCAAGGAGTTTGTGGAGATCGCATTACAAGATGATGACCCTGATGACCATATGCAAGCATTAGCTTTGAAGTTTCTGTAAGAGGCCGTGAAGGGAGCCTGTGCCCAGTCAGTCTTCACAAGCCCTGATCTGGTAGCCCAGTCATCTGGATTCCAAAGACTGGAATGAGCTCTCGTGGGTTGCTCGTTGGGGAATGGCACGCTGATTGCCTCCAAGTTGTAGGAATGTCGTCCACCAGGAACCTGAAAGCGTATAAACAATCAGCATTTTGACGTATTACTCGTCACTAATGAAGAGATTGAAATGAAGATGTGAATGGAGCTTACATGATGGTTGAGAATCCCAAACAATTGAGTTGGTATGGAAAGCCTTTGTAGGATCCAACCAGAGAAAAAACTTTTGTTCCTTGTCCCTTTGTTGGAAAAATTAATGGATGAAATAATATAATACATAATAAAAATTAAATTAACTAAAAATATATAATATACCATAAAAATAAATTAATTAAAAAAATTATTATATTTAAGTATACTAAATATTATTTTAATAATATTTTTTTTTTCAATAAATAAATTATTTTAATACAATATATTATAATAATTATCTTATTAAAATATAAAAAAATTTATCATTAATATATACTTATAATAGTAAAATAATAAAAATAATTTAATTTTTAATTAACCTAATAATATATTATATTATTATTAAAAATATCTATTATTTATTATCTATTATCTTTTATTTTTTTTTTTTTAAAGATAAAGAAAAAAAAATTTACTTATATTAATTATTACTTAATAACTCATAAAATTTGATAATATTTAATATAAATTTTAATAATAACAAACGACTAGTCATATAATAGTTTATCCAATAGACATAAAAAGACATTCAACAATTATAAAAAGGATAATTGCCTACCTCTAAAAATATAGTAATTAACCTTTGAATATACATTATCTTACAATAACCTTCTATTATTTTAAAAAGGTAATTTTGTTGATTTAATCAATAAAAATATAATATATCATCTTTGGTTCCTTTCATACTTATGAATTAAATACTATAATATATATGTTTTGATATTTAGAAGTATTATGAAATTAAAATTTTTATTAACTATAACTTTTATATTAATAGTAATGAAGTTACCTTTATATAATATTTTCTAAAACCATGTTATTTAATGTGGTTAAGCCATGTACACTTCTTATTTATTTTCATGAGAGCTATGAAGATCTTACTTAAGATCTTATAAGAAAGTATCATTTCAGTCTCATATAATTAAAATTTTTAAATGTGTATTTTAGTAACATACCATTCATAATGACTATAAAATTCATTAAGAGTATAACTCATTTTTAAACATTAAAATTTTTATACTACCTATGTCATAAGAAGAGATTTATAATTTTGATAGGGCACACAAAGTCAATTAATGACTTATTATTAACAATATGAATCTATTTCAACAAATATCCTATCACATTTATTGGATCCCAATCACTCTTGATCATTCTTTGTAGGCATTAATCTTATTTCCTTTGATAAAATTTACATTAACTTTATGCTTATGATTTAGTAAGAGAATCATTTTAATTCATCTATAACTATACAAAATCAAGTGATCATTCTATCACTTGGGAATTTGCATTATCAACTTATGAATTAGACATATATGTCCATTCTTTCTATTATATGATTTGGTCTTGATGTGAGCAACAAAAATTCAACTATCACAATACATTAACATTTATAGTGATTATTTTATCACTAATGAATTTGCTTTATCAACTCATGAGTTAGACAAATATATCTATTTTTTTCTATTATATGACTTAATCTTAAAGTGAGTGATAGAAATTTGACTATCACAATACATTAACACTTATAATGATCATTCTATTAGTTGGAATTTGTAATATTGTTAGCCAATTTGTCTAAAAAAAATATAATCATGTTTATGATCATAAACTTAAATCTAATATAAATTAAATAATAATTTTTTTATTTATTAAACTTTTAAGTTACTATTTTACCTTTAAAGGTAAACATATCTTACCTGAATTAAAAAATCAATTAATATTATTATATTTTTTTTTAGTATAATGGATATGCACTATAAAATATCATAGTTAAATGTAAATATAAAACTTATATCCTAAATTAATGCCCCTAAAAAGTAGAACATCTCACTTTTATAATATAATGCATTACAAGTATTAACTAATTCTCATAATTATATTTTGTAGGTTTAAAACATTTTTTTTATATATTTCCTTAAGTTACATCATTTTTTTTATTAATTGTGTATAATAAGATTAGTACAATTATATAATAAATAATGTTTATAAAATTTAATAAATATTAAATTTAGGATTTATTTATATAAATATTATATGATATGTGAATTATCAATAATCAAATAACATTTCGTTAAAATTAAAATTTTAAGCAAATACTCATCCGTCCTTCATTTATAAGTTTGCACATGACATTGATTTCAGTCTCTTTAATATACTTAGAATATGAATTAAATTTAAATGTAAATTGTAGTTTATCTCTAATTGAAAGATGATATTTGCATGTCTTAGAAAGATCATTGACAATATAGTTGACTTCTTAATTAAAGTTTAATAAACTATAGAAAAATACAATTTAATTTCTTTAGCAAAATGTGCACTTAATATGGAATATAACCCACCATAACATGATTTATAAATATTGGGCTAATTGGCTATTAATGTAATAAGAACATCATGTTCATAAAGAGTGTGAATCATTGATTATACATACTTTTAAGTGTAGATAATTTCTCAAAAAAAATAAAATAATAAATTAAAATTTTACATACTAAGCATATCACATAACAAATACCAATAACTTTTTTTTTTTGTTCTTGACTTTAAAATATTTGTTGGGTAAAAACATATTATAAATCATATCTCATAGTTATAAAACCATCATTATGCATTCATGTAAGTACTAGGCTTTGACATGATTTGTACTTAGGAACCAACCTGGTATTATGGTACTGAAGTGAAGCAGGCAAGCCATCTAGCACAGAGATTATGTAGAGAGCTCTTCACTTACTTCCCATTTCTATGTCCTTCTTTGTAGTTTTAGGGAACATATCACATAGACTATTTAATGGTTTTCGATCAGCGCCGCTAAATTTATAATGCAATAGCCAAAAAGAGACTAGGGAGAATAAATTAGATTCGCGAAAAATCTCAGATTTCATTTTTCCTTTTTCTGCGTAAATAACCTTATTTATGGCGCACGTAATAAAACATAATTAAATGTAATAGGTTATCAACGTTGTTGATTTTTTTTTGGTGCGTAAATAACCTTATTTGTGGTTGATGTAATAAAACATAATTAAATGCAATAGGTTAAAGTTAACATCCAACGGCACAGCCGTGCAAATAACTTTGCAGGCAAAATGTGAGATTTGTTGTTTTGTGCTTCAACCACCTCCCCCGCGCGCCAGTTGCTTGGCAGACACGGTATCACATCAACAATGCCGCGCGAGCCAGACCATTGCCTTCTCACCCTCCTTTTTTTCTCGCATTTGTTTTTTACTTTCTCGTGATTCCCATCAAATAATACGAAGCACATTGGCCATTATGTAAATTTCCTCGTTAAGCAAAGCAAAAGGAACGGCGAAGAGAGTAAGAGTATCAACAGAAATACAGTCCCCATGAACTCTCCGGCAATCTCAACTCAATTACCGTATGATTTGCCCACGAGGGACCTAAGGTGATTGACATTCCGGCCAGAAAACTCGTATAAGTTAATAAAGAGAAGCATAGATACAAAATGTCAATAAAGACCAGCCAACAATCAAAATGGTAATAATAATTATTCAAACTTAACACGATCGAGCAGTTACTATACCAAGAAGAGAAGAGTAAAAAATACGTCATTTTACTGAAGCAAAAGTATAACATTTAGGTTATAAAAAATTATAGAAAAAAAAAAAGAAAAGAAAAAGACCAGGTCAACTAAAAAGTGAGGTCCAGCGTGGATCTCGCATTTGCCCCCACGGAGGCAATGTGGGGGCCACAGAACCTTGTTGAGGGTTCTTGACATAAAGCCACACGTTTACCTCCTTTATAAAATTGATGATCCAAATTGACCAAATTGAAAATCAGTGACACAAGTGCCAAAATCTTCAAAGCTAATAATCCAACTATGGACTTATCCCCAACAGAGACAACAGGTAAGTAAGTCTAACTTGCAGATTCAAAATCCAATTTGTTATGTTCTTTCGATAATGTTGTCCAACAGCTTCTTCCCCACATATTTGCCTTTTTTTTTTTTTTTTTAATCCCAAGGCACTCAAGGCATAAAAGAATAAAATCATTATTAGAAAAAAAAAAAAAAGTTTTTCCTTTTTTATATATTATAGATAAAATGACAACACATTCCTCTTAAATTTGCTGCACAAGGCAAATCCACATATACCATAATAAATTATCAGTCAAGAAAATCTTACCAGCTCAAGATGCCTTGCTAATCAAGATAGACCAAATCTGCCACATAAATGCACAATAAACTTAGATCCAGCCACTCAAAGAATGGCTAGGAACATGTAGATGCGACAAAAAGAGCAAGCCTAACCTTTGAGCCAATCCTATCTCCACCATGCTGATGACTCGTGATTCTGTAAAAGAGTTCAAAAGTGGGGGAATGTACAAGTGCCTCCTAAGGAAATTAGAGCCATAATTGTGATTTTCCCACAGCAGAGATATGAAGCTGAAGAGATATGATAACCAATAGATATGCCTTTAAAGCAATTTGTGGTTTTGGAGGACACTCATACCTTGAATTCCAACAAATATTCATGTGTCCCTAACCAAACAATGGATCAACCCATCAAAGAAGAAAGTGTGGAAAATTCATTGGTTCCCTCCCAGCCACAAAGGTACAGACAATCCATGGTCACAAAGTTCACAATAGAAATGGGAAAAGAGAAATAAAAATTAAAGAATGCCTGAACCCAATGCATTGTATGAAAGTTGCACACCAATGCATTATTACACCTACATACAGCTATCTAAAATTCTCAAGAATTATTTCCCATCACACACATGGATAAACAACTGAAACAAAACAGACACTATGAGATTCAGCTACATAATTTTTGCCCTCGTAAACAAAGGAGTGAAAAAGTCATGGTTTCTAATCTCATAGCTTCTCCAGGCAATTACAAATTATTGCTATTTCACATTGGCATATTGCTCACTGGCATGTTGCTCACGTAGACACTTGGAGCACCCAAGTTACAGCTGGATTATTATAGGTGTTGATGTCCACAAATGTTCGAATGGTGAGTTCCATCATCAGGTCATGTTGGTCCATCCAAAAGAAAGCATCAAGAATGGGCCAGGGTGAAGCAATATTTCTCCAAACTCTGGTCATCTGATCTTTCTGACCTAGGCTGGAGGCTTCATCAAAGGGACAAAGGTTGGCTTCAGTGTTTTGTAGGCCACCGCTGTTTAGATTGTAAAGGAAAGGCAGCAAGGGCGAAAGGAGAAATAGAATTCTATATCTAGGAAGGCTGGTCTAGATATCATACACAAATTGTAAGCCCTTTAAATCACCAGAAAATGTCAAAAACAATATGCCCATTCACTTAACAGGATGGAAATTAAGCAGAGAAAAGAGTCTTACCTGTTGTCTAATATCCATGATGTTTTCTTTGTGATATTGGATTCTGAACTGATAACCTGGCAATGAATTTGCTAAAAATTCAGGGCCACAAAGAGATTATGAATAATTACAATAGTTTACCATTAGGAAGTACTAGAAGGTTTACAGAAAAAATGGAAAAATCAACAGTACCTAGTAGATTGGAGAAGTGTTAAATTGAGAAAAGAAATATAAATATTAAGGAGAAGATAAAAAGAATATAACTTACCCAGCACTACCATGACGCCCAGAAGAGAAGCCACCATATGCTCCATAACCACTTTCACTGGCATTCTTAATAAGGACATGATGTTTCATTAGCAGGGAAAAACAATGCAATATGGCCCACTATTTGAACCACTACTCCATTAAAGACAAACTAAATAGACTGAAACACTAAGTAGTGCACACCCCAACAATTGTCCATTAAAGGCAAATATTCAAACCAACTTACCAGTGGACTACCATTACTCCCATAATTGTCGCTTGGAGGCAAATCACGAGAACCATATCCACCAGATGATGAAGAATATCCCCGTCCACGTGATTGACTTCCATGTTTCGGACTGTCTAACATGTCCCCAGATATCGAAACATATGGAAATGCTGGGGGAAATGCAGTTAAAACTCCATCCCTTCCAAATAAATTGGCTTTTAACCTCAAAATCACTTGTAAAAGGGCATTGCTAGCAACATCAAGACTCCCTGTTATCTGATCAATGTAACAGATGCAACTTGACACTATTAAATTGAAGGGAAATTCAGACAGCCAAACACTTGCAAATGCACATGCATACAGCAACAAGATTACTAAAATCATTCACCTGCACCATTTCATCATCTTCGGAAGCAACTTTTGGAAGATTCTCATCGGAGAGGATCCGGATGTTTGCCCTAGTTGTATTCCTCATCTCAGTAATAATAGCCCCACCTTTACCCATAAGGCACCCAATCTGGGATCTTGGCACAAGTAGACGAGTTGTTATTACAGAATCACCTGATTCCCTTTCAGTTTTCTCACTGCATCGTGGTTGCAATCGCAGTGCTGCATTCATGGTTGGAGATTGATCTTCAAAAAGCTGTAAGAGCAAATGCTTAGGTCCTTCAAAACACATAGCAACAGCTGGGTTTGTTTAGAGTAATCCAGATGGAGAGAAGTAGCTAAAGTGTAACGCATGCTCACCTCTTTTGATGTTATGAATATAATACAATCATCTCCTTCAGCACCAGAGCTATCAACTTTGATGGAAGCCCTAGATTCTTGTCTTATTTGTTTGATAATGCCACCACCTTTTCCAATGACCCCTCCAATGTTTCCAATAGGACACACAAATCGAAGAGAGAATTCTTTTGTAGATGCATCATCTCGCTGATCAGAGTACCAGCCACCTTTGTAATTGCCAAAAGGACTCATCATAGGGGTGCCAGGATTTTGAGTCACAAATATGCCACCAGATTGATACATGTTAGTTGAAGAAGACAAAAGGAGATGCTGGAATCGAGATGGATTATCATAAAGACGAGATGCCACATGATAAAGAGCCTTTCTCACAACTGCGGGTTCCCCAATAATCTGAAAATCCACCAAAAATTTAGAAGTTCAAATATGACCAAATACGTTGCAATATCCAACCTATACTAAACCCAAAAAGCATACTGAGCTCAACAAACCAATTGAGAACTAGAGATACCCATAGTTTTCACTAAATTTTATGCTTGCTTTTATCAATAATTAGGCATGGAATTGAATAACCAAGCATTAGTAGCTACATGAAGATCACAAAAGGAAATTCTGTTCAATATTCCATATTTGATACCTGTAGTTTTGACTAAACTTTATGGTTGCTTTTATCAATAATTTGGCATGAAATTCAGTAGCCAAGCATTAGTAGCCACATGAAGATCACAAAGGGAAATTCTCTTTGCATTCCAAAGTTCACGAGGGATGGCAGAATCCAATCATACAAGAACACAATTTCTGCCTATAAAACATTAAAACCATATATCCTTATAAAATCCTTACCAGAAGAAGCTCATCAATATTCAAAGCCAAAGGTGGCAAGTGCTCATCCTTTAGAACTCGAATCTGAGCACCCGTTTCGCTACGTATGCTCTGAATCACCTGTCCACCTTTCCCTATAATACACCCAATCTGATCAGAAGGCACAAGCATCCTAACAGTTATTTGAGCAGCGGCCGCACCAGCCTCTCCAAAATCATCATTCTCATCAACATCAGCAGCAGGAGAGAGAGGAGGCATCTCCTCCGTAACAATCCTATCATGAACCATGAAAAGCGCGTCGAACGCAGGGCAAACAAGCTGCCCAGTGTCCCCAAACAAATTGATCTCCTCGCTCGAACTATACATAGTTACAACTCTCTCTTCAAAACCCGGAATCGCTTCGCTAATCCTAATGTTGGATTTGCTATCAGCCCTCAATTGCTTCGCAATCTCCCCACCTCTACCAATGATGCTACCAATCTTTCTCAACGGGCAAAGGTAGCGATACACGGTGTCGTCCCCACCAATAGCGTGCTGGTCGCTTTCCTCACCTGGGTTTCTACGCTTCCCTCCGCCGTAGTCAGATTGAGAATGGGATCGCTTGCCATAGTCATTTCTCTGGCCAGCCATTGTCACTGTTCTACAACCAAACTGTAAAGCTAGCGCCTTTATTACCCAATTCAAAAATAAAAAATAAATAAATAAATAAATAAACACACTCAAAACGCACACAGATCTCAATAACATACGAATTGAAAGCTGATGAAATTAAAAGGGTTGAAAATTCAAGAACAGATCTCACATGGGTCGAAGTCAATTCTTCTCCTTGTTAAATCTTTTTCTTCTGGAAAATGGCAAATACATCTAACAGCTAATCCAAGAAAAATAGATTCTTTTTATCTGATTTCTAGGGTTGCTAATCTTTTGTTTATCGTGACACACACAATGCGTCGGATTTGACTGAAATATCCTCAGACGTAGCGAAATTACTATATTAGCCCTCTACCCGTTAATGGCTAATTCATATTCTTTCATCATTATATGAAATTGCTAAATTCACTAATTGTACATGTAATGGTGTTATTACATCCTTTTATTTATTTATTATTATTTTTTTTTTTTTTTGGCTTAAAACAGTTATTGGAATAGCATGACAATAAAAATATATCACAAGAAATCTTAATGGTAAGCTACGTTGAATAGAATATGCTTTCAAAATGTTTAAATTATTACAAAAAAAATAATATATATTCATTTTACGAGACAGAAGTAAATTTTTTTATATGATAAATATTGTTTAATTGGGTTCCTCTATTTTCTTTGCTACCTTTTGATGCTATGCATATTCTTCACTTTTGTAAGACTGGAGCTAACGAGTCCCAGTTGAGCTCTTCAGCAATTTGATGTGAAAGTCCAAGAAAGAAGGTGTTGGAGATCAGCATTGATGTGAAGGTGTGATCAGCATTGATGTGAAGGTGTGCAGTGGACTCTAACAGCAAGACTGAAAGGTTCGTTGATTCAGCATAAGTTAGGTGCTGGACGGCAATCGGTGGCCTAAGTACGTAAGAGATGATTTAATATTCGGATGATCAGGCGGTTGACGGTGTCGGGCAATTCCATTTGCTGGTGTCCATTTGGTTACAAGTCACCTTGTACAAGTATTTCATGTCGGTGCCGATTGTTTGACTAAACTCACAATTGAAAGTAACAAATGCAATGTTTTTATTCGAACAATCTGTTCACTTTTGGTGTAAGTGTTGGGCAATTGCCAGTCCTGTCGCTAGGCTACTGCTTTAAACAGCTGGTGGGCAGATATTAAAACTATTGCTAAGCAGGCATTTTTCTTTTTTTTTTTTTTTTGTTTGCCAAAGTTACAATATAGAAGAAAATTCTATCATAAATATAATTCATAATGGATGCCTCTTCCATTAAAGGGACCTATCTACTCTCTAGAAGTGGTTGTGGTGGATGTCAAATTATAGGCTCAATTCAACCTTGTGATAAGCTCTTAAAAAGTTTTAAATTTTTTAGAATATTTTGATTAAGGCTTAAACGTTTAAAAATTTTCAGATCTGGTTTAAATTTTTAATTTTTGTTCTATATACAATTTTTTTTAATAAAAAAATTATTAAATATGTAATTTGATTTTATAAATAGCGTCCAAAAATATATCTTAAAAACATAAAAATATGTTTACATATATATTTTGCTAAATTTTTCCTCTTTTTTTTTGACATATAAAAGACCAAAAAAAAAAAGTCCTTATATTCTTTCCTCATAAATTTGAAATAATAATTAAAATTTTTGTTTTTTAAAATATATAACAGGAGAAATTTTCACAAAATATACATTAATATATTTTTAAGCTTTATGGCTCGATTATAAAAGTTACCGAAAAATTTAGAATTTCTTGAAGACTTATCTCATTCAAACAATTCTTCTTACAAAGTTCGTGTGATTGCAATTCTAATTTCTAAATGTGGTGGATTTTAGCCTACAAAATGAAAACCCCAAAGAGAATATGTTCAGATTTAGCTCTGTTTCACTCGGGGTGAAAAACATGGGAGGAAGACATCATTGCAAGCCTACAAGATGACATATCTAATAGATCTGACCCTGGTTCCGGTTGGGACCGAAACTGTACAGGAGTTGTGAATGAACCTAATCTCTTCGGTTGCAAATTGTGGCTAAAGAGGGGTCCAGCCCAGTTAATGTTTTGGATTTTTAGGGATTAACCGGACCAGACAACATCCATTTCGGTCCAAACGACAGTCCCCCGTAATTTCTGTGCTCAAGTGCAGGAAGATAATGCTACTGACTCCAGCTTTCTGTGGCAAACGCATTGGTACAACTTACTGTCGGTTCTGTGATTGAACAATATCGGTACCACATAGTGAGAATGGGTGGTCAGGAGGGGTTTGTTACCATGTTGAAGGTTCATCCGAAGAACGAAAACGGCGTAGAGAAACCAAAATTTGAGCAGTAACAAATAAATTTAACTCCCCAATATCAACAAACCATCTCCGCAATAAGGAAGGTGCCACCCTTGCATGTATATGGGTCCTGAGTTAACTTGAAGGTTTCTGAGAGAATTATGCCTGTGTAACGCTTTTTCACGTGAAAGGCTTCATCAACATTTGAAATGAAACCCCCAAGTAAAAGTTTCTGGAGATTTATTACAGCATTTCGATGCTTTCAGCACAATTAGTCGAGACATCTTATTGAAACTTCTTAATTCTGCATTCAAGTCTTAATAACTCTGTTTTCATTTTCTCACTTTTTGGCCTCCCTTGTAACTGAAAAAATAAAAAATAAAAAATAAAAAAAGATTCATCACAAAAATTTATAGAAAAGGCCCATAAATCCAGTTTTCTTTGCCACAAAAATTACTTAAACTAGGGAGCAACACTACTTGACTGTGCTGTTGGAAGTGGTACAATAGGGGTACCACCACCCTTTCAACACTCAGGTGCCATGCTACAATACATGGTGATGGCAAGCACAAGATGACAACTTGACGGTGGCAGCGATTCAAACTGATTTGGGGGGGGGGGGGGGTTGCCAAAATGATTCTTTACAATGCTTTTTGGTTTTATGTTTATCCATGAAAATGTGACCTCCAAGCTCCTAAATTGATTTTTTTTTTGGTGTGAGTTTGGTTCAAGCGCCAAAAACACCTCTATCCATGATGAGAAGTGTTTATTTGCCTAGAAATTGCATGCAACTCGGGGCTACTTGACGATTCAGTTTTGATTTAAACATGTCATCCAAGGTACAACGAAATTGGTTTGTCACGAGAATGCTCCAAGAAGTCATTATTTCTATTTTATTTTTGATGCTGCACCCTACTACTACCAACTTTAGAATCTAATGCAAAGTTGTCGGACTCTTTAGTGCCAACACAATGATCCAGTTCATGAAAATAGGTGATATAAATAATTGAATGGGCATGTTTTAAGAGGGAAAAGCCCCCAATTACCTCATTAAGAAGAGAATAGTAGGCCTGGCACACTTGCAACGCACCAGAGTGGAAAGTCTATATCAGGCATGTTGAATCCATGTGATGGGAAGGGGTCCATATACCCCACAAGTTGCTTAATGTCAAATTGTGCATAAGAAGGAAAGTCTTATTCACATCTCGAGCCGCTCTAACACGTTTGCCCTGCATGTGAACGTTGTTGGGCTAGGAAAAGCAATAAAATTGTTCCCCCTTTTCTCTATCGGCAGCTGACTTGTTGATACACTAATTCAACTTTTTTTCATATAGAAAATCTATTAATGGTTTTAACAATCTCCTCTACTACACTTACATCACCTCAACCGTCGATGGCAAATTCACTTTATTCTTTTTCCATTCGTGCGAAAGGAGGATATGATAACAACAAAAACCCTCAATACACTAGCACTTTATTATGCTGGATAGAAAATTCTCGTCTCATTTGCCTTGGATAGAGATCGCATGGAACCTGCAGTACTCCCAGGGGTAACTGTGCTTGTTTACTATAGATAAGATTAAATCATGACTTTAATGAGTAACTGTTGGCCGCCTAAGTTCACAAAATCATGTCAAATGAATTAGTTTTGCTTGTGCGTAATAAGAAATTACAACTACCTGTTTCCTAGTCGTTTTTTTAAGGAGGTATTTGAGTCGTTAAGATTTTTGCGGAATTAATAAGATATATATAATTATTTGGTATCATTATTTAATATTATTATTCATATAATAATTTATAAAATAAATTATTAAATTATATTAAAAATATTAATTTATTTTAAATATTTATTTTTATATTATTTTATTTTAAATATTTATTATTATGATACGAAAAACGTAAAATTTTTTTATTATCAACTTAAGGATAAAGTTTTACTTTTCAAGCAAAAGTTACAAATATTATTTTTATTATTTTATAAATTATATATATAATTATTATTATATTATATTATTTATTTATTTATGTTATAATATTTTTTAAAATAATTAAAAATTTTAATTAAATTATTTAAAAATTATATTAATTATTTAAATATTTTAAAATATTTTTAATTAGTTATTAAATATTTTTTTTATTTAAATTAAACTATTTTTTTTAATTAGTTAGATAGTTTTATTTATAAATATATATAAATTTAAAGATTAAATTATTTAAATGAATAAATATTTTAATAACAATACTAACTTTATTTTTATCTTTTTTTTAAGAAATATTATTTTTTATATTAATCAAATATTGCTTTTATTTTCATTAAATACTACTAAAAATCCTTTTAATAGAGAAATAAGATGATATACGTGTGTATTCTAGGTCTCAATTTGATTTTGTGGAAGGTTAAAGGGAAAATATCAGAGCACGGAAGAAGACGAGAGGGAAAATATTCCCTCCGAAAATTATAATTTGACCCCAATTTTTTTTTTTTTTTTTATTATTTTCTACGTTTTTCCTTACTAAAATTTTTATTTTTCCTCAACTCAATTATTTTTCCCCAAATCTTTTTGTTTGTTCCCACTGCTAGAAATTCCTCACTCTACCACTGGTTACAAAGTCACGATCAGTTGAATTGGTTGTTGAAGGAAATAAGCTCTTAATTGTGTCAAATACTACCTCAACTGTGTAGCCCAAAAACGAACACTTACGTTCGATGCTCAAATTGTAAATGTGAAAATGTAAAAGCCAAAATCTCATATTAATAAGAATTAAATAATAATTGTGCCATCATATTCATGAGGTATAAGTGCTTTGTTTGAGCGATTCAATGGCTGAACTCTACGAGACACAATTCTACAAACAATTGGTTGAACCGTTTTGCCACCACAGAAGGAAAGATAAAAACAAAAAGGGCAAAGCTAAAAAGGCAAGCCTCCTTGCATCTGAGCCAATAGACATTGGTCCTGCGAACGAATTCTACTAAACAAATCGTGAAGCTTTTATTCTCTCCGACCGACCATCAATTTGAACGGCGAAAAGAATGGCTGCTAGAGAAAATAATACCCTTCTGATATCCTTGTGCTTGTCTTGTTTTGAATTTCAAAATGCTTTTCGTTATATCTAATAGTAGTCAATTTCGTTATACATAAAGTCGTAACAATGTATGATTAGAGTGCATGAAAGCCACTTTACAACCACATTTGCACATGGGGGGATGGACAGGGAAAGCGAGTGACAAGTCAAAAAAAGAGGCAATGGAGCATCCAGGACGATTTGACATTGGATTAAGGTCGTAACAAAATCATGATTAAGCCCAAAGCTGCACTAATAAGCTTGTAACATCATCATCATCATCAACATCAATTTGTAATTTGCCATTAAGCCTTGGCCACAATGACTGACAGAGAGAGAGAGAGAGAGAGAGAGAGAGAGAGGTGAGAGTGTGAGTCTAATTGACTCGCGGGCTAGGCAACAAAGAAAGTTGTACTCCACATTCTTCACTCAATTTCATAATATTTAATCGGAATTGAAATTGTTTAATTTATTGATTAATGACTCACGGATCTCCTCTGTCGAAATGTGTCTAATTGCCTATCAAATTATTGCAGTAGTTGGATGTAATTGTGGATATTTCACGATTGAAAACAATTGAAGGAGTGACAGAAGCAGCCAGCATATCTTAGCTGGAAGGCTCAGAAAATTTTTGCAATGAATAACTTTAAATTAATTTTACTTTTTTTTTCTTTTTCCATCGAAGTTCATAGTATTGTTTCAGGCTTATTATCAGAATAATTAGATACAATATGACACAACACAAAAAAACCAAAGGTTAAGGTAGAATCAACCAAAAAAAGATCATAACATGTATATATAATTATCATAAAAAAAATACTAAATAAATGTTGTTGATATTTATTTACACAAATATTTTGACTATATGAACATAATATATTTTTAAAAAAATTATAAAAAAAAAAAAATTTTTGAAAAACCACATGAAACCTTGGCGGATCCCACGCTCCTCCACATGAGCCGGGACCGTCCATGCAATAACGCCAAAAATGAATAGATTTTGTCAAGATACGATAAGAAAAAGTTAGGAGAAAAAAAAAAAAAAAAGTACACGACAGAATTTATTCAATCGCCATAATTTTGTTGTTCTAATTGACTTTTAGTTGCAGGGGTATGAAAATCTTTTCCAAATCTGACACAACAAAACAGCGAATCCCTAGCAACAGTGAGCCTAGGGTCCGTCCACCCTCAGAACGATGGACGGTCTAGATGTAATCTTTTTTGTCAGTTGAAGACAAAAGAACCCAAGAGCAGACGATGGAATACTGTTAATAGTTGTCAGAGTGAGATTGCAGCCGTTGGCTCTCTTCAAGCGCGAAGGTTTTTTTTTTTTTTTTTTTTTTAAAAATAAAAATAAAAAATTCACAGTAAGTAAATCAATCATTGCTTATTATTTTTATTTAACATCTTATCTTTTATAATGTAATTTCATCGTTTTAATATTATTAAATTTAAATAATTTTTTATTTTAAATTTAAATATTAAAACATTTTAAATTTTTAATATTAATATAATAATTTATAACATATCATCCATGCGACAACTCAAATTTAATCTCAAAACCTGAATAAATAAATAAACAGTAAAGTGAAAGCAAAATATTAGATGGGAGAGAAAAGAAGCCCAAACCTTTAGGATTAATTTTGCAAAAAGGAACCCAAAATTCAATTTCTGCTGCTGAAAATAAAATCTGAATTTGTCCTCTTTGACAGTGATAGGTCCAAAACAAATATTTAGGAAGGACAAAATTTACAAGGGAAGAAAAAAATAAAAAATAAAATTCTTTATCACTAAATCAAATAATAATTAAATAAAATTCTTCTGGGTTTCACTGCTATTGGGGCTAGAGGAATATTGCTCATTCAATAAACAAAACTACTCAAAATTCTATAGGAAACAAATAAATAAATAATAAATAATAATAATAATAAATTATTACATAACAAAAGGCCAAATGGGATTTGTGTATCCATGTGTGCATGCAAACAGCCAAATCACTTGCATGTGCAACCACCGCTAGCGCCGTTTAAAGTTAAAGCAAATAATTCGCTTTCAACAGGCAAATTTGAATAGCTATCCCTCCTCCCTTAAAATATTGTTTCCAATTCTCGCTTTTTTCTATTTTTTTATTTTAATCTTTTTTTGGGTCCGAGAGAGACTTATTGTAAAGTGAAAGTTATTTTCTTTTGACTCAAGTGTCAAGTGTCATAATTCGTCGAAAAAATTCAAATTTTCACTTGCTTTAAAAAGTAAGGATAAGACTGTACAAATACCCGACTTTCTCCGAATTCACAAAATAACAATTTTCCGCATTAATGAATTTTTTTTCCAACCCCATTCCTAAGCATTTTTACTCCGGCAAGGCAAATGGATGAAAAAGTTGTATATATAGACTTATTGCTTTGTTTAAAAAAATATATTATAAATATATTAATTATGGTATTTATATTTTTATATATTTTTATTTATTTTATTTAATTATTTGTATAAAATTTATTATTTTTTATATTTAATTTTAATATTAATAAATTTAAAATTTATTATTATATTTTTTTACATTAACTTTTATTATTTAAAAAAAATTTAACATATAAATAAAGAAAAAGTACAGTAAAATATTACAAAATACCACATTGAATAATCCTTATGAGTAGACTTGAACGGTAACCCGACGGTCGTTAATTTCAGTTTGACTCCCTAGGGAGCGGTGCCCCTCGGGAGTAAGCCTGGCACGAACTATGTAACCATGTCTCGTTAGGTTCACGGGACATTATTTTTTATCAACTTGATGAGACATAAAATTCATCATTGAGTATTATTATATTTGGGACTCAATTTTTAGTCGCCATCCAAACTCGAATGACATTTGCATAAAAGTGATATTATATATATTTTTTGAATGAAAATCACAAGATATATACGATAATTAACAAAAAAAATGTGTATGGAAGTATCGTTTTCCTATCATTTTTCATATATCAAGTGCATCCTGAGTTGGACTGGCAAAGCCCACGCCTGTCTTCTGCACTCAAGTGGACGCAGACTGCCTCGAGAAAAGGTTTTTCCGTCTATTCATCTGTTCTTTGTCAGCTGTCCCATATTGTCTACAATAAAATATTTGATAATTTTATTAAATTTTTCTTTGCTGGGATCTTTTGATTTCTTGCTCCAACAAGGGGTTTTGTTTTTTTTTTTTTTTTTTCTTCTTCTTTATTTTGCCGAAGCCTCAACTTGTTGGTGGTTAACTGCCAAAGGGACAGAGCCAAATTTAGCCCTTTGCAGTTGATTTCTATGTAGGTATGTGGCATGTTCTACAAGTTAGATTTAACTTTTCAGGATAATATAAAACTTTGTGGTTTGGGTCTCCAATAATAAAAGAAAAAATCATTTTCCAAAATAATTAAGTCATTGACCCAAACACCAACTGACTTGTAATGATTTTGCATTCCAATGCAGAAAGGAGAATATTGTAGTTTTTCTTTTTCTTTTTTTTTTTTTTTGAAAAAGGAAATTATTGACTGATGAAAAATAATTCCAAACAAATGTTTCATATTTATATTTGCTTTTTTTTCCTTTTTTTTTTTTTTGGGTTAAGGAATTGGAACTTGCATAGATAAGCTATTTTTAGTAAGTGGCTGAAAAAATTTCTATTAACGAGTGGTCAAAAAATTGGGCGAAATTGACTAAACCAAGAGAAACATATTTTGATGATATATACTCACTATTAAATTAATCCTAATTTTTAACCTTTTTCCCCCCTTGTTGTTCTGTTATTGCGCTTTACAATAATCACTTTGAACGAAAATACAAAACGATAAGACAATAAGTAAATCATTAAACACAAGAGGAAAGAGCAAAGGTTGTATTTGAGTCAATTAAGTTGATTTGATTCTCTACTTCCGAGAATCGCGGTCCTAGTGTTTCGCCAATAATTATCAGAATCCACGTCACGGATGTGCAAAACATCCATTCAGATTATCCATTAAGATCACCGTGAGGTAATAATTTGAGATAACTCAGCCTATGTTTTTTTTGTTTGTATTAGTCTAAATTTAAATTTTATTTTTATAAAAGAGTAATTTATGATGTAATATTAAATTTTAATTTTTTAATATTAAAATTAAATTTAAAAAATTATTTAAATGATAATTTTTTTTTATAAAAATTTAAATAGAAAGATCAAAAAGTAATTTCATTCTCAACTCACAAATTTTTTATAAAAAAATTAAATAAAGAGGTACAATCGAGTTAGAGCAACCATACCCTGCTAAGGTAGCACTTGCACCTGATTAAGATGCATTAAACATTGCCAACAAATGGAGGAAAAAAAAACATTTGATCAAAAACAAAAAAAAAAAAAAAACTGGAAATGCGCTGTTCTATAACATGAGAAAGAAAAGAACTCCCGAAAAATAAGTATAATTATAATTAAAATAAAGGCTACAAAATAAACGGTCGTAATAATGTCACTTCACTTACCTATATTTTTTATTAAAAAATTATTAAATAGTAGGCTAAATAATAAAAATAATTTTATTAATTTTTATAAATTTTATATTATTTTTTTCCAAAATTAATACTCAATTTTTCAATGACAAAAGTTTAAATTTATGTAAATTCAAGACATTGCGTCGACATAGTCAAACTATAAAATAAAAAATAAAAAAAAAAAAAAAAAAAAGGGAAAGAGAATAAGAAGGGCTGATCATTTGTAACGCACATACTCGCGTTCCCGTGTTTGCGCGTGGGATCTTTGCGAACAACTTCGGGTTGATATAATATAATCATTATTCAATTTTATCCAAGCCACAACCATGATTAAAGATAATCAATGCAAGATATTAAAATCATGAAATATCCATATATATCTTAAACAAAAATTTTTGAAATGAAAATAATTGTGGGAATTTATGCGCGTTTGTGAGTTTGCACCAAACCTTTATCCCATATTGAATAGGAATCATTGTTACTCATATAGATAGCTTATTCATCGTGATATCGTTTCATATCAAACCAACCTAAATCTGAATGCACTTGTTCAGTTAAATGGAGAACCATATATTTCAAGGCCAAAAAGGATCAAAATAAGACAGGCTTCGGGCTTTTTATTTACATTGAAAACTTGAAGTCCAATGCTAAATTATTAATGCATTACTCCTTTGCGCCAACTTGTCTTTGTAACACTTACAGGAGAAAGAAATGGAAGGGACAAAGAGAGCACAGAAGAGATGAGAGAAAAAGGGTTATTTGCAGCAAAAGGTCGTTGCTTGGTATTGCATCTTTGTTTATTCATATATGGAGGAGGTTTATTATTTATTAACCATAAAATGGAAAACCGCAATACCCCACCCACATGGAAACAGGGTAATTTTCCACAAGGAAAGCTACAAAACCCCCGCGTGTTTTAGCCACAAAACAGCCATTCTAGCCCCCATGTGCTCTCGTCTGTTTTTCACGACTACATAACTACCTTTTTGGCCCGCCGTTGAAGGGTTTCCAACAGTCTCTAGCTAGAGCTTGCTTCTGTTGTCTGTGTTCGTGCGTATAGGGAGAGAGAGAGAGAGAGAGAGAGAGAGGGATAGAGGGAGAGAGAGAGGTTGTTGTTATGATACTTTTGACTGTGGCCAAATAGTCCCCTAGGCCCCCCTCCTAAGGTTCTATAAATTTCATCCAACCCCGCCCTCTAGTCTTCATTTAACTGGCTCACATTATCTCCATTTCGCTTTATGTTCTCAAAATTCCATCTGATTGTAATGTCTCTTCTTTTCTATATCTTCAAAATTGATGTATAATTTTAGAAAATTTGAGCCTAGTGAGATTTAAGCTATCATTCTGAAATGGCTCACTTCTTAGTGCAGGAAAAAATGGCTCTCGCTGCAGTTTTCATGGTGGGGTTTCTAGCAATGTTCTCATGTGTGAATGCTCATGGTGGAGGGGAAGGTTGGATTGATGCTCATGCAACCTTCTATGGAGGTGGAGATGCTTCTGGCACAATGGGTATGGACATTAATTGAAAATTGTTTTTTTTCTTTTTCAAATACACCTTTAATGTAGGCCCCATTTGAGTTTCATCTGTTTTTTGTTTTTTGGCTGCTTTTGCAGGTGGAGCTTGTGGGTATGGAAACTTGTACAGCCAGGGGTATGGGACAAACACTGCAGCATTGAGCGCAGCTTTGTTCAACAATGGGCTGAGCTGTGGGGCTTGCTTTGAAATCAAGTGTGTGAATGACAGGAATTGGTGCTTGCCTGGCTCAATTGTGATCACAGCCACCAATTTCTGCCCTCCAAACAATGCCCTCCCCAACAATGCTGGGGGCTGGTGCAACCCTCCTATGCACCATTTTGATCTCTCTCAGCCAGTGTTCCAGCATATTGCCCAATACAAGGCTGGAATTGTGCCTGTGGCTTACAGAAGGCATGTTCTCTGGTTCCTTGAGCTAAAGATTTGATTTTTTTTTAAGAGGAAATTTTAGTTAATTGCAACATTCTGATACTATTCTCCCTTTTCTGGTTATCTGGGTCTTTCTAGACCTACTTGTGTATTTAATTAGTGTCTATGCCTACATAGGCCTCTACTCTTTTTCCATCACATTTACTGCAAACAATCCTGTCCAATCCCTTTTGTTTTTTCTAGCTCTGGTTCAAGCTTCTTCCCTCCTCCTACAGGGGAGCCTCTTTTTCTTTTACTCCTTAATTTATTGTTTAGTGGATCATTTTAAAGTGATTACGTTTTAGTTGCCAAGTCTTATTTAAATGATTTTTGTATACTTTTTTTAAGTTCAGACATGTGCTGAGTTGACTTAAATTGTTGTGCTGTTTTGCAGGGTACCCTGCAGGAGAAGGGGAGGCATAAGGTTCACAATCAATGGTCACTCGTACTTCAACCTAGTCCTAATCACCAACGTGGGGGGTGCTGGCGATGTACACGCCGTGTCCATCAAAGGGTCCAGAACTGGCTGGCAAGCAATGTCAAGGAACTGGGGCCAAAACTGGCAGAGCAACACCTTTCTCAACGGACAAAGCCTCTCGTTTAGGGTCACCACCAGCGACGGCCGTAGCATGGTCTCCCACAATGCTGTCCCCTCTGGTTGGTCCTTTGGAATGACTTTCACTGGTGCCCAATTCCACTAGCCAGCCAGCTAGCCAGCAAACCAACCAACCAATCAAACCCATCCACGTGTCCCTTCTTTCCTAATAGTAGTGGTAGTATTTTGATTAGTGTTACTGGCTAAATATATATATTATAATCTGAAATGGGTCAGTCTTAATTAGGCTTGTTTGGTCAATGCAAAAGGGGCTTATTTTAAGCGGTCCTTTTTCTCATTTTGAGGTGAGTGTTTTATTTTTGCTCCTGCTGCTCTAAAGAGCAGAAGATTGCAGAGGTGGACTTTTACCACCCGCTAAGAGTGTTTGAATAGGCAAATGTTAATTGTGTAATGTTTCTTGTAAGCTTCTGGGAGATTTGGAAGCTTTTTTTTTTTTTTTTTTTTTTCGCTAATTAAGGTCATTGTAATCGGCTTAGAGGCTGAATTATGTCCTTTGGTTCTCATTTAAATGTCCGATTCCTACTAGTTAATGGAAAGTAGTTTGCTTATTCTCTATCTATCATTACTATAGCCAATGGTTTGTTTGTCATTTTTGCTTCAACAATGCCAAGGAATCCATAAAATTAAAGCCTGTGTTGTATATGCTGCTGAATTGGGTCACCAGTTATTCTGAACATGGGCTTAAAAAAAAAAAAAAACAAACTCAAGCCAATCCAGTCCAACCCCAACATGGTCTATGGTAGGGTCACATGATCATTTCATATAGTTTGTGTTCATATTAATTTCTTTTCAAACCAATTCATCAATTCCAAAAAGAAAATCCTCTCAGGTTCTTCCTCCATGTCTTGCACTAGGCCAATAATAACTCAGACTAGAAATTTCTGGGACAAAGATACATCAAAAGATGCAAAAATAATAATAATAATAATAATAATAATAATAATAATAATAATGCTTTTTAAATCTCTTTGGACGACCCTTCCATAATACATTTTATATGTTCTGCTTGTGGCGTCAGGCAAATCCTTAGCAAGGTCTTTTTGGGGTCATTAAAATAGAAAAGCACTAGCAATTTCTCATAGCTTGCGCCTTTACACCACAAAGTAAAGTGGTCTGCAAACTGAATTTGTTGAAAAAAAATCAAACTTAATGACAATAATTCAAATTCCTGATTTTGTATAAAATAAATTACAATAAAACTATTTAATTATTAAACCATAACAATTGATAGTATCCTTAATAATTTTTAGCACAGCAATTAGATGTCAATCCAAGCTTTGAGCTCAGCAGAAATATTTACCTTTTTTTTTTTGTTTCTTAGTTGAGGTCAGTAACGGGTTACCGCATAGAGTTCACCCCAACATTTTTTGAAATACCAGCAAGAAGTTTCATTAACCTACTTGAAATATTTAATAAATGGAAAATTTTCTAAGCCTAAAATGCAACCAGCAAAAACTGTTTGAGTAATTTAACAAATTGTATCTGCTAGAAATTTGGAATGCAGTGACATAAACGTAAGATTAGGCAATGTCGTTAACAATAATAATCAATAAAGTATACTAATAGCAAGATGATATAAAATAATAATAATAATAATAATGTACAGTTTAGTATTGTTTAGAATATTTTTGACCAAAAAAAAAAAAGAATCCAAAAATTCTGTTGTTAAATAATCTTAACAATAATTTTTTTAATTTTTTTCAAATGCTTTTCCATAATTGTACTGTACATATTGAGAGTGTGGCTGGCCCTGGTGGCCTGCATTCAAATAATTCTTAGACACATTTCATGTCAGTGTCCTTCTTGCTTGTCACATTGCTTTCCAGTCTATTTACTTGCAGATTGCACAAAGATTCAGTTCTGTTTCGTAACATGAACACCACCGTCCAGAACCATTTTCTTCTTGCATCCAACGAAAAAAAAAAAAAGGGTCCTGAGAATTATGGCACAATAGTTTCTTATTTAGAAAAAAATTTTAAGATAAACATAATAAATTAAAAAAAAATATCAAAATATCTCAAAATTTTATTCTTGATAACATTTCAAAACTTCTAGGACCAAGCTGTAATGAAACAAAATTTAGTGTTTTTAAATGTAAGCCGGGAAAAGCTTAACAATTTTCTTTTTTTTTTTTTTAAATTTTGATTTGCTTAAATTTACTGGTTTTTTATTGTAAGTTGACAGGTATTGATGGGTCAACAATTCTCAACTCTGCTAAAACACTGACGCAAAAAATGTCGAGGCCACGTGAGTTGGTTAATCGGAGATTTTCTCGGTCTCCAAGACAAAAGAGTGCCACGTGGTGGAAGTTCAGTCGCACGTTGCCGCTTTTTTGTTTTTTTTGTTAACTCGGCGAATCCTACGAGACCGGCGCTAGCGATTGAACTGCCCATGTGCTCTGCTGCTTTTTTCGCTGAGCTCCCTGTCGTTTCAGCTGCTGCTTTCGGACAACCCTTGTGGGTCCCACAAAATGCAAACCCATAAATATCTTTTTCTTTTTTTTTTCTTCATTCTTCTACCAAAAAGCTTCCTGATAAAATAAGGATTTATTTTTTTTTTAAAAATCTACTGTATTAATTTCATCTTGACTTTATTGTTGTGGGAAGAATTTTTTCCTTTTTTTTTTTTTTAAAAATTCTTGTAAAAGCACTGCCTCGTACGAGTGATATAATAGACACAAAACACATAAAAAAAAAAAGAAATGAAAGTTGATAAATTAAATTTTAAAATTTTTATTTAATATATATTTTTATTAAAATCTGTCACCTTACATATTATTATTATTATTACTCTTTTTTTTTTTCTTTTCTCAAGAAAAGTATTAAACATTTAGAATTGTTTATGATATTAAAAAGGCTGAATGGGCTTTAAAATTCAACAGTCATATGAGAAAAAGTTTAGCAATGGAGCAGTTTGTTGGCATAAGCTGCTAGGGGTTTGGCACATCCTAATGAAAATGGAGCAGTTTACAGAAACTCAATTCATACAATGCTATTTTGAATTACAACCATTCCTATATGGTTTTCAGTATACAGGCATAGAACAAAGTCTGGGAAGCCAATGGTCTGGCTGCCATCAGTGAGGCTTTATCAACCAAAAATGGCCAAGCAAAACTAAGGGCAAGCTATGGTTTCTATACATTTCGTTAGGTGGGAGTCAGCCCCATTCCTCCAAGCAAGCACCATTCCTCCAAGCAAGCGACCAGCGTTATGGCATACCGAGCTTTTCTCAGGCCGTATAACATACAATTCTACTTCTCGTTGGCTGGCTGCTCCTGGCATTTTACATGGCTTGAAACATCGCAAATTCAGCAGCTTCAATCGGTGGTGGCCATGTTGTGTGTCATGAATGTGGCTATGCTCCCCAGCAGCTTTGATATCAGTAGTTCAGTGGTAGCATCGTTCCTGAACCTCATTTTGGCTGCCGCAATAAAACAGTCAAGACATTTTTAATAGATGCCACGGGGTTTCAATCACCAAAAAGCAGAACTGTCATCGAGAAGGTTAGGCCATTTCTCACTTTGAAAAAAGAATCTACAATATGGAACAATGACACACAAGCAAGACACAGTATTGCAGGATAGGTCTCCTTTCTGTTAGGTGGTTGACATAATCAAGGCTAACAAAAATGTATTACTTTAGAATAACCCGGCAATGGGTAGAAAGCAGATGGCTCTCGAGGAGTGCAAACAATGACATCTTTCTGAAAAGATATGCTCTGTATTCAAGGCTGGCAATGTTGAGATGCGGGATGAACGATGGATGAAATCGTTAACATCAAAATAAACAACCAAAGTGCAAAACTTAAATTCATGTTCATTCAGACAACCATATACAAGCTGTGTCACGAGTTTCATGGTTTTGTCTGGCTGGGCTACAGGCTCACATTCCATTCTGGTTGACCATGGAAACATTTTAGCAAAGGCTGTCAGGCTAATCAAATATTACCAAATTTTTCTGTGGAAGGAAGGGCTCTAATAAATATCATTCTTGCACAATGAGCTAAAATGAACCAATGCAATGGACCAAACATAAAATTGTATTTAAATAAATTCTGACAAAAGTTGGGGATATAGTTCACAATGAAAGAACTTCCCTTGCTGCCCCTGAGACAAAAATTGCAATTTACATGCAACTCTTAGTCAAAAAAAGAGATCATAAATATATTTTTTTAATCAAATGTTGAATGAGATTTTTGACAATAGAAATTTTTACAACTTTTGCAACCAAAAAAGATCTCTGAATGTTTTTCTTCGGAGACATGGAGAATCAATAGTTTCTCATTAGTACTCTATATTTCTCCTTACGATTTTTACATCTAGAATGCCAAATAGTTTTTGGGTCAACTACAGTAATTATGTCACCACTACTTTGTCAACAAATGTCTCCTACCAGTTCATAGGTGACCCGATGCCAAAGAGAACATATCTGAAAATGCCGCATGACACTTGTAGACAACTTACCTGAGAACAGAGATGCTGATCAAACATGGCAACAGTGCATGGTCCTGAAGTAGACACCCAAGTACCAGGGGCTGTGTCATACTCAGATTTGGAGGTTTCAAAGCTTGCATTAATATGAACATCCACATTGCTTTCTTGTAGGTTCATCTCTGCTGCAGGTTGGAATGTTGTATCATTAAGCAAACTATAATTGTATGGAAAGTATGGATACCATCCAGGCAACTGGAGCCTCAATGATCCAGTTCCATTTAATTCATTAAGAAGACCATTCATGCCATTTTCTTGACCAGAACCAGACAACTCAGAAGTTCTGCCCATGCTGAAATAATCAGAATAACTCCCAAAGGAGGAACTCACAGAGCATTCAACATCCCTGAAGAGGAAAAGGTCAATCAATGGGTCTAGAAGCAGATACTGACATTAAGTATAAAAAGAAGTCTATGCACAAGTATTGCATATATGACTTAAAGGTTACATGCATTCTATGATATGCTGTGCCATGTTTAATGCCAAAGCACACCACTCATATATGAGAATGATTCCTAAAAACATTAATTCCATCCCATGTAGCTAGCACCCTCCCTCTCTTCCATCCACTGGGGTTGTATGCATGAGTGAATTTGTGCGTGTGGTTCTTTCATGCCAAGAGTTTCCATACAAATATACTTAGGTTTGGGCTAGAAGAATAATATTTGAGCACTGGAATCAGAAGCACCCCATAGAACATTTCTCACCTTTGTGAAAGTAGATTTGGATCCTCTGATAACATGATATGTTGACTGCTGTTATTTGAAATCCATGGCATAGGTGCTAGCTGCTGCTCAGCACCCATTCTGAAAGGTGCATGCATTCCATTTTGGAACTGCAAGCAATGTCAATTCAGATACATCTTCCAATGAAGACAAAAAGCAAGTCATGGAGGAAAGCTTTCATAGCTAAAAAACAAAATACACTGGTTTCTTACCTGGTTGTTGCATTCTAGTGGCATGAGTTGCTGCTTTCCTAGATTCTCCTGGTAGTAAGGAACTAACAGAGTTAGCATAGAAAGCAATTCTTTCATATTTGGGTCCAGGGCACACCCCAATCATTCTGAATTTCAATAGTATACTCATCCTCACAAAAACAAATAATAATAATAATAATAATTGAATGCAGTCTGGGTGAGCCAAGAAAAGAAAAATAAATAGAAAGCCCCAGAGGCATTAAGAATACCTTGGAGAAAAAATTATCATTTATAACAGCCCAAAGGACAACTACAAAAGAATAGATAGAAATACCTTATGTACTTGAATGTGGTTAAGTGACTCCCTAAGCGAACTTTCCAACTGCTCCAAATGTTCTATGCTGTTTATCTTATCTGGGTTAGTCCAATAGCTATAGAAACACAAAATCAACTTTATATTAGTAAAGGTCTTCAACAGCCACATAGCAGATTAAGAGATATGCAGCTGCTCACTTCAGTCTCTTATGCACTTCAGAAAGTTGATTCTGCAGTAATCTTGATTGGTTACTAAGGTCCTGCTTAATGCAGTTTCAAACATTTCAAACTGTTGCTGTCATGAGTGTATAAGAAAATGGAGATCAATTTGTTGTAGTAATGACATTGCTATTGCTGCAGTTTCATACCTCTATTTCTTGAGACCTGAAACAAAACAACAGAGGTTAAGAAATTATAGTACAGTCGGGCTGGAAAAAATCAAGCCAGCCAAAGCAAGCTAGAGGTTGCATACCCTGTACCCAGGAATTCTGGTATGTTAACATCATGGTCCAACTTCTTAAAAGTTTTTTTCAGCGCCTAGACTCTCAAAGAAAAACAGAAGAGATTATGTAATCAGCAAGAACAATGAAATAACATTGGTGAAACCAAGCAGTATTTGTAACAAATTAACATTGGCAATGGCTTGTAAGGAAGGACTTACTTCGAGGCTTTCTAACTTCCTGCTCCAATGAAACAAAAATGTAATCAGATTCCAACTCCAGTAATATTCAGCTCAAATGCAAGTTTCAAAATAATAATAACCAAACTGAAGTGAAAAACAATTTATCGTACCTTTTTGCCCTCTCTTGAGGCGTTAACTGAGCGAATTTCATGATAACTTCTTCAATGCTACACCACATAACCAAAAGAAAGGAAATTTCAATATTTTGTTTGTCGGTTACAACGAGACAAACTGATGATGAGCCGCTCTTTGACAACAACAATAGTGAAGAAAAATTCATGAGTACGGAATCAAGCCATAGACAGTCAACAAATCAAAAAAAGGAATTTCCCACCCAAACCTGGCCTCCTCTCGACAACCCCCCTTGGAGAGAAGAGAAGAACAAAAAAAAAAAAAAAAAAAGAGCATGTGTCTGAACCAAAGTTTATATTGCTGAAGCAAAGAAGTATCTGAAGGCACAAGATGAACTTCGGTTTCATAAGCTTATTGTTTACCAGTCAGACTTTCTTAAATGAGTAAAAGCATAATGATTGTACCTCCGCTTGCCTTTGCATAAGGAAGGCCTGCCGGATGGTGAGAACATGAGAAGGATAATATCTATGTCGCACAATATGGATAACTCATTAGCCTTCTTCATGATGCCATGCTTCCTTTTAGCATAGGTCGCTTGACGGCCATTTGTGTTCTCCAATCTCTTGATCTTTAACTTAACCCTACCCATCCTGCACATTACAAGCCGAAATTTTCAGCCTTGAAGTAGTCCCACTTTAAAAGCCTGGAATTTTTCCAATTTCGAGCTTCTATATAATTCCCATTGGCGCATTTTTCAATTTCTAATGATCAAGTACATGATGCAAATAGGTACAATCATGCAACCCAAGTCTAATTCCCCGTTGATCAATCAGCATCAACAAGTCTCACCACAAGTTCAAAACTTTTTATTGAAAACAGGTAGAATTCAAACATCAATGCCACATACATTATGAACAGGCACCCAAAATAAAAAAATAAAAAAATAAAATCTTTTTCTTCCACATACGTGAAAACAAGACTGAATTTACTAAAACCATGTAGCCAAAATAACTAAAAATGACAATGAAGAGAGGATTTACACTATCCAATTTTTAAAATTCAGGGGTTTCTTTAATCTCCTTTTTTTTTTTTTTCTTACCTGAGAGAAATGATCAGACATCCATCGACCACCATGTGAAGAGCAGTAAAAGATGAGAATGCATGGAAAAAAAAAAAACAGAGAAAAAGCTCGAAAAAAAAAAGGAAAGGATGAGGAAATCAAACTACGAGCTGAAAATGCATAATTCAGAGGTGATTAACTTGGGGCAGGCAGCTTGAACGTTCAGCCAACAAACGTACAGAGAGAAAGAGAGAGAGAGATAGGAGAGAGCTTACAAATAGGATTGTCGAATTGTCGAACACGACCGGGTGAGCGGCAAAAGCGGTCCTTGGGAGGGGAGCTCGAGAATCGGGATCGTCCGAAAAGCCCAAAACCAACCAATCCAAAACAAAAATAAAGTAAAATAAAATAAAAAACCAAATATTTATAACCCAATCCTTTCATTTTTCTTCGGCCTTCCTAAAACCCCATTCTGAGGTTTATCAACACCCCCCCCCCCAAAAAAAAAACAACATTTAAAAAGCATCGTTCATAATTCTGTTAGTGGCGGTTGGGTTTAGACCTGTCACACTAGTCCATGTCCATACCGTGTTTGGATTTGAGAGAAAATGAAGGAAAATAAAAACAAGGGATAACAAAGCTTGAAAATCAAACCTTTTTTTTTTACCATTAAATTATTTTAAACTAAAATTAACCATGGTTTTCAACGCCCAATCCCCCCCCCCCCAAAAAAAAGATTTTCTTTACTTTGTATTAGACACAAATCAAAGAATGTTTTTAAGATTGTCCGTACAAGTTGTCATCAGTTTGTCCTATTCTCCAATCTCCATCACCACACAGTCACGGCCAATATGCAATCTATTTCTCGTACCCTTGAAATCTTGGTTGCTTTTATCCATCTTGATTCTTTCAGGAGAATCCCGTTTTGTCATGTCCGATGTGAATTCAACGAACCATTCGCATTTCTCTTAGTGTGGATTGTTGCTGGGCCTGGCAAAGCTTTTCAGGCCCTGATCAGGGAGTCAACGGACTTGAGATACTTTCCTGCCCTGCACTAGACCGATTTATCATTCTTTTGTTGTTTTATATTATACACTATATGAGGCACCAATTTTATGTTTCATAGTTTGTTTGCTTTTTTTTTTTAATTTTAAATAAATCCTTAATTTTTTTTACTCATATTAGCTATTAAATTAACTTTGATTCTTAGGGAGTAAAATTAAAAAAAATCTCTAAAATTTAGTATTCGATTCTAGCTTGGTGTACTTCCACAACCATTGGATTGGATCATTGAATTGCGTTGATCTAGACATAATTGGCACCAAATCCTTTACATTTGGTATATCGCATAAATGGCTAGTGGCAAAAGAGTTCATTGATCTAAGCTAGGTAAAAATCCTTTTCATTTGATGTATCACATAATTCACATATGTTCAGATTATAAAAATTTCAAGTTGAGAAAATACAAAGATCTTGTGGAATTTATAATATAAATGTTTTTAGGTTTTTTAATCTATTAGATTTTGTGGTTTTTTTTTTTTTTTTGGTTTTTTCTAGAAAGATAAAAAGGTATAAATAATATTTTATAGTCTTGTCAATATATATATATATATATATATACACAATTAATTAAATAAAAAAAATTCTGTAAACATACGATTGTGAGTTCTTCTTTTTCGGTGATGGTTCATGCTCTCCAACTAGCTGAGGCCTTGTCAAGGTTGGACTATCTGCTGCTGATAGTGAGTCGAGGGGGTGGCCGAGTCAAAGTAGGCCATTCCGAATTTCAATGAAATGGGCGGCGATGAGGTGGGCCTTGTATGTTGGGCTGAGAATAGTAGTTGTCGAACTCAAGGCCCAACAAGTTGGGTCTTTATCAACCACGGACGAAGCAACATCAAATCGACTTAGCCCACTAACATGTACCGGAACTTTGATTTATGAATTTATCTAATAATTTCTTTCGCTAGCTTGGTAAAATTTTGAGACCATATTTTACCTCAATATTGTTCCTGTAATTTGTTGTTGTACAATTTTCTTTCCCATTTAGAGCATCGCTTGAACTTGGAAAATGATTAAATTGGAAATTGGGTATTCAATTAAATTAAATAATAATAATAATAATAATAATAATAATAATAATAAAGGTTGTTGGCATGCAGCAGGCATCATTTCATACAATTGCAAAGTGCAAAAATTCCTCTTTTTTTAGATGTTTTTTTTTCTTTTTCCAAAGGGGGTGATTGTTTATTGCATGTTCTGAGTTTCTAAATTCTCAAGTCACAGAGGTGGGGGTGTACGTCTGCAGACAAGTGGGCAGCAACAAACCTTGGCCGGGCAGGGTCATCTTCGTGTATGCGTGAAGAAATCGTAGTGGGGTCGATTTTTCAGAATAGCAGACCAATGATCTCACATCAGCAACAGTAAAATTGCTGCGGGATTTTTTCACTTTGCGAGTTGCACTTTAGTTAATATCATAGATGTCCGAACAACTACTCTGGCTGCTCTTTGCTTGTAGTCCAATATCCAACCCCATTTGTGAAGGACTTCAAAAAGGGGGGATTGACCATTGCAATAATTTTGCTGAAGGGCCCAGTACCTGTCCATCAGAAATATGATGGTTGGAAGTTCAAGAAGACTTTGAGCAAAATCCATTTCCCCTGACCAGACGGACATATGCCGAAGCTCTTTATTTAATTTCAAGGGATTGTTACATGGAAGCAAAGTTGAAAACTTTAAAAATAAGCATCAATTCCGTGGCGTTTGTGGAACCTACCATGCACGGATACCTCATGGAGGAGCTCCATACTGTGTCGGACACATATTCGATATTGACACCAACACGCATTGGATAGAGTACCAACATGACATGATAAAATGTGTCTGTCAAAAAAAATAATAAAAAAAAAAAAAATGTTTATCAGCATTTGTAGGGCTGGATCATGCTTCCCTTTCTCGATGTTTCTATCAATTTTTAAGTAATACGAGATAAAAATATCTCATGAATTCAAATCCTAAATATTTACTATTTAAAATCCTTTGTATAATAGTTATTGTTAAAAAATAAAAAAAAATTCAAATTGACACATAAACACCTAATTAATTTGGAGCTCGTAACCTTATAAGTTTTCTTTAGGATAATTTTGACTTTAAGAACAATAAAGTTTGTAACATTGATTCACAAAAATAAATTTTTAAGAAATTAAAATTAAAATTCAATACCTTCAACCATTTCTCACTTCATACAATATGATATGTTCACAGCCCAAAATAATTTGATTTTGTTAATGGAAAATTTAATGATATTTTTTTTTTAAAATAATATTATATGGCAGGCCAAAACAATCTTAAATTCAAATCATTTTACTAGAATGAAGTTGTTTGTGAAGAACGTGATAGATGTCTTTGTAAGTCTCTTGGTAATTAAGAATTAACTTTTTTATTTTTAATATATTAAATTTTAGCTTTTGAGTGAATATATAGAATTTATAAAAATAAAAATAATTATTTTGTTCTAAATTAGTTTTATATTGTAGGCGATAACTTATATATCTCTTAACAAGGGGAAAATTTTTTTTAAAAAAAATTGGAGATATTTTGGTAATTATTATAAATTAGTGTATTTTTAAAAATTAATTATTATATTTTTAAAATTAGTAAATTAGTTATTTTATAATTGTTGATCTAATTATTTTATATCTATTGAATTAATTATTATATAATTATTATACTAACTGTTATTTGTTTACTACTTAACTATTATAAATCATAATAATACTAACCATTTATTATTACTAGAATTTTTTTTATTAAAAGTTATTATATTTTATAAATTATAATTTATAATTAATATCAATTAATTTTTCCTTTTAGTTTTGGAAAATAAAACAAAAAGAAAAAAATAGTATACGATAAATCATATTCACAATAACCCATAATTTACTATTAAATTAATTAAATAATAAGTTATTTTTATTTCTTTACTATTTGAGATGCACATTAAAGAAAAAGTTTATCTTATCATTGTAAGATAATTATTATAATTTGTTGCACTGGGACATTTTATTTAATAGAATAAAAATTATCTTTAATGACAATATTTAACACACTTCAAGTATGATATATTTTTTTAATTAATTTACTTTTATTGTAATATTATATTATTTGATTGATTAATTTTTTTAACAATTTTAAACATAATTTCTCTTATTTCTATTTTATGCATATTCAAGGATTTCACAATTACTATTTAGATTTTTTAACTCATACATAGTCTTGTAAAAGTGTTAATAGTGTGTTATCTTTCTAGTTAAAGGCCATTAGGCATAATTTTAACTACATATTTTTTTTGACTTTACCTCTACTTTTATTGGATTTAAATTTTATTTAAAATTTTAACAATCAAGGGATAAGATTCTAGTTTTTGATTTTCTATGGAAGTTGAATATTAGGATTACAAGTATGATTAATAACATGCTTATATCTAACAAAACATTTTAATGTAATGAGCCACCTTAAGAGTTAATGGATGAATACTTGTCATACAGCAAGCTTGGGCTAGCGAGTATTTGTTAAAAGGTTTAATTTTAAAGGGGTGTTCTTTGATTGTTGACAATTTTTAAATTATATAATATTTTTATGAATAAACTACTTATTTGATAATCCTTGAGTTTTACAAATATTATTTATCACATCATGATAATAATCTTATGGTACACTATCAACAAAGAAATTTATGCAATTTAAGAAAAAGAAAAAAATGTTTTGGATCTGTAAGATGTAATTGTGAGAACCAACTAACATTTATGATATAGTTGATTGAGGTTGTTGGCATGAGTCAACTAGTCTGATTTTGATAAGCATTGGTTTGTTAGATAAGTTTTTAACTTACAACTAATTATAATATATTTTGTAGTTAATTTTCATTATATTGAAAAAATATAATGATATTTAGTAAAATTTTGATTAAATGATACTATTCACATTTAAAATGAAATAATGGTTCAAAAGTCTAATAAAAAAAATAATTATTATTCCATTTAGATTGGATATGAGATTATGACCATAAATATGACTAGTATTAAGAAAAATTAGCTAATATTTTTTTAATAAATATTTTATTACAAGTGAAACTAACACAATAAGTGTCAATACATTATGATAGTCAAATCTAATTTCTCACCTCAAGAGCAAATTATATAATAGAAAGAATGAAAATATTTGTCTAATTTATGAGTTGATAAAGCAAATTGCTAAGTGATAGAGTGATCACTTGATTTTATATCATTAGAAATGAATTAAAATGATTATCTAACTAAATCATTAAGTAGAAAATTAGTGTAAATTTCATCAAGTGGAATGATATTAATACCTATATAACATAATTAAGTGTAATAAGAAACTAACTTATATGATAAAAAAATCCCTTAAAGTAAGTTCATATAAATAATAATAAATTATTAATTGATGTTATGTGTGTTATTAAAATTATAAGTTCCTTTTTATGGTATAGATTGTGCGATAATTTTAATATCTGAAATTAAGTTATATTCTTAATAAATTTTATAATTCTTATAGGTGATGTGTTACTAAAATATATATTTAATAAATTCAATTATATAAGAATAGAGTAAAGTTACTCTTATGAAATTTTAAGTAAAATTTCTAAAATTTTCATGAAAATAAATTAGGCATACACATGACCTAACAATGCTTAACTACCTTAAATAATATCATCTTATAAAATATAACATAGATATAAAATCATTATTATTGATAAAAATGTTATAATTCATAAAAACTGTAATTTTATCATATTTCTTAGTATTAAAATTTATATATTCTAATATTTGGTTAATAGTTTAAAAGGTATTAAAGATGACATGTTATATTTTTTTATTAATTAATTTAATAAAAATAATTTTTTTAAAAATAATTAAAAATTATTTTAAATTAATATATTTTTTAAAATTATTAATTATCATATTTTAAAATTTAATAAACTAATTATTTTATAATTATTAAATTAATTATTTTAAATTTATTAAAATAATTATTATTTATCTGTTATTAATATTTTTTATAATAATATTATTTATTTATTTATTATTAAAATTTTAAATTAAATATTTTTTATATATTTTATAAATTATAATATAGATATAAAATCATTATTATCCATAAAAATGTTATAATTTATAAAAGTTGTAATTTCATAATATTTCTTAATATTAAAACTTATATATTGTAATATTTGATTTATAGTTTAAAAAATATTAAAAATAACATATTATATTTTTATTAATTAATTTAATAAAAATTAATTTTTTAAAATAGATAAAAATTATTTTAAATTAATATATTTTTAAATTTAATAAACTAATTATTTTATAATTATTAAATTAATTATTTTAAATTTATTAAAATAATTATTATTTATCTGTTATTAATATTTTTATCATAATATTATTTATTTATTTATTATAAAAATTTAAATTAAATATTATTATATTTTATAAATTATTAAATAATAATTAATATAAATTAATTTTTTTATTATTAAAAAATGAAGACAATAAAAGAAAATTGATAGACAAGTATGGATTAAATGTTTTAGTTTTCTTACTTTTTCCACTTTCTCACTGTTCTTGTATTATATTATTTAGTGGATTAAATGTTTTTAACCATAGTTACTGCGGTACCGAAGATGAGGAAGAGGAAAAATACTATGCAAGTATGGTGGGGTAAGGGCTTATGGTACGGGGGCCACAGGGCCATGAACCGTTGGGCCTGCTTTGTTTGTATGGAACAGCACATGGGGGTCTACGCACGTGGACAGGTACAATCACTCTTGCATCAGCTTTGTTGAGACCAGATGCGAGAAAGAAAGAGAGAGAAAGAGGCTTATAGCAGAGAAGTAGCAAGTAAAATTTTCAACATGACATGACCAAGAGGTACAGACAATTCCTCTACGTTAGTAAAGCAGCGTCTCTTCCTCAATCAATGTAAGAAAATCTCTTACAAAATCAGCATCCTTGTCCTTTTTTTTTTTTCCTTCACTGTCCCGCTCTTTCTCTCTCACCCCTCACGTTTCACTCTCCCATGCACAGTGAACTCTTTTTATAATTACGACTGTACAATAAAAGAAGTACTCTCCAAATTGTCAGTCTTACCCTTTATTGCCTTAGGCCACTATAGCTTTTAAACTCCAATGCCTCATGTACTGTCGAATTCAGGCCTCTAAATGGGGAGAGAGAAGTAAGAGGACGGGTGGGTCTTTCTCATTTCTCAATTTCTGTCAAAGACGTGTAAAATATTTAATGAATGGGAAAGTAACAACATTTTCACTCCTTAATAAAAAAAAACCCCATATTTGTTAGGTGTCGTTAACATCTTGAGAATCATGGAAAAGACCAACTTCATTTACTTTATGTAGTATAAGAAATTATCCACTGATATCTCTCTTTCGAGAGAGAGAGAGAGAGAGAGAGAGAGAGAGAGAGAGAGAGAGGCGTTTTCGGGGTTTGGTGGGGGTTCTGATCATTTCTGGGATCTGATCAGCAACAGCAACATTTGGTTTTTACAACCGACTGCCATGCCATGGGCCTCATTGAGTTATGACAGGCAAAACTTACCAACTTCTATTTATAATTTTATCCGTATGTGGCATCATAATTCTGGTAGAACCCTCCTTGTTTTGATAGTACACGGAAGTCGGTGGAAAAAAGAGAAAAGAAAACAAAAGAAACCCTCCTGCCACCACTTATCCCTCACACAATAACCCTATATCTGCTGACTTCAGCTTTGTTTTATAGGTCTGGTTACAGCTACCCCTTCTGTACTGCCAAACCCATCACTTTGAATAAACTGTTCGTTTCTATATTCTATTAACTAGGGTTCTGTAGGGACTCACATGATGTGGGTTAGACATCGTGAACATCATGCTATCATGTATGCATATGAAACAACAATAAATAAATCATCCTACGCATTGTGGTTTATTCTTTTCCTTCTCCTTGATAGGAATACACACACACACACACACAATGTTTCAAAGCAAATCACAAATGTATGTGGCCATGTTGTCGGATCATTCTGAATGAACATCAATTTGTGTTTTTGCCTTTCTACACATAATGCATTATTACTCTATGGTTTTTTTTCCCTACCTAAATATGTTAATGATTGTTTTTTTTTTTTTTTAAAATTTTAGGATAAGTCAGCTGAAATCAATTTATTAATAGTAAAATGTGCAATTACAATATGTTAATGATTGTTGAGTTGGGGCAGCTTTAATAAAACCGTAGACCTCCTATATTCTTATATATTGTCCATATTCCAAACCAGAGTAAGTTAATTCACGAATTATCTATCTTTGTATCAATCTTTCCAATGAAAGGAAAAAGTATGATAATTTGATGGACTGAGATATATATATATATATCTAAAAAAATATAAAATTTATTCATGCAATTCAAATTGCTCAAATTCGAGTGTTAGCTTTAGGCCTTGCTGCTGAAGCCCAACTTCTCTAATTCTTCTTGTTTCTACTGCCCTTTGCAGGTGTGTAGAGCATTAATGTCTTTGCAGTTGTCCGTCCCACAAAAATTAAGAGGTGGGTCTTAAGTGTCGCTTAATTATAGCAAGACTAACTGGGCTCTTGATAGCCTCGTAAAGAGACCGTCACTTCTGGGGTCAATTGTTTCCATCCATCGAGATAAAGTCTTGCTTTGAGAAATGCAAACTTTTATGAGTGCTGCCTTTTTTTTCCAAGTTTTTCAATTCAAAGAGCGTACATCCACATTAATTCTCATCCATAAAAAAAAAAATAATAAATAATAATAATAATAATAAAACAAGGAATAAATGTGGATGCATAATAGACAGTCGTTTTATAATCATAAAAAAAAAATTATGATTATTCGCTATCTACAAGTCATAAGTTATTAATTTTAACGATTACTTGCTAGCTATCTGACTAAATCAAACAAAAACCTCAAGCAGTTGGCTTATTGTAATTCTCCCGAACATCCCTTAAACGAACAGGCCCAAAGGGTCACCCGTTAAGTCACATCTCGCATGGCATTGGTCATGGTTGAATGAGATTTCAGATTTATAGTTGGTGTGCTCTCAGACAGAGTTAACTGACTTCCATGCTTTGATTTGAGACAATGATATCCTACATATGTAGAGGAGAGAGACAAGGAGAGATGCGAAGTGTGTGATGTTTGTTGCTCGTTTGTACTTGCTGATGATGCCCCCCTCTACACTTATTTCCAAGAACTTTTTCTCCTTTAGCAATCCCTGTTTTCATCTCTCATATTAGATTTAGCTTGCTTTTTTTAGAAAAAAAAAATTTCTCTACAGGGAGTTATTGATAAAATGGGGATTTCCTTGTACAAAATTTTTATATTTTGAAGGTTTAAAAAATATTTATGTTTGCATAATTTTTTTTTATTTTTTTGAAATAAATCAATCATCATTATATTACAAGAAAATAATTTTATCTATTAAAAGGGTGACAGTGAGATATGGGTACCATCTTGAAATTAGAAACATAGAGCCCCACTAGCATCCCTTTCCCATGTGGCGCCAAAGGGAACAGCCCCAACAGAATCTTACGGATCAACCCTACTATTTATATGGTGGGCCATCGCATATATCAACTCACCTTTGTCACCACTTTTTCTTCCATGCATTTGTAGCTCCCCACATTGGTAATATCGATCAGCCCAGCACAGTTATATTGTACCTGTTTTCCTATATTTTCATTTGATATCTTATATGCTTATATTTAATGTGGGTCATCCTAAAACCAGGTTTCTTTTTCATCACTTACATACTATGTAAAAGCAACGCAGGCAAATGAGCTTGGGGGTGTTGAGGGGACACTTTCCCCTCCTCGACAAGAAACCTCACTCACGCTCTCTTTCAAACCTGTATTGATTGTAATGTTGGCAAACATAGGATGCCGTCAGGCCACGTCTGGGGGACATTATTACTTCTTCGGTTGTGTAATCCAGCTACATTTCCCATCCCCAATTTTCAATATTGTGGCAGGCCTCGCCATTTGATGCAGCCCATTTCTTGAGACCCCTGGACCTATGTATTTGCTACAGATAACAATAATGTGCGTTTGAATTCGTGTCTTGATGCATATGCATGCCACCGGTCAGCGTAGGAACATGTAGAATTTAGGCGAAACTCAATACTCTTAGCCGACTTAAACGTTGAACCATCACTCGGCACATAATCGAAATAGAATTTTTAGTTTCAAGTTAAATAAATAAATAAATAATCGCTAAAATCTTTGATACATGAGGATTATGAGCAATGAAGGATCATTTCTGTTAGCTCATTTTGGGGTCTAACGAGAGGAGGATTTTGCAAGCTGCAGGGTCCATAAATTTTGGATCATCCAAGAATTTGAAATATGGTAACCTCCCCCCCCCCCCCCCAAAAAAAAGGAAAAACATTAAATGTTTCAGTTTACCAAGTTCGATTTTAACTAGATTAGTTAACATTTACATGTTTCGATGCTAACATATGGTCAACATTTATAAGTTTCAGTATATTTTTATCCATAGGAGGGGTCGGATCCCTTGTTTTAGTGGGTCTCCTCTCTGGTTTTTTTTTTGAATAAACAGAAGGGAGCCCTGGCTAAGGGCCCTATGGTCCTCAACATTTATTCTTTTTGGTAGGTAGTGTTATAGCTAATTTTAATTTTGTGCCGTATTGTCACTTGCTTGTAAGGCATTAGGAAGCAGGCTAACAATTCTCAATAGGTTGGATTTTTTTTAAAAAAAAAAAAAAACACTGCATAAACATAAGAATTAAATGCGAATTAAACATCATTAAACCTTAATTTAATTGCAATTGGTATTTTTTTTAATAAATAATATATTAATTATAATTAATAATTAAAATTTATTATCGTAGCACTGTATGTAATAAACATTTTCTTTCTGTTTAGGTTTGGAGAGAAATGCCATTTTGTCATCTTTCCGTTTGTCTGCTCATGGCGCGTGTTTTCACGCTCTACATTAAGGGCACCGTGGTTTTGTAGATATAACGACAAATAAAGGAACTAGTAGCCATGGGAAGAGAGAGTGGCGTCCCAAGTCTTGAACGAGGCAAGGTCAGAGAGTGACAATAATTGAGCATAGAGGCCTAGGCAGACACTGACATAACGACAAAGGGGTTCCGAGCGTGTAAGTGAGAACACACGTGTGGGACTGCAAGCGCAGAGGGTCAGGAGGACGGAAGGAAAGGAAAGAAGAAGAAGAAGAAGAAGAAGAAGAAGAAGAGAAGACAAGAAGACACAACAAGAGAAGGCACACAGTTTTTATGTGAAGATATATACATGATATGAGAGTATATATGCATATATGCAGTACATGATGATATGCGATGCAATAGTTTACCTGTCAATCCAACACCCGCACATGTGTTTTTCCTACTCAGTTTCTAGCCATTTGGTGTCTGGAAAAGCTTTAAAGATCAGATGATGTCATTGTCCTTTGTCTAATCAATGTGTGCGATATGGGTCCTCTTGGGAGTTTGGATGGTTTCTGGTTTACCGTCCCAGGAGGTCCCATGTCACTTTGTCCCAAGTCGTAACTAACTCCATCTGATCATGTTTGGAAGGTTTCATTTCTCTAAAAGGTGATTAATAAGCAGGAGGCGTGGAAGTGGAATAGAATATATGACATGGTGATTAGATTTAGTACCAATTGATTTAATTAGCAAGCAATAATACCCTTGATCTTTACCATCGTGCAAGCTTATCTATGCTCTCATGTCTTGTAAGTTGGAATCCTTACAGATATTTTCAATGTTGTAGTGGGATAATTCTAATAACAACTCGAGATTTGCTTGAAAAGAGTTACTTGTTATAGAAAAAAAAAAAATTGTTACGGGTTAAAGGATGCCAGCATATGATTCAACGTCACATAGTGGCCATCATATAATCGGAGCAACCCCATCTCATGAGCAAGCAATTTCACATGCTTGTACGCACCATTAATGTGATGTTGCCAATGGGGCAGTAACAACCCCTTGGAGGAGCCAGGGAAGGAGCGTGTAAAAATGATACAGAAAAATGCTTTGTTTGGCCTGCAGGGACCCTATGGGCTATGGCCTGGTTGTCAGAGAGAGAACTACGTAGATTTTGAAAGTAATTTTAAACGTTTGTTTGGTTTTTCAATTGTTCTGGGTCCTTTCGGTTTTGGCCAGTTCCTCCATAAGAAGTCAGATTTTCAAAGTTTTTGACCATAGTGTCTCAGCAAGTTTGGTTAGTACATTCCTGTTACACTGCGATAACATTAAATGAAACGTCTGTCATTGGGTTTTACTGGAGTGAAAAACTGTAAAAACAAATAATAATAAAAAAAAAGCCTCCTTTGAATAGTTTTTTTTTTTTTTCCATTTATTAGACCATAAATTCAATAATAAAAAATATTTTTTATCGTTTAAAAAGAAAATAATTTTTTCTCATAAATTTTATCTGATAATTGGATATCCCCGGATCTAGCTTAGAAGATAAAGGTTTCAAGCACTGCCATATATATATATATATATATATATATATATATATATATATATATATATTTCCCTTTATCTCCTTTGGGGCAAGTGCTTAAGGAAATGGAAGTGGGCATAAGGACATACCTTACTTGGAAAAATGCCCCTCCTTTTAACCGGTTTAATTGAGGTTTGTTTAGAATGTGCAGATATCTACCCTTTAAGAACTGAGTGATTTGACTTATCATGATGTCCTTAACCCAGATTTCCTTTTCTTGAATCTACCATTGAGTTCTGTTCCACGAAACGATAACTATAAATACACAAAAAATTATTGTTTTAGAAAAAGGAGAGTGGCTGCAAATTTTATTAACTTAATATAAAATTTTAAAGTCGACAAGTTTGAGTTGTGCTCTCTGATCAAAGCTTGCAAGTTTGTTGATGTTTGAAGCCAAGACTTTGTTCACTTTATTACATTATATATGTTTTATTTTAAAAAAAGTTTAAAAATTTATTAAATCATAAATTATATAATAAAATAATTATTTTAATTTTTATAATATATATGGCTAAAATTTAAAATTTTATAAATAAAAATTTAAATTTTTAACTTTCCAAAAGTTCTTAATAATATTTGTACATATTATGTAGCATGAGCAAAACTTTTGAGGTACAGATTTATTTTATTATTATTATTATTATTTTTTTTTTTTTGGATTTTTAGACAGAATCTCTTTTATTCAAGCTCTGGATAGCCAACACAACCCTTACATTCACCTATAGGTTAGAATTATTAAGAAGACAGAGAAAACAATCACCAACAACATGGAAATATACAATATTTCTTATGTGTTGGTAATTGTTCTACGATCCTTTGTGATTAAATACTCAACTCACAAAGGTCCTTAAATAGTCTAAGTCAAGAATTCACAGAGTTTGATATTTTAGTATTTTACCCTGACACGACAAACTCACAAACTGAAAAATGTTCCTTCACCACATCTATTTGACATTAATTAGAATCCAGCTAGGAAGACGGACCACAGCACAGGGTACACTCACGAGTTATCCAAAATTCGCATGCACACCAGATTACTAGTAGTAGAGTCATTCATTATCTACGGGTGTAGCATCTGATGGCTGAATGTGAGAGTTCACGAAAGAGACAGAAAATATAGAAAACAGGTGGAAATGTGGGGATTCTTAAAGATGACGTTGAGGCAATGGCCTTTTTTTCTCTGGACTGTTATATTTCTTGTGGAAAATAGGTATATATAAACATAGATAAATATTTTTTAGATACAATTTTAATTGAACTTACCGTATATATTTAATAAAATAATTTTTTATTGATAAATAATAATACATAACACAATATATAATATATTATGATTTTAACACTAAATTATTTTTTTAGAGTATTATAATGTAGTAAATGATATATAAAAATAATATAATAATTTTTTTATTTAATTTTATTTATTTGTAAAATTAAAAGAGATATTAGTGATATATTTTTTATACATAAAATTTAATTTTTATAATAAAATAAAATAAAATGTATATTATTATATTTATTTATTTATATTTTTATAATAAAACTCCAAATATATATATATATATATATATATATATATATATATATATATATATTATGGACGAAGAAAATTGTCGTTCGTTGGGGGGCGTTTCGGCTTGTTGGGTCAACTTCAGGTGGTTAACTGAAACCCAGGATAAACCCACTCTTATCAGAGAAAATTTATGATGAAGCAAAAGACAGGTGTACTTTGTATTATTATTTACAATATGAGTGTATAAATTGAGGGGATTGTGATTAAAAAATTTTATATTAATTAAAAAATTAAAAAAATTAAATTAAAATAATAATATTAAATTTATAAATATATTAATTACATAATTTTTTAAAAATTTTCTCTCGTTGTTTCAGATTATCGGCATTTCCACCCGACGTGACTAATTTCTTCCTGGTTTTGAATAATTTACAGTACTTGACAGAGGATAGTTATGTCAAAGCCTTTCATTTTCTGCCTTGAAAAAGAAAAGTGACTCTAGGCCTGCACAACAGCCCAATAGCTATCGCTCTCCACTTATTAACATTTTGGTCCTTTGTTGTCAGCATTCGTGAAAGAAAGAGAGAGAAAGAAAGGATAATTAAAGCTCACTCCACTTTCGCTCGTGCGGTGACTCAACATGTAAGACAAGGATAAATGGACAATGATATCAAGGCCTAGACTACAGTGTAGTTGATAAAATTTTTATGAATTCACGCTAGAGATTTGAGATCGAAACATCAAATATTTTATAAAAGCATGAATTTTTGTTTGTTTCATGTTACATAGCTCCTGATAGACAGACGAATAAAAATATTACATTTTTTTTTTAAAAAAAAAAACTAAAATAATTAATCATTAGTATATTAAATATTAGTGAAATGGAAAATCACAAATCTAAAAGACACCACCCCCTCAAAGCCAAGCCCTTGTATTATCTTCACAATTTGTGAGAGTTTGAGGAACTCTCACCTACTCAAGACTTGAATAACTTGGAATGATTGATTTTATAGATGGGTCATAAAAATATCAACAATTGATATTAATAACTTTACACGCATTTTATATACATATTATATTGTCTTTATTTATAAAATTAAGTAAATAATATATAAAATAAAATTATTTACTTCAAATATAAGTCTTCTCATTATAAAAAGAGATTGATTTAACACGTTTTAAATATAAAATTTTATATCATATATTTATGACAATTAATTGTATATTTTTATATTTTAATGTATAATTATAATTAATAAAAATATATATTTAATAATTATTATAATATTTGAGACGTATCAAATTAACTAAGCAAAGTAAGAAAGGTGCCAAGGTAGCAATTAGAAGCGCTGGTTAAATAAAAAAGTAGTCAGGGTTGGTGTATGCTTAACTGCTGGTAAATCTCTCTCTGCGTCTCCCTGTAATAATAGAGAGTGAAAGACGTGTGGGTCTTGGAATTGATACATATATAGAGGGAACACTTGCGGTGTCCTAATTAAGTTTTCTATTCCACTTATAACTACTCCATGACTCTCTAACAGTTGCATAACAGCATCTGTCAGTGAAGAAATGTGAAGGCATGACCAGCAAAAGAAAAATACACAAATGCCTTGTATATATATATATATATATATATATATATATATATATATATCTCTGTGTGGCTGTGTGTGTGTGTGTGCACCACTTGACAGCTCCACATATGGCCTGATTGGCTGCCCTTCAATTGATCCCTGATCTTCCCTCTTTCTGGTTTTTTTTTTTTTTTTTTTTTGTCTCTCATTGGCAGGATGGCTAATTATGCAGACATTGGTTCTCTCTCTCTTGGCACCAATTATGGAGTGGCATCACCTGTTTCTTCTTCACATGAGATGGAAGATTTGAGAGCTAATTGGAGGGGTTTTCCTTTAATGGAGAACTTGAGCTTTAACAGTGATATTGTGGAGAGTAAAGGTTCTGAATATTGCAGTGAAGGATCTGGAGAGAACAATGAGACAAATCACAATGCCAAATCAAATGAAGAAAACCCTAGTGGGAAGGAAGCAGATAGTGGGCAGTCAAAGCTTTGTGCAAGGGGGCATTGGCGACCTGCAGAAGATACCAAGCTTAAAGAACTTGTGGCCCTTTATGGTCCTCAAAACTGGAACCTCATAGCTGAAAAGTTAGAAGGTAGATCAGGTATATATGTATAGATATACACAAACATACGCGCGCGCGCGCGCGCACACACACACACACACACACACACACACACACACACACCCACAAATAAGATTGTAATGCTGTTATGTTTTTCAACTTTCTTTCATTTGTTTTCATTATCTTTTGTCCTTTCTTTCTTTTTGGAGGGGCTTGCTTTTTAAGAGCATTTACAATCAATATTCTTGTGTGGGATTAATTGAAGGTAAGAGTTGTAGACTGAGATGGTTCAACCAGTTGGATCCAAGGATCAATAGAAGAGCCTTCACTGAGGAGGAAGAGGAAAGGCTAATGCAAGCTCACAGACTATATGGTAACAAATGGGCAATGATTGCCAGGCTATTCCCTGGAAGAACTGATAATGCAGTCAAGAACCATTGGCATGTCATAATGGCTAGAAAATATAGAGAACAATCAAGTGCGTATAGGCGAAGAAAGCTTAGTCAATCTGTATGCAGAAGATCAATGGAAGAGATTCCAAGCTTTGTGTGTAGAGATGCTGGCATAAGAACAGAACCACAATCATTCTGTCTCAATAGCCCCAGTTGTACTGGAGAACCAAGCAATTTGTTTTCTTACCCCATGGGACTTTTCAGTGGTGCTGATGGTGTAAGGCTTGATTATGGTCTGAATGGGTCACCCCACATGACCAATAGGGGAGAGGCGGTCTCAAGCATCAAGGCCCCTCACAATGGGTTTTGTGTGGAGCAGACACTTTTTGATTTCTTCCCTGGTACATTCTTGGTTGTTCCTACGATTGTTGCATTTAGGTTTCAGTGCTGACTGCTGTTTCCCTCTCATTGGTTTCTTTTATGGAAGCACGAACTTCATTTTCTGCTCATTTCTTAACCATTTTCATCATTATTCTCGTTTTCTTTTACCCTTTTTGTTGCTTTAAATTCTGATTTCTTTATAGATTCTAGCTCTTATTATCTTTGTGATTAGTTGCGGATTGTTTTTTGCAGGTCCCAAGAGAAATGACATGGCGGGTATGTTCAGCCAGACCAGATATTGGGACGAAAACCACATTTTCAGCTTCTGTCCCCAACAACAATCTTCATACCTACTGGCAAGGCAACAATCAAACTACCAAAACAATTATTGTTTCGCATCAGATTCCACAGCCTCAAAGTCTCAAGTTTCAGCCAGCGAGCCTTCACCTTCATCATCCTCATCGGCTGCAGAAAACAAAAATAACAGGGTGAAGGGCGTCCATTTGGAAAGCATTCCACCACCATTCATTGATTTCCTTGGGGTAGGCGCCACATGAAAGTTTAGGAGTTTGAAAGAAAAGCCGAAAAGGGGGGCCTGTTTAGTTTGTCTACGGAATCATCAGAAGGAGGCTTAATGTGGATGTACTCCAATATAACCGAGAGGCCATTCCAAGTAAAAAGAGAAAAAGGGTTGTAGTAGTTTTTCTGTTGGGTACAGTAGATAATTTTGTATCAGTCTGTTGATGTCATGTCTGATCACCATCTTTTTCTTTGTAACCTCTTCTCAGACACAGATGAAGACCCTTTTAAACCCCCCCAGAACAAATATTATTTTTTTAAAAAATTTTAATTGTAGCAAATGCCGTCTCTTTTTATTTTTTCTTTTATTATTATTTTATTGTGATATAAAATTTTAATTAGTAAAAATAAGTTTTTTTTTTATAAAAATAAAAATAAAATTACACATATTTCATCTTTCGGATCCCATGATTTGTGGTTTTCTTTATGCACTGTGCTAACAATTATTATATCACTAGGACTTTTTCTTCTAGAAAATAAAAATCTAGCCTCTATGAAAATGAGCGAAAAGTCCACGGCAGCAGCTTCCTCCACATGGAATCACCAAAGGGTGGAAGGATCAAACTACGTCTGAAAGTCAACTCGAGAATCACTAGGCGGCCATATGAAGAAACACAATAAACAAGTCACTGAAACTTCATAGCAACAAACATCCTTTTTTAATGGGCTTGCAAATTTCAGGCGCAAATCCTGCAACAGAAACCCAAAAGAAACACTCCCCAAAACTGCATTTGTGATAGAAAATGTTGTTAAACGTCCAGGTCCATCAGCAGAATCTTTTACGATTTCATGCCAACCACATGGGGGATATTGCTGTTGGAATTGGAACTGTCTTAAAACAAAAACAAAAAAAAAAAAGGTATGTGTGTGAACGTCTGTTCAAAAGTCTCCCTGCTAATTCGTTTCCTGCAGATGTAAGAAACATATTAGTTATGGTGACATGGCCTACAGCTCACTCACTGTTCTGTACTCACACGGCACCAACAACCACATTCATTTTTCACTCTTTCTGCTCATTTTGAGGAGTCTAACATGCAGTTGGCATCAAAATGAACATTCAACTAATTCTATTAAATACCACTCGAAGTCATTGCATAGATGGTTTGTTGATGTGTTTCTATGCAGTGGACCAGACTTGAATCTCCCCTCGGCACTCCCTTCTAAGTTAAGATTTATTAGGTTTTCCTAGTTAAAAAGAATGGATTAATTTGGTTAAAAGGAGGAGGTCGGGTTTTAGATTCGTCAATGGCTGTGGTTGAGTCAGGAGGAGTCTCACTGGACTCCATGAGTGCTCGGATTAGGATTTTTTTCTTTACGAAGAGCTTAAATATCTATAAATTATCTCTAGTTTAAACTCACAAATGAAATAATAAATATAATTATAATACACCTTTGGTTTTATTAAAAAAATTAATTGGATTAATAGTATAACAAAAATGATATGCCCTTTTTTATGAAAAAAATAATTAATTGGTATACACAAGTTATTAATTATGAAACTCACGGTGTATAGGTCTCACAATGAAGCAAAGAAAAGGAATTTAAAAAAAGAAAAAAAAAAGGAAAAAGAAAGGAAAGAAGTCTTAATGTGGTGTATAGGTCTCACAATGAAGCAAAGAAAAGGAATTTAAAAAAAGAAAAAAAAAAAGGAAAAAGAAAGGAAAGAAATCTTAATGTGCTAACATTAGAGTGGACCGACGATTTAATAAGTCTTTTATAAAGGATGATTTTGACTCTTTGATTTGACATTGAAAACAATTAGCAAGTTTTAATAAATTAGGCTTTAATTATTTTATTTAAAAATCTCATATATTCGACCTAAATTCTTTTATATGAATTAAAGAAAATCAGAAAAAAAATAAAAGAACTGGGGGAGACAATGATTTTGATGAGTTATTAAGATGAAAACTTTAGAATATTTTGGAGACAATAATTTAAACATAAAAAAATTACCAATCACCAAATAATAAGAAAAATTATTTCACATATCATGCACTGACATTTTTTTATTTAATTTTTATCAACTAAAATTTAAATTAAAAAATTTTAATCTTTAATACGACTTTAATATTATTAAATAAAAATTCACATCTTATGGCTAAACAATGATATCGAGGTCCAATAAATTAAACCAAACACCCTCTTTTCCTTGCAACGCATGAAAAGGATAATTCTAGAGCCCCGAGAGAGCCCAGCTAAGCTGATGTCCGAAAAGCAATTAGATTGTTGGACTTTGTTTTGGGCTGGTTGAACTTGTAAGCACCGAACTCGCTGGTTAAAGGCCGCCAACACTTCCTAGAAAATGTTCAACGGGGCAAAGGGTTTTCATTGATTACATCTTTTCGGTTGGTTGATTTACTTAGGAAGAAAACCCCTTAGTTTTATCTCAAATATTCTACTTAATTGCTTTAATAATTAAAATTTAGTTTTAATATTTTATTTGATATAAAATTTTTAATAAAACAAGTTAAACTGAATTTTGATTTATATTTTTAATAATTAAAATAAAATTAATTAAAAATTTTCCTAATTTCTCTTATTTTAATAGGAATTAACAATTGCATGTTAGGAGATTGTCTTGAATTGGTTAATGGAGAATAAAAATAAATATATGATGATGTCTTTCTTAATTTTTTTAATGGTGAAATTAATTTTGATAAGATATGTATATATGAGAAAATGAGAAAAAAATTTAAAATGGTATGTAACTTTTTGAATTTATAAACGTATTCAAAGACTCATTGTTTTTCTTTTTTTTTTTTTTTTAAATTTCAAGTCAATACCATATAAAGTCACTTATTTATACACTTCTTATAAATTTTATTTTATTTTTAAATTTTTAAATATTTATTATGTTTACTTATTTTTTTATAAGTATAATTTTTTTATAATTATATATATATACAACTTTATTTTATTATTTTTTTATTTCAAATAAATTTTTATTTATTATATAATTTTTAAATTATAAATAATTTATATTTTAAAAAATCAAAATAACAAATTAAATTCTTAAAATTAGATATTTAACCACTCATATAACTAAATATTAGCAAATTAATTAAATTCATTTTATTTCCCAACTCATAAAGAAAAACTTACAAATAAAACTAGTCTATTATTTTTATAATACATCCAATAATAAAATTAGAAACTTATAAATAAACCCAGTCTCCCACTTAAGGTAAAAAAGCTAGTAAGTACCAAAGAGAGAGAAGAATATTCAAACTCACACATAATGAGAAACGGTTTGATGTGATTTCAACAAAAACCTTTTTCCATGAACATCACAAACTCATCGAAATCAATCCTTCCATCTCCAACCCTTTGAGCAGCACCAATCATCCTTCTACACCTCTCCTCTTGGGACCCTTCCTTTAAGCCCAAACAACAAAGAACTCTTTGCAAATCACTAGCATACATAAACCCATCTTTGTTCTCATCAAAAATATCAAAGGCTTCCTTCAGTTCCTCCAAGCTGGGCTCCTCCAGCTCGAACAATCTAGAGAGCTCACTTGCATCGTAGCTTTCTTGAAGCTTGTCTCCCTCCTCCTTGTTAAGCACTATTCCCAGCCTGGCCATCGCAATCTTGATTTCCCATTTACTTGCTACGACTTTGTTTGCATTTGGTAACTTCTTTGTAGTCCAAGCCTTGTGCATTGCAATGACCCAGTTTATCGGGAATTGGAAACGTTGCAGGAAAGTTGAAACGTTGTCTTCCAGGGTCATTCCCCATTGAAGAAACTTAAGTCTGATAGAGACTGTGCTTGCCAATAGCTTCTCCATGAGAGATTGCGTCGGTGAACACGGAATGCTTAGGGAGATTTCCTAAACTTCCATTTCTATATGACAGCAAAACATTGTACCTTACGTCAATGTTTGTTTCAACTTTACTTTAAGATGTCGGTTTCTTTGTATGAGTCCTGTCAACTTCGTGGAAAAAATAGAGGGAAATATAATAAAATTAATCAAGAAAATGATTGAGGGTTACCTGGAAGAATCCAAAAGCTGTAAAACGTCACAAAGAAGGGGCGGTGCATCCCCTTGAATTGAAACGCAGATTAAACGCAGAATAAACACGGATTCAATTTATTCAATTATAATTATAATTAATTTTGTACAAAATAATATATTAATTACAATTATATATATATATATATTATATTTACAATACGTTTTAATATATTTTTATTTATTTTTACAATTTATTATACATAAAATTACTAAAATATAAGTATCAAATTTTGTCTTAAAGTAAAAAAGAAGAGAATCACCAGGCCATATTATTAAGGGTGTGGTCTCTTCTTCCTTTTTTTTTTTATTTTTTTATTTTTTTCCTAATCATTGAAAGAGGGTGCTTTCCTCTTGTTCGCTGACGATGAGGGTGAAGAAACACAATAAACAAGTCACTGAAACTTCAATGCAAGACACGTCCTTTTTTCACGCGCTTGCAAATTTCAGGCACAAATCCTGCAACAGAAACCCAAAAGAAAAACACTCTCTCCCCCACCTCACCAAAACTGCATTTGTGATTGAAAATGTTGCTAAACGTCCAGGTCCTTCATCAGCAGAATCTTCTATGATTTCATGCCAACCACATGGGGGATATTGCTGTAGGAATTGGAACTGTCTTCAAACAAAAACAAAAAAAAAAAAGGAACGAAAAAAATTGTATGTGAACTTCTGTTCAAAAGTCTCCCTGCTAATTTGTTTCCTGCAGATGTAGGAAACATAATAGTTATGGTGACATGGCCTACAGTTCACTCACTGCTCTGTACTTACAGGGCACCAACAATCACATTCATTTTTCACTCTTTCTGCCCATTTTGAGGAGTCTAACATGCAGTTGGCATCAAAATGAACATTCAACTAATTCTATTAATACCACTCGAAGTCATTGCATAGATGGTTCGTCGATGTGTTTCTATGCAGTGGACCAGACTTGAATCTCCACTCGGCACTCCCTTCTAAGTTTAAGATATATTGGGTGTTACTAGTTAAAATGATTGGAGTAATATGGTTAAAACGGGGAGGTGGGGTTTTAGATTCGTCAATGGCTGTGGTTGACTCTGAATGAGTCTCACTCGACTCTATGAGTGCTCGGATTATAGATTTTTTTATGAAGAGGTTAAATATTTATAAATTATCTTTAGTTTAAATTCACAAATGCAATAACAAATATAATTGTAATATATTTTTTGTTTTATTAAAAATATAATTGAATTAATACTATAACTAAAATGATATGCTTTTTTTTTTTTCAAGAATAATTAATTAGATCAATAATATGGCCAAAAAAAAAAGAAAAAATTCCTTTGATTATGAAACTCACGGTGTATAGGTTTCAAAATGAACAAATGAAATGGAATTTAAAAAAAGAAAAAAAGAAAAGAAAGAAGTCTTAATGTGCTAACATTAGAGTGGATTGACGATTTAATGAGTGTTTTATAGAGGATGATTTGACTCTCTGATTTTACATGTAAAACAATTAACAATTTTTAATAAATCATACTTTAATTATTGTATTTAAAAATTTTACATATTTAACCTAATTTTTTTATATAAATTAAAGAAAATCAGAAAATAAAAATAAAGGAATTAGGGGAGATAATAGTTAAGATAAGAACCTAATAATATTTTAGAAACAATATTATAAATATAAAAATTTACCAATCACCAAATAATAAGAAAAAAATTTTGACATATTATGTTCTAACATTTTTTTATTTAATTTTCATCAACTAAAATTTAAATTTAAATTTTTTAATCTTTAATAAGATTTTAATATTATTAAATAAAAATTCACATCTTATACTAGCCTTATGGCTAAACAATGATCTCGAGGTCCAATAAATTAAACCTAAAACCCTCTCTTCCTTGCAACGGATGAAAAGGATACTTCTAGAGCCCCGATACAGCCCAGCTAAGCTAATGTCTAAAAGGCAATTACATTGTTGGACTTTGTTTTGCGCTGGTTGAACTTGTAAGCACCGAACTCGATGGTTAAAGGCCGCCGAACACTTTTTAATCCTCCTCTCTTCCCCCACCCACGCTCCCCGAAAAAATTAAAAAAGAAAGGCCGCAAACATTTCCTAGAAAAAGTTCAACGGGCATAGGGTTATCATTAATTACATCTTTTCGGTTGGTTGATTAACTTAGGAAGAAAAGCGAGGAGGTTATAAGTTGGGTGTTATTTCAATGTTTTTACTTAGTTGATTTAATAATTAAACTTTAATTTTAATATTTTATTTGATATAAATTTTTAAATAAAATAAAATAAATTAAATTTTTTAATAAATAAAATAAAATTAATTAAAATTTATCCAATTTTTTTTATTTTAATAGAAATTATCAATTAAATGCTAAGAGATTATCTTGAATTAGTTAACAGAAAATAAAAATAAATATATAATGATATCTTTTTTATTTTTTTAATGATAAAATTAATTTATATATATATATATATATAATAAATGAGAAAAAAAAATGAAAAAAAAATTTAAAATGATATGTAAGATTTCGAATTTATAATCATATTCAAACACTCATTTTTTTATTTTATTTTTATTTTTAAGTCAATACCATATAAAGTCACTTAATAAGCATTTTTGATAAATTTAGTATATATCTTATAACTTTTATTAAATTGTGTGATTTTGATATTAGTATTTAACAAAAAATATTAAATGTAAACTTATTTACATCTTATAAATTTTATTTTTTAAAATTTTTAAGTATTTATTATATTCACTTACTTTTTTTATAAATATATATATTATACAAATTTATTTTATTATATTTTTTTTTTTATATAAAATTTTTATTTATTATATAATTTTAAATTAAAAATAATTATATTTTAAAAAATCAAAATAAAAATTTAAATTTTTAAAATTAAATTTTTTACTACTCATATAAATCAGTATTAATAAAATAATTAAATTCATCTCATTCTTAACACATAACAAAAAATTTATAAATAAAATTAGTCTATTATCTTTATAATACATATAATAATAAAATTATAAACTTATAAATAAAACCAATAAGTAAGTACCAAAGAAAGAGAGAAGAATAATCAAACTCACGCGGAATGAGAAACGGTTTTGATGTGATTTCAACAAAAACTTTTTTCCATAAACATCACAAACCCATTGAAATCAATCCTTCCATCTCCAACCCTTTGAACAGCACCAATCATCCTTCTACACCTCTCCTGTTGGGACCCTTCCTTTAAGCCCAAACAACAAAGGACTCTTTGCAAATCACTAGCATCCATAAACCCATCTTTGTTCTCATCAAAAATATCAAAGGCTTCCTTCAGTTCCTCCAAGCTGGGCTCCTCCAACTCAAACAATCTCGAGAGCTCACTTGCATCGTAGCTGTTTTGAAGCTTGTCTCCCTCCTCCTTGTTAAGCACTATTCCCAGCCTGGCCATCGCAATCTTGATTTCTCATTTACTTGCTACGACTTTGTTTGCATTTGGTAACTTCTTTGTAGTCCAAGCCTTGTGCATTGCAAGGACCCAGTTTATCGGGAATTGGAAACGTTGCAGGAAAGTTGAAACGTTGTCTTCCAGGGTCATTCCCCATTGAAGAAACTTAAGTCTGATAGAGACTGTGCTTGCCAATAGCTTCTCCATGAGAAGTTGCGTTGGTGAACACCGAATGGTTACGTGAGATTTCCTAGGCTTCCATTTCTATATGACAACAAAACATTGTGCCTTACATCAATGTTTATTTTATATTACTTTAAGAGGTCGGTTTCTTTTGACTGTCAACTTCGTGGAAAAAATAAAATCAAACAAGAAATTGATTAAGGGTTACCTGGAAGAATCGAGAAGGTGTAAAACCGTGCCTTTCAAGTCACAAAGAAGGGGCGGTGCGTCCCAACGAGCCAAAATAACTGGCTGTAGGAAATGTCCAGGAAGGTGCTGCCTTTTTAACATTTATTGAATTGAATCGTTGAAATAAAAAAAGTAAACGCGGATTAAATATGGATTCAAATCATTCAATTATAATTATAATTATAATTTATTTTAGTATAAAATAACATATTAATTATAATTAATAATTATAATAATATAAATGTAAATCTGTATTTATAATATGTTTTAATATATTTTTATTTGTTTTTATAATTTATTATTTATGAAATTATCAAAATATAAGTATCAAACTTTGTCTCAAAGTTAAAAGAAGAGAATCACTGGGGCATATTATTAAGGGTGTGGTCTCTTCTTCCTTTTTTTCCTAATTAGTGAAAGAGGGTGCTGCTTTCCTCTTGTTCGCTGATGATGAGGGTGAAGAAACACAATAAACAAGTCTCTGAAACTTCCATGCAATAAACATCCTTTTTTCATGCGCTTGCAAATTTCAGACACAGATCTTGCAACAGAAACCCAAAAGAAAAACACTCTCTCCCCCACCTCACCAAAACTGCATTTGTGATAGAAAATGTTGCTAAGCGTCCAGGTCCTTCATCAGCAGAATCTTCTTTGATTTCATGCCAGGCATATGGGGGATATTGCTGTTGGAATTGGAACTGTCTTAAAACAAAAACCAAAAAAAAAAAAGTATGTGTGTGAACGTCTGTTCAAAAGTCTCCCTGCTAATTCGTTTCCTGCTTATCTAAGAAACATATTAGTTATGATGACATGGCCTACAGTTCACTCACTGTTCTGTACTTACACGGCACCAACAACCACATTCATTTTTCACTCTTTCGGCTCATTTTGAGGAGTCTAACATGCAGTTGGCATCAAAATGAACATTCAACTAATTCTATTAAATACCACTCGAAGTCATTGCATAGATGGTTTGTCGATGTGTTTCTATGCAGTGGACCAGACTTGAATCTCCCCTCGGCACTCCCTTCTAAGTTAAGATTTATTAGGTTTTCCTAGTTAAAAAGAATGGAGTAATTTGGTTAAAAGGAGGAGGCCGGGTTTTAGATTCGTCAATGGCTGTGGTTGAGTCAGGAGGAGTCTCACTGGACTCCATAAGTGCTCGGATTAGGATTTTTTTCTTTACGAAGAGGTTAAATATCTATAAATTATCTCTAGTTTAAACTCACAAATGAAATTAATTTTGATATATATGGA